>VWZZ01003805.1:195378-401549 GCA_013399095.1 Psophia crepitans | reverse complement strand
ATATTCTATTATTATTATTATTATTATTATTATTATTATTATTATTATTATTATTATTATTATTAATAATAATAATAATAATAATAATGATGATGTTGTTGTTGTTATTATTACTGTTATTATTATTATTATTTACTTCCTGCAAAACTATGTCTCCTGGATACTCTAATAACTAGATTTTGATCATAATTTACTAAATTACTGTCCTGGTTTCAGCTGAGATAATTTTCCTTCTAGTAGCTGATATAGTGCTGTGGTTTGGATTTAGGATGAGAATAATGTTGATATCACACTGATGTTTCAGTTGTTGCTGGGCAGCTGTAGTGCCTACACTCAGTCAAGGGCTTTGGAGCTTCCGGGGGGGTGCCAGGGACACCAGAGGCTGGGAGAGCACAGCCAGGGCAGCTGGCCCAGCCTGGCCACAGGGATGTTCCCTGCCACAGAACATCGTGCTCCAGATAGAACTGGGGAAGTGAGCTGGGAGGTGGGATCGCTGCTCAGAAACAGGCTGGGCATTGGGTTCTTTCATTTTCCTTTTGCATGTGGTCAGCAACTGCATTTATGCATCACTTGTATTATTGTTGTTATTATTAGTATTACAGTAATTGTTATTACTATTATCACTTTTGTTGTTGTTGTTATTATTATTAATATTATTATCTTCCTTGGTTATCCTATTGAACTGTCCTATCAACGCATTTTTCCATTCTCCTCCCCATTCCCTTGTTGGGGGAGGAGTGAGCGGGCGGCTGTGTGGTACTCAGTTACCGACTGGGGTTAAGCCATGACAACGGCCAACTACAAATTGGCCTTACGCGTTACAATTTCTCACATCAACCCCTTCTAGGAAGACATTAGTACAGACAAATGGCTCAGGGGGTAATCCATTCACACTGGGAAACAAATTATCCCATAACAATATCTGCAAAGCAAAGCTGTTACAGTGTAAATATCTACTTTGTAATACAAATAAAAAAAAAAGTATTTAAAAAAAAGACAATCTTGCCGAGTCAAGACTTATGTTATGATCCTGTTCCTTAAAAGTACGATTTTTTTAATCAAAACTCAAAAATTTCACTCCACATGTCTTACATCTACATACTTTTGTAATTTTGTATCTAAGTAGCACTGTTAATTTAAATGAGACTACAAGAACGTGTTTGCATATTATTTTGAATAGGACTATGAAGGATTGGGGCTACCAATAGCTTATTTCCAGAAATTGAACTGCTCAACCAGTTATAAAGCAAATGTTCTTAATACTAACATTTTACAATATTAACAGTTGATAGAAGGAGTGATCTTCAGAACAAATTGCCTTTTTAAAAGCAATTCAGTCTTTTTCTTTTGAATAAACTGTGCTTACTGCTCACATGTTGATCTTTTATCCTAAAACAATGAGCATAAGAGCTGATTATTTTGCAAACATAATGTATCAGTTTTGATGTCTAAACATCACGGTGACTAACAAAACAGAACATCTTGGGTTTATGAGAGTCTCAACAAAAGATTTTCTCTTTTCCTAACAGCTGCAGATGTTAGGGACAGCAAATGTTTCTAGTGGAAAAAGGAGAGCAGGTTAAGGACAAGACCTTTCCTGTTACAGTAAATGTGTCAAAATAGAGGTCTGTTACCAGATAAGATACTTTTAAGCCTACACTTCCCCAGAATTCCATAATGACTAATTGCCACTGAACAGAGGAAAGGACAGAAGGACCATCAGAGCTTAGAAACAAGCACCAGGATGACATCATTGCCTGTCTGCCAGCCAGGAAAGGAAGAGAGGGATTATCTGAATAGTGAACATCTGGATTCTGTATATAAAGGCAACGAAGGATTTTTATACATATTAGTTTACTGAGTTCCACTGAATTTTTATCTGACAAAGAAGCAGTAGTGCTACAATACCCTTCTATAATGAAAAAGCTACAGGAATCCCAGTGGTCTGGGTTGGTGTATTAAGACGTGCAAATAGATTTATCATTCTTTACTACAGTTAATTGAAAAAAATTGGCAGATACTTGAACTTATAAGTCTTCCTTTTCAAGTTAACACAACCTAGTTTGGTAACACTGCTTTTCTTCTTTCTGTTAGGGATTCAGATATGAAGATTCTAAGTCACATGATTTTGATCACACTGAAGTTCAAAATATATTCAGTTTCCCATCCCAGTACTATAAAGACTGCTTACAAAAACACTCTTACATCTGAAATGCTTCAATTTCTTAAGAATACAACTCAAACGAAATTCATATTTTTACTTTTTTTTTTTTTTACAACATAGCAGAGTTCCCACATAAGTTCAGCTCTAATAGATGTGTATACACTCAACTAATCTGCACACAGCAACTCTAAAAAGTTGCTGTGAAAAAAGATCAACTTTGTTCTAGATTGGAGTACTATGCAAAGAAACAGTCTTACCTTGAACTGTGAGAGTTGCTGATGCTTCAGCTTTTCCAACCATATTTTCTGCAACGCAAGTATACGAGCCCATGTCTCCTGCCATAACTTTCCGGATTTTCAAGGTATGATCATCACGGATTTCATATCTTTAAACATACATAGTAATAAACAATAAATAGGAATAGTAAAGCTTTGTACAATTGGTATAAAGGCTAAAAATATGGTGGGGTTGCTCTCATTTTTATTCCTACATTTCCCTTAGAAATAAAAATACATGTAAAACTTTATAAAATGATAAAGTAAAAATAAAGCTTTAAAAGCAAAGTGTATCTAAATATTTGAAAACCTTATTCTGATTTCATTAGCAACATGAGTCAGTTTTACTGCTGTCAGTAGAATTTCACTGGCCTAATACAATCGTAAAGCTGCAATGCAGAATGTTCTAATTGTTAGAACTCTTTTAACAAGTTAATGTAATAATAGTTACTATTCTCCCTATAATTTTTCCATCTCAATTAAGTATTTTTTTAATATGGTTGAAAAGAAAATATTGTTCGCAAGAAAATAATTGCTTGAAAGTCAAGATAAATCACGATTAATTTTTATTTTTTTTTAAAGAAAAACGTGGCCTGTTATCATTTCCTCTCCTCTCATCACCTTTTCTCTCCTCTTTATATAATGCAGTCAATGTGTTTCTCTTTATGGGAAGTAAATTTTTCTCTTAAAAACACTACAGTTTTGATTAAGGCTATAGACTATATTAACAGGAAGCTCATTTTGGATGCCCGGAGCCAACTGTTACAGGGTTTCTTATTTCAATCACCTCCCCTAGTAGGTTTTTAAGTGATGAGTGGGAATTCAAAGTAAATAAATGAATAACTATCACAGAATGTATTTCTTTTTAATAAGGTGTTTTATTTTTTGGCCTGAATTAGAGCAATGACAGGGAAAAAAAGTTAATTGGAAACGTAATAACGAAACCGTGTATAACCAAGGCAGCTTTCTACATGATCAGACTACATTTTATATCAGTTGGCATTCCAATATATACTTCTTGAAGTTGTAATCTAATTAATGATTTGTTATACATTCTCCAAAACTTGTAGTAATTATAAAGGACTCTTCAGGTAAAGAATTAATCTGTATCAAATATTACTGACAGAACTTAGTTATTTTTTGTGGTATTCGTCACGTGTTGTCACAACAGCAGCTTGAAAACAAGCTCTTCTTGAGTTTCAATATAAATTATAACTTCAAATAGAACTCAATGGTAATTAGAAATTTCATCTTCTATCGGCCAGGCCTTCTACATTCATGAAAAGGAAGAGCTAGCTGTCAAATGTTGGATGGCTACCCCGTATACCAAGCTAGATGTCATTAAAAAAGTAACTTCATGTACTGCACCTTGCTTTAGGTAATTCCCCATCATCTTTCCTCCACCTTACTGTAGGGACTGGGTCACCTCTTGCCTCACACTTAAACTCCGCACTGTCATCGACAGTTACAGCCAAATTACTTGGTCTCTTCACAAAAGATGGTCTCTCTAAAAGGAAAGGGAAGAAACAACAGGGATTAGTCCAGCAGTTCTGTGCCCAAATTGTGACCTTCCCTGAACTGTGGCTATTAGAGCAAGGGATCAGGGTGACAAATCTGTTGGAGGTGCCTCTGCCACTGTTCCTCTTGCATCCAGCCCCAGGACAAGAGCTCAGCCTGGAAGGAGAAGACCAGTAGCCCTGCAGGTGGCCAGCTCTTTGAACCTCAGCACAGGAGGCAGATGCTCTCAACAGTGGCTCAGGATCCAAGCACAGACTTCCGTATGTCTTATGTATCATCATCACAGCTAACACAGCTAAAGGAAAACACAAACCACAGAAAATCTAAATACATCAGTCCTCAGATAGAAGCAGGCCTGCTGCAAGGGCCTTGACAAATGACCACTCATTTGCTGCACTGCTTCAAAAAGACAGAAGGCACAAACCAAACATTGTCTCACTGGTGGTTTTGACTCAATGGTGCCTCTAAATGTGAACGCTAAGTAAGGCCCAGCACAGTAGCTCTATGAGGTTGCTTGCAGGTGTTCAGCAGCAGCTAGTGTTTGATGCAATCATTTTCAATGCTACATTAGAAAGACAACATTTTCTTCCACTAGCACACATAAAATAAAAAAAGCAAAAAGCCCCACAATGTCCTCTCTGTAATTTTTTTTCATAAATATTGCTGTTATCCCTCACTCACATTGGATAGCCCAAGTCCTGGCTCACCAGAGTCAGATTAATTGTTGCATATTTTTCTCAGGCCTGCTGAAAGAAAATGGGATCTCAGCGCAGGCTGAGCTATTCTGGCAACACGGCTACAGGGTGGAAATTTCAGGAAAGGAATTGACACACTTTTCTACTTGTAACGGGGTTCAAAGATTTATGGTGCTGGGCTATTCATAGTTTCATACCAAGCTGGAGTACACTGAGGTTTGCACATGCACAAGGAAGAAAAGTGTTTTGTTTTTAAGAATTTCTGGGATAGTCCAGGAAGGATTACCCATCTAGAAAGGCAGCACCAGATGAAAACAGGACATCCACGTAAGAACAGATAAGGTTTAACAGCAGAGCACCGGGCAGGTTCCTGTGCCTGAAGAAGATGACCTTTTGCTTATAAACCTGTGAAAGCTTTGAGTGAGTTGGGAAGGCTTGTTTTGACTTGTATGTATTAAAGATAGAACTATCAACTCCCTGGAACTGGAAGAGTCTGAAGCCGTTGGCACAATCAGGAAGTGTGAACACCCAATAATACGGAACCCATTTCTCAACGGAGTACAAAAGCACCAGACAGAAGGATAAAGAGACAACTCCATGTTCTGAGTGTCTCATGTTTGTGTTTAACAAAGGTGGGTCTGATACTCCTTTGAGTTTGCAGATAAAGATACAGAGATTCAGTATTATAAAACCTTGTTCAAAAAGGACTGAAGTGGAAATGTGAACTGAACAAAACTCTGTAAAAGAACTTCCTTCATTCTCGAGGATGTCCAGACCAACTGGACACTTGTGTTGTAGAAAACTTACCTTTTGCAATGGTAGGCAAATAATGTTAGATGAAATAGCAAGCTGATCTTTAAGCTGTCAATTCTAGCCTGGGCTTATGTACAAGAAGTGAGAAATAAAACAGGGACCTACAGACATGAATCTAGCTGTGAATTAAAAAAACCCCAAATATAGACACCCCCCTGTTTCTTGTAGGTGTAGTAAAAATGAGTGCATGAATGCATGAATGCATGAAAAGAACATTACGGAATAACCTTCAGAGCAAGAATAGTTTGGGGAAGAATATTCAACTTAATTATGCAAGAGGAAAAGGAGCGACCTGGTAAGGGCAGGACTGTTGCACAACGCAAACCCCACAAGAGGCACACCGTTCTCTAGATCAGTTTCCTACAGGAAATGTCTGCCCATTTGTAACACTCTTATTCAAACGCATAAATGGCTAAGGGAAATCAGCACTGATTTAAGCATCTGTCTTTGTCACATGATTATTTGGTAAATACAAGGAAAGTCTAGCAGGGATCACTTAAAAGATTTCTAATATTACAGTTTCTGGCATGTAATCCTCCCTCTGATCTAAAACAGAGACCTAAAAGCAAAAGTTCAACTTCTAAATAACCAAACCCCATACACAGAAGATTTATGTTGAAAGATTTTAATACATGAAGTCAGCATGTTTCTCATGCTTTTTCATGCATATCTAAGGCCTGAGTTGAAAGAATAAGGTGTGTATTAAAGATTTCTAAAGACAGACTGATAAGACATTCAAAACTTTACTCTTCTGACTGAAAAAAAAAACTTCACTAGTTTCCCCAGGCTGAAAATCAGAAATATGTCTGAAGGGAAAACGAGATGAAAAGGCAAAGACAGACCTCTCTCTGCAATGCATCCCCCTTACAGGTGTTCAGCAAGAGCAATATTTTCCAGCCTGGATTATCTAACAGACCATCCAGTGATTCCCTGGTTAGTGTAATCATAGAATATCCTGAGTTGGAAGGGACCCATAAGGATCACCGACTCCAACTCCAGGCTCCACACAGGAGTAGACTACTAGTAGTAGACTAGTGATGAACAATTAACCAGTACAGTTGACTAGAAGCCCAGAGCCAGAACTTTACTCATCTAACTATGACCTCCTTTCAATTCTAGATTTTGTTTGGAAGTTCTGAAGTCTATTTGACAATAAGTTTTCTTCCAAAGTGCTTAGAAAGTGTCTATTAATTAAAGAAACGGTATGGTGGATCATAGGAAGCATTCCTTAGCTTCTAAAAAGTTATAGACTGTCTTGCTGGATATTCAATTTCTACAACTTTAGGATAGCATACAATCTCATTTTATTACGGAAAACTCTGTTTCAAATAAAACTCTGAACAGGACTTCAAGTTGCTTGAGTCCCAATTCTAACAAGTGGTGAAGACAAAAGCGCCAAAGACTAACAAGGCAGATCTTGAACCTGAAAAAAGAAAAAAAAAAAAAAAAAGCACATAAAAAGCAAAAGTCGGAACTACTGCGGCAGCCCTGTGATGGAAACCAAAGAGTTCTGAACTCATGGCTACGATATTTTCGTCTTGTGATGATAAAACATCTATTCCCTCTGCAGAAATTATTAAGCTATCTCAAGCCTCCTCTGCTTCAAAGTAACACAACACATTTTGAATGAAAACTACTAAAGCTGCATCTACAGTGATCGGGAGGCAATTCTCATATGCTGAAGGTATTCTGAGACTGCACTTGAGATTACAGCTTCTTTTCTGCCATAGCAACAAAATATGCAATTTTCAGCTAAGCTTCGTTATCTTAAATGAAAGCATCTTTTTTGAGGCTCAGAGGAACCATTAGCAGTAGACCTGCTGTATCTTTATAAAACTCAGCACACACAACCGTAAATTAAAGGATTATAATTTAGGATAGAAATTCAGAATAATTCTAATTTTATTCACAGAGAAGGAAAAATTAAGCCTCTGCTTCTTAGTGATGGTTTTTTTTTGCTTTGCTACTATTTTATAGCACTGATCTAGTCAGTGGACGCTGGAATTATTTTCAGTTTGATAACCGAGTATGAAAGCAACAAGACAGCGACAAGAATCCAAGGTGGATTGCAAAGTCATTAACTGCCACCCACTTGCTAGAACACAACTGTGACAAAAACGTTTTCAACATAAATACTGAAAAGGAAACAGGTAAGAATGACCCTTAAAAAAAACTTTCTTAGGAGAAACAAAAGGTGGACATTTTCATAGATATTTTCATTAACACAGATTTAAAGGAGGAGTTCTTACCTAAAACAGTGAGCTCCGCAACTTCACTTTCACGTTCTCCAACCATATTTGTTCCAACACAAACGTATTTGCCAGCATCATTCTTTCTTGTGTATGTGATCATAAGCTTTCCTCCTCTGATCTAGGACAAATCAAGGATAATAAAAAATGCTTAAATATGAATTAATGATTTAAAAATATTTATTAACTTGAAAAAGGGTTTGTTACAGATAATGAAAAAAACCCAAGGTATCGGTGATCTTCCAAATCATAAAAAGGTTAAAAACAATTAAATTACTATTATCCTAGTTTCCTTTTCTAATGCAAAAAGCTTGCCTCTTAGTTCTAGATCAGTATTTTGAAATCTCTCCGATTTGGAACTTCATTATTCTTTTCTTCATTCTGCATAATGCAATACCGGCTGTTAAACAGCCTGTTTAATGCACATTGGCCAGAAGGACTACAGTTCCTTCCTATGTGCTCCTACAGTTTGATATAATCAGGTGGAGAGTAAAAATTAGCACTAGACATAAATTCCATTTTCACAACAAGTGCTGCAATTGCTTTTTCTTGACAAGAAATATGGAGATGTTATCCTACCATTGGTCATGCTTGTTATTATTCACGAATTCTGTGTTTGTTTTGATTTTCATTTCCAAAGGAAGCGAAGAAATTTTTTTAATTCTTTAGTTCTTCACCTTTAAATAAGTAATTTTAAAAGCTGATAAGCAGCTGGGCAGAAGCAATTAAATCCTTACTGGGAAGTGAATAACATTCTGCTCTTAATTCCAAATTCAGTTTTCGGAAGATAATGGAATTCCAATAACCCCAAAATTAGAAAACATACTTTCCTTTCGTGATTCCAAATCTTATTATTTTATTTAAAAATATATATTAAATGAATATGAAAATAGCTGATCTCCCTTTAAAAGTATTTATTCTCCCATTTGATTGACAAAATGGTTTAACAAGTTTCAAAGTTCACCAAAATGCAGCAGAATTTGTGTTGGCAACTGAATACATATCATGTTTACTTTAATATACAAACCTATTATTTAATTACATTTATCACATTTTTAAGTGAACACATGCTTGTAAGTCCAATCACATACAAAAACCACTGCAGTTCAAGGCACAGGTGGAAGTAAACAATAAATAAAAGCCACATATGAAGTTACATGTGGTCAGTGACAAGGAGGAGAGCCTTCTCAATATGAAGTATTTTGCTCAAGGTGCCTGCAGCTAGAAATCTGTCCCTGAAAATTTGACATGTTGAGCAGCGTTGGGCTCTTATTATCATTGTAAGATGCATGCACACAAAGATGACAGTCAGTTATTGAGATAAATGAACATGCACATGCAACGTAGATAGGGTTGCATACAAATTTCACTCTGTTGCCTTTGGCACTCGTTTGAGAACAGAAAAGATATGTCCTTTATCATCCAGAAATCTAGTAATGGTGAAATTTCAATGGGGATCTGAGGTATGAAGACTGAAAAAATAAAGGTGACCTGCAAATACACATTTTTCAAGGATGTGTGCATTTTTAGATGGCTGACCAGCTGAAATGATAAGCGTGAGAAGAGAAAGTAACATATAAAAGTCTAAATATATTTATTCCTTTTTACATCTCCCTAAATCACAGAAAGCTATTTATTTCCAATTAATCTATGCAAAGGATTTTAAAGAACAAAGTTATCGAGGTTCCCACATGTATTTTGTGGTATTTGTACATCCAGATATATATGCAGAAATATACCTTTTCAAGTATATCGATATTGAATGCACTGGATTTAACAAAGAAATCTATTTACATATCACAAGAATTTACCAACTCAGCTTCATTTCAAACTGATATAAACTGAAAGCAGTGATTTTCATACATATCTTAAGAGCTTAAGTCCTACTGACATTCAGTAGTGCTTGTGCTCCTGTGTGATTCTGGCACTTAAGAAAATCCCATTCAAACTCATTACAATACGACACAACTGTGTATTTTGCACAAATTGTAACCTCCAGCAAGAACTATCCAAGGAACAACTTCTAGGAATCACCAGAAGACTCTTTTCAAAGCATAGATGGAGAGAAGCATTAAAGCAGAAAGATGTGAACAACGAAAATATCATTGAAAGCGGCTTTTCTTGCAAGTTATGTGAGATTTTAATAAGGAAGGAGAGGCAGAGGAAGCATTCCCTCATGGATGTTGAGGCAGACTTCAAAGACGTGACATGCCCACTGAAGAAAGCTGTGCTTCCAAGATGGAATTCTGAATGCATTTGGTTTGTTTTTGTGGATCTTTTCTGTTTGTTTGTTTGTTTTCCTTACAGCAGAAGGGTTTAGAACAAGCTACAGTGATGGCTATGCCACATTAAATTGTGATGAATTACACAGTTACAGTAAAATGCACCGCAGTGCGTGTGGAATTACATATGTCTGTAACTGGAGCATTCACAGATGGCTCGAAGAGAGCGCACTTCCGCTGTTGGGTCGCTACCCAAGTTTTCCATTAAACATTAACAATTAGGTACTCACCATCTCAGTAAGATTGTTCAAGCCCTTCTATTTATTAAGAAGGCATTGCAAATTGAATCTGTATCTGTGACAAACTTACGTTCTATGCGTGCAACGTTAGCCACATCTTCTCTCAAGAGGAAATGCTACAAATACCTCCGGACTGCAGAGCAATGGCTCTAACTATCAAAGTACGCAGTGAAATACACGCACGTGAATTTCTGTAGGAACACGTAAATAAGCACTGCTACTTTTCTTTGTCTTACTAAGTGCATATCCAGTATTTTGAGCAGTAAAGAGCCAAATCACCTTTGGTGGCTGTATCTGAAACCATGCAGATTAGAACTAATCATAGTCTGTGGAAACTTAACAGTTAATCGATGCATTTTAATTTGAGTGCTTTGGCTCTTCTTCTCATGTTCGTGCCCCTGCCACAGAATACACCAGCTGGACTTTGCAGTAGCAAATGATATAATGGTTTGAAAAAGTGGCCGGCAGTGGAACATTTCACCTCAAACCTCCAGCGGAGTTGTTACCATGCTGAACACAAAGGGAAGTCCTTTCTTCCTAGTAAACAAGATACAGCAAACCCTTCTGTTACACTGCTCTGGTAGGTACTGCACATCCCGGGACAAGAACGGCTTTGCTAGCTGCCGGAGCCTTAAGGCCAGTTCTGGAAAGCTGGAAGGAAGTGCCATGTTCCATTTACACAGAAATGACGCCAAGGCACTTTTTGACTTTCCACGTCTCTTCGGGATTGTGTTCTGTTCTGTGCCTACCAGCAAATTTATCAGGGCTGTGCAAGCACAGAATGCAAGAATAGCACTGAATACTGGTGAGAGAGAAGGATTGTCATCAGAAGTTCACAGACGATCTTCAGTTGCCTGTAACATGTATGGACTGTTGTATGTATGTTAAGAGAATATATGATAGCATGGTGACTTACAAAGACTTAATGAAAGTTATTTTCTATGACCGGCCTGCCTGACTATATTTTGCTCCTCATGAGTAAATTGTTCATTCAAGCAAGTCCACTTCATTTATTTCTTTAAACAATAGTTGCAGATGTCCATACAGAAAATTCTAGGCACCCACAGAGTTAACTAGGTCCAGAATTGTAAATTATGGCCACCCAGCAGCAAAAAATCATCTACAAATAATGAATCAACTCGGTCAGCCAATAAATCAAATCCATAAAAACTTACCCAGGGGTTCTACAACATAACACCAAGTACTCAGTATAGCTGTACACATATATATTCTTATCCTAAGACCATATTTTATGTACCTATGCCAGTTGTGTGTGCATGTATAAATTTCTGTATGTATAAATCCATACCCATCTGTCTGAGTTGAGAAATATTTTTATACATGTGGGTGATTAATTTACTTTTCACAGAAATGTGCTATGAAATATGAGGCAGAATGAAGCCATGAGAGAAATGCTTGGGAAGTCCAAATATAAAGGTGACTGATATTTTTTTTTAACTTTCTTTTAGCTCCTAGTTTCATTCTATTTAATAAATGAAATCTGCTGTGTTGAAAAATAATTCTAAAACAAACTTAAATACATAAGAAAATGAAATTTAGACTTCAGAGTGAAATATTGACCCCCATTTGCATAGCCAGGGTTTCTGCCTATGTAGTATCACAAATTTCACGTATTTCAGTAGTCTACAGTACAGCATACGTAATATCACATTTTATTTAAATCAAATGTGACAGGCATGTGATATTAATCTGTCAGACATGGTTTTTGCTTTAAAAGCATACCATCTAATTATAAATGACGATAAAACAGTGAAAGAACAAGGCGAGTATAGCCAATTATAATTAAGTCTCATCAATGGTAGATACAAGTAGAACAGAGCTTTTAGTTCTTAGTTAGGAAACACACAGTGTTTGCTCAGTTCCCTCTATGCGGCCTAGCATCCCAAAGCACGTTAGTATATTCGTATTATGACTTATCGCTGCAGCATAGACCGTAAGGCATGGAATGTCAGCAATAGATGACAACTTTGCAGCTTTAACGAGGTTGAGTAAAACAGAGTATAAATGAATACCTACCTTAAATTTTTATTTAAAAATGTGTATCTTGTTCCAAGCCTTGTGAATCCCACGTATTCTTCCCTACCTATTCTGGCACGCTTAAATATCAGACACTAGACTTCAAAATGTGTTTGGAATAGGTCTTCAGCAATGATTAAAGTTAGTTCTTGCTCAGCTTCAAAGTTCAGACAGAGGACTCTGTCCCGTTTTTGGTTCCATTCTCTAGGACCCCAGGAAGGTACATGCTCTCTCCTCCAGATCAAATACACAAAAAATCCTATTTGAAAGAAGTTTAAAACATACTTTCAAGTGGTCTTCCTGTGCCGTAAATCTCTGTCATGACAAAGCGCAAGTCAATTGCTCCCCCCTACCATACAGACCAACAAAACAGTCTTGAAACGATGACAGGTCTGAAGGTAGAAGCTATAAAGGACGGTGCAAAATGCATAGGAAGATAGCTTTACTTATAAAGAAAGAGCATTTAAGGTAGATAAAAATGACAATAGATTCAAGCTGTTGCTTCTGGCATCCCTGCCAATCTGGCCAGAATACATCAAAGTCAGAATCAGATTCAAGTTCGTTCACGAGTCTGCTTTCCCCTTTTTATGGCCTCATTATTAATGGCTGTATCCACAAGAAGATGGATATCTACAAAGGTTTAAGGGTTATCTGTGTCCTGAATTGTTTGGTGACTTCAGAGGGAGCTGTGAGTTATTCAGCATTTGGCATTATCACAAGACACCAAATACCAGAACTACCATATGGGTTTGATACTTCACCCGACTAACAAGATCGTGGAAACAGACAAGACAAATGCAGAATGTTATAAATCAACTTCAGAAAAGAAAAATCCATACCTCAGCATATACAATTTTCAGAAGTTTAAAATTGTAACAATCCCAAACTTACTTTCTACAAACATTTGGCTTTTGTTAATCACAAAGGAAGACTTAATTCAAAATAGGCTGTATTGGCTCACATTAATCAGAACTAATTTCTGAACAGACAGCTATGTTTATATGAAAATATTTGAACCAGTAAAATACTTTCCTGAAGTGTTTTCACAGCTACAGCACAAAACATTTACTATGTAATACTTCCTTTCTTATTAGAAACCCAGATTAAAATCCCCCTACGACAAAAGCATGTTATGACTACTTCCATGGCCTTAAATCTACTCTACCAAGATGTCACAAAAAACCCACGAAAAAAAAAAAAAGAAAAGAAGAAAGCAGCAAACGCTTGCCTCAGAAACTGTTTTTCGCAACGCTATTTACTGAGTAGAGAAAACACAAACTTGACTAATAGGCACCAGGTAAGCACATCCTATGGGTCAGTAAAGTAGATGGAACAAACCAATCTTCCTGCAACACCCAAAGAAAGCCCAGCGAGCCCAGCATGGGAACAACGCACATGTAATGACAACTAGAACATTTTTGTAAAACTGTAGATTTAACCTCATGCATGAATCTCCCCTGGATGCACTGGTGCATGTGTAGCTTTCACTGCAATCAGTGATTGAAATCAGAAATAAAAGTGAACTTGAACTGAACTCGGTGTCTGGTATGTCTTCATTTCTCTCCCCTTAAGCAAGTCAGATGATTTGAAGTATCTGTTACACGGGAATTTTCTTTTAAGCATCACTACCACCACGTTATTTACACACCTTCAAGGGTAAAATCCCAGATCAGCTGGGGTTAATTTGCCACACAAAATCTCTCAGTTTTTAATTATGTTATGTAAAGTATCACAAATGTAATAATGAAAAATGACTCTAACAGACCACAAATTTTAAAACATATAAACCATTCCTACCTGGTAACCATAAAAGAAACAAAATAGCCTGAACCTACAGAGTTCAGCAGCCTGTTTCCCACTGAGAGCGCCTACACTGCAAACAACAGACGTAAGGCCACTCTGCGAGGCTGTGTCAAAAAGTCACCAAGAATGAAACCAAGGTCGGTTTCAGGCCAGCTCTCCAGGGACCACAGCACCCATTTACACAACCAGACCAGACTCTGCATGCTGCAGAATATGCCTAAACCCTGCAGAGGGCACCGGGTGGAGATGGGGGGGGTGGGGTGTGAAGGGGGGAAGAGAACCACCATACCGTTTCAGACTCTGCTACTGATTTCAGTTCCTGACTGACATTGTAGGTATTGGCCAACATTGCCTTGCTTTTCTAAGCCTGGAGTTAATGTTGGCAGGACAAGGACACAGATTTAAGACAACTTGATATCAGGGGATGTATTTCCAGGATAGGAAATTTCTTACTTTCCCCTAAGGAACAAGGAGCTGTGCAGAGTATGAGTCTCCAACAGCAGACTCCTAACTTTCAACTTCAAAGCTTAGAAGGATGGGTTGATAAAACATCACTAAGACTTGTAATCTGATGAAAGACACTTCTCTGCGCGCAGATCTCTCACAACCGTCATGCCATAATACGGGATTTTTCAAGGTCCTGTCATAGGGTACTCTACAGAGAACTGTTCTGCCAGGACTCAACTTATCCAGAGCTTTGAAGCAGATGTTCATAGGTCATCTTCTACGATGAGCTCCCCCAAGAAACTGAAAAGCCTTTAACATGCAAAACCAAGGTTCTCCTAGACTTAGAAGTACAATTGTGAAACAACAACAAAATCGTCAGTCTGAGGAGAGAGAATAGAGATAAAAAAGAATTATTCCAAATTTCTGTCTTGGCATGGGTCAGTGCAGCGGGTCATGATTTCCAGCTTTGGCTTCAGTCATTTGGTGACCTGAGTTGCAGCACAGTTGTCTCAGACTCCCACTGGCCTCGAGGAGAGAGCACATCCCCTCTGAGACTGGCTGTGCACTGCTGGCTCCTCACTGAAGGGGACATGAATCACAGGCCCCCACATCCCTCCCATGACCGTTGCACTTCCTGCACTCAATTGCCTGTGAAAGCTTTCCTCCCTGGAGCTGGCACAGCAGCTTCCCAAGGGAAGAAGGAATTTCTGCCTTCCTCTGGGGGTAAACCTGAGCCCTTTACGGTACAGAATACAAACTGAGAACCAAACTAAGGGGGAAAAATTTAAAAATTCACAGGTGTCAAAATGCAGTTTTCATACATTTACAAGTTGGTATTTTGACAGTTTTGAATTTTGAGACATATAGGACTTCTCAAACAAAACATCTTCCTTCAAAACTTTACAATCACGTTTACTTCCAAAGAAGTATTGGCACCACTAGCTAAGCACTACAGATACACAAATATCTTGCAAAATGCAACCTTGAAAAAATAGAAAATGTTCTCTAACATAAGTACTAAAAACCTGCTGATTCTCTGACTTTGGACCAAGATGACATGTCATGGAAATGAGACCATGTTTCAGAGAAAGCACATAAACCTGGCTTATGTTTCTATTGCATTTGTCTCTGACTGAGCCTAAGCTTAGTAGAAGTCTATCTTTTATATTAAGGCTATGTTGGACATAAAGAATTGTGAAAACATTCAACCCTTCACATCATTTTTTTAACACTTTCAAAAAAAGGAACACATGCACCACATTGTTCATTTTTCATGAACAGTTAAACACAAAAGTCATATATTAATCTGCCACATTTCACTCTTCCATCAGCCATCACTGGAGCTCTTCTGAGTGCAGCACATGCAAATCATAAATCAGTGTTCCTTGTACTTTTTGTGGTCTGAACACAAGCTCTGTGCTACAGGACTGAGGTAAAAACCTGCAGTCACAGCCAACCACAAGCAAATCTGACTGTAACATTCATTTTTTTTGGAGGAACACTGAAAAACCATTGGGCTAGACATTACAGCTACAGACAAGGTCTCTGCTTAGAAGCTGCTAAAATTTAAACTTACAAAGAATAAGGAGGAGAACGTATGCACAGAGAAGTAAAGATCAAATCCCTCAATTTCCCCAGCCCAGTATAATTATTTTCGTGCTCAACTTCAGATGATCCAGACAGACTCAACAGGTAGTGAGAGACCTGCAGATCTCAGTCTGTTCACTGATGTTCAAGACCCTGTTGCCACAGGGGACTATACGATATAAGTTGATTTTAGCCATGGACAATGAAACCAGGAGCTACTTGGAGTTTCTGTTACTCTTAAAATAAGCCAGCACAGGTTGCAATCAAGCAGAACAAAGCATATGCTATTCCCATTCTTGATAGGTACTGGGATCGTTTCTCCCTGATGCTCACGTGTTTCCCATCATCACCCTTTACCTATGATACCCTCTGAGAGTTGCTGTTTGTGGGCTACTGCTAGGCTGAGGAACAGGGCTCTCGCGTCGGCAGGAACATGTTGCCTACCAGTTCTGCTCTGCCCGCTCAGCCCTTGTCTTCAGCGCAGCAAACTGCTTATTGCTCAGTGTGCAAAGGGAAGTGGTTACAGCGTGAATAGCCAAAGAGTATGAAGAGACAGAAGCCTGAAGAATGGTGCCTCTCCCCTTGCCTCCTCTGCTCTGCCCAAGCTATTCAGGGGAGCTCTGGAGCCCTGCTGGGATAATTGCTTCCTTCGTAGCAGTTTCTTGCTGTTCCTAGGAGATGCCACGATTTTTTGTGGTTGTTAAAAGGGTATTGTAAACTGCACCAATGGAAAAGGTGGAGAAAAAAAAAAATGGTGGCTGGAAGAGGGATAGAAAGTGTTCTGGACACTGGAAATATCAGCTGCTTGACTTTTTCCATTTGTATTTACAAAGCAAACTATAATCTAGCTGGCCAAGTTCTGGATGGAAATCAGTGTCTCTGGTTTGTGGCAGCTTGCTACGGGTGGAATGGGCTTGTAAAAATGGCAGAGAAGTAGAAATTACTCAGCACTTCCAGTTTCCCCGTTTTTCTTGTGGCTGTGTGAGTGCCTGAGTGCCTTTTTTTTAAACTGGTATCGCCCTAACATAAATAAGAATCTTTTGACATCTTTGGTGAGAGCAGTATAAAAACACATAATGAATAGGAAGTGATCTTTACAGAAAACTAAAAGTGTTACCTGATCAGATTTCAGTTCCTTTGGTATGAATTCCCTTTTTTAATGACAGTGATAGGAAGTTAAAAACTGCAGTTGCATTCCCATAGTAAACTTTCCTCCCTAAAAACACAGTTAACAGCCACACTATGTTTCCAAAAGAGACACAAACCCAAGCGTTCAGTTTGAAGTAAATACATAACTCTTAAAGACGTTACTGCTTCTTCAGCAGCTCCTTAGCACGACCAACGAAAAGAAGATATACTTTTGCATTTAAAAGACTCACCCACCTAACATTCTGGCCAAATTTTTCAAAAGTCAATGGCAAAAGTTAGGAGTCCTTCGCTGCTGGGTAAGGTAAGGGGTAGTCAATGCTTCCGACTATTAGATGGACATATTGACACGTCCAGGTAGTTGAATTTGTAATTCCACTTTCAAAATCTGGCCCTGAATGCAGACCATCAGTAGGTGCTGCCTGTAGCCCAGGGCACGCCACACACCGAGTGCCTTCCCTACCAATTGGGGACCATTTACAAGTGGGACGAGTAAGTGCTGCCCTCAGCTGGAGCCCCACCAAAGTCTGAACTCACCACTCCTGATATAGAATAGAATAGAATAGAATAGAATCATTAAGGTTGGAAGTGACCTCAAGGATCATCTAGTCCAACCATCCCCCCACCACCTATTACCCACTAAACCACGTCCCTAATATACTCAATGACTCCAATCAGTATCCCAAATACATGAAGATATTTATAAGAAAAATAGTTATGACTGCCATTTCTCTGTGTTGTTCCCATTAATGCAAATTTTTCCTTTGCTGACTTCTGTTCCGTGCTGATGCACCTCACGGAAAGGTAAGGAAAATGATGCAAAAACACACAGTAAAGAATGGTGGGAAAAGCTGACGTATATGAACAGGCATGGAAGACAGTATGTAAAGGACTGTCTTGATAGCATCTATGCAAACAAAAGACCTTAGCAATAAGCTTCCTTAGTCTTCTGGCTTCCTTTTCCAACACAAACAAACATTAACAGGATCAACCACTATTGCAAGAAGTAAACAAATTTCAGTAGGTCACATCAGTACCCTGATGCTTGTGCCAAGTTATAACCTTACTGCAAATTTCGGTAACAGTAAAGTTCACCCTTGTATATCTTAAAGGACGTTTGCTCCAACACAGATCCACTAGTTTCGCTTATTTATGTCTGGAAAAGGTAAAGAAATACATGCTACCCTCACAATTTCACTTTTAATGGAAGACTAGGAATGTGGTTTTCAAACCCTGAGAGAGAAAACATTCAGAAATTAAGGGAAAATGTTCTAAAAACCCTCAAGTATGATAAGCATGAAAACAAAACAGTCACCTGAATTAAGACTCCATCAACTATACATTGTACTTTGCATTAGGCATTATACTTCATGCACTGCATACAGACTTCTTCTGAGACAGCCATATTGTCGACCTCTTTGAAAAAAAAATAAAGCCAAATTCTTCTGAAAATTCTTCAGTCATGACCAGAAAAGTCAGAATTTTAGAGAATGTTTGATATAGAGGGGAAAAAAGCATTCTGATGATTCTCTTCACCTTTCAAATAATTCTTTGTGTTACTACACATTTGAGAAAAGTGCCAGAAAAATCTTAAAAAGTTTTGTCCTTTGATGAGATCAACTTTCAGTGGATTACGATGAAATGCTACATGTTTTCCCCAGACCAAAAGTTTGGCAAGAAACGTTTGGTAGAATAGAATATTAATATTTCTACTGTATTTCAGAAAAATGTTAAAATATTCTTAAATTTCTGAATACAGAAATTCTGGAAAATCCTCTTCAATTGAAACTTTTGTGAGACCTGTAAGAACAAAAGCATAAATGCCAAACTATAGGTATTATTACTGACACTTTCAAACATCTTTGCAAAGCACAATCCGCGATGCAGGGCATTCTACACGTAGAATATTAAAATACTGCATTTCCTGTATTTAGAGTTACCTTTAATAACATGTTAGATTTTGATCTAGGTTCATTCTGCTCACACAGCAAGCTAATTTCATAGCGTGACTGCCTGGAAATACACCACAAAGGTATGAGCTTGTGATCCTAATGGTAACTTTTCAACAAATGCTTAGGAGAAATTCACCTTGAACCAGAGGACTAGGACAGAGTCTCTGCTGAGCCTGACCTATTTGTAGCCCAAAGCAGCAACTCTGTTCCTGAGACATAAGAGGAGGTGAAAACCAAAGAAGGACGAGGGATTTAACGAGATGCACACTTCCTTGAGGAGCGCAGGACCAGAAGTTTATTAAATGGGGATTTGGAAGAAGGTATACATACAGGGTGCCATCAGAATGAAATTTTAGACGCTAAATTAGATGGCTAGGTATGTAGATTATTAGAGTGGTTTGAAGTGCTGTTTCTTTTTCCGTATGATCATTTGGTTAAAAACCCAACACTTTTCAGAAAGCTCTTTTGTGGCATTGTCAACAACCGTTCAAATACTTCCAAAGGAAAAAACCATAGGATCACAACTAACTGGAGTTAGTGCAGCTCTTACACTGACTATAAATTTCCAGGTAAGTCTAAGAGAAGGAAAATGACAAATCTAACTGAAAGGAGTGATTTAAGGCTTGCTACCTAAAAGGTTGTTCGAAGTGTTTATAGAGAGGATAGAAAAGGATACACTACTGTTCCATTAACATCTCAACTCTCTCAACTGAATGCAAAGAGGACAAAGAATAACTTTGCATATAGTCTGAATGCTGCAGATGGGTACTCAGGTGTAATGCTGTAGACCTGTTTTAAAGACTGCATTTTGTAGAAAGTAGGGAGGAAAGAATACAAAGTTAAAACCTAGTAGACTATGTGCTGCTTGGGATTAAAAGCAATCTCCTCCATTAGCAGAAACAAAAATTGCATTGGCATTCTCCACTGTACCTGATTAAATAGGTCATCTTTACCTTATAAAACTTTTCAACACTAGCTAGTGTTAATTCTCTATGGAGACTATGCAGAAGTAATTTGAAACAATGCAGGAGGGAGAATAAAACTGATTTTTGTATCCGTCCTTTTACTATTTCACGAACACAAAACTGAGGGCTGTAACAGTATCCAGGAGTAGATCTGGCTGGTCAAATGGCTTATGCATTTTATCAGAGGGCAACCTCAACAAAAGTATGAACTTTTCTAAGCACATTTAAAGGGTACAATGTATTAAAATAACTGATTTTAATACATATTCAGAAAATCTGTGTCAACAGACTTCTCTTATAAAAGAGTTCCCTTGGCTAGATATCAGTCCCATACACAAGAACAGTATTTGCAAATATAATTTTCTGGGTTAGCAAATCAAACCAGATTTTAATTACAGCTGGCTAATTATCCAACATGGTACCTTGGTAAGACAATTCCAAATAGACAAAGGAGTTAGAACTTAACCTGCAAAGCTGATACTTAGTGATGTCCTTTTGCCTGTCACCACATGCTTTTTTGCTATGTCACCACATACTTTGTGTAGCTATGTAGTACTGCAAGTAACAGTTCAGGTATGAATCTGTCCATTTTCAAATTAAAAAGAAAATGGCTTCTCACCTTTTTATTTTTGCTTATAGTCATATAGTTGTTATTTTTATCTCTGTTTTTCCTAAATTATTAAGCTGTAAGTCTAAAATTTCACATCTATTTGAACACAAAATTAGGAAGAAATATAATTCATTCCCAAAAATCATCAAAACATATTCCTACGAAACAGCAGTGAGAGACTGAGGCTTCTGTATAAGTTGTCTGAAACAGTGTCGGTTGATAAAGGCTCCAGATGAACAGGCATCCTGAACATCAGAAGTTGTAATGATGTGTTAACCTTGGTGACAGTCAGAACAGAAGGGTCAATGGTTCAACGGGCCTCCCTGGAGGTGATCCTTCAAGGTGAATTTGAGACTCATAGACAGGGCAGCACAGTAAAACTGACACGGCAGTCTACGAAACGTATATGTTACAAAGATGAAGAACTGCCTTCTCCCTGAACTTCATATTCACAGCAGTGGAAGAAACGGCCTTTGTTAAGATGGTTCATGTGTGGAGAACACAGTTCTCCACCAGCTGAAATCATAAAAGCAAACCTTTTCAAAGTTTACTTTCTATTTCTGAACTGGAAACAACTAGCAAGGCAGTCTTCTAAGTTTATTTGTTGTAGTTGCTCCAGCTACTCTCAATTTTGAGAATTTTAAAAGTTGTTTTCCCATGTCCTACTTAAAACATCCAGATTGCTGAAATTAAGATTTCTTCTCCTGCTGAAAAAATCAGTTACAACTACATACATTTGTTAGCTTCAAGAAAAACAGACACAATAGATGACCTTTATACCACCAAAGCCTCTGATTTTGGATGACAAAGGTAGAGTAATAGCTGTCACCTCCAGTTGGGTAAGTCCTAGTATTTAAGAATGACAAACACACGAGATACCAGCTAGACAAATAACAAGGAAATTTTCTTAGCAGAAAGCCTCATTAGGACAAAAATGAGAATGAATATGGAGTATATCCATAAAACTCCAGCTGGCCAAAGGAAAGTAACTTAATGACAAACAAGCCAGTAACAACAAAAAGTGAAGCAGTAACAACAGCAGCAACGAAAAGATGAAGAACCTTAACTCATTTAGCACTTCATAAAGGGGCTTCTCCCTGGCTATAAATTACACTGTATACTTCCTTGGAGAGGGTTGGACTAGATGATCTTGGCGATCTTTTCCAACCTTAATGATCCTATGATTAGCCTCAGTGAAGACAATGGTAATACTCACCCTGATTTCAGTAATGTCAGAATTGCACACCGAGAGTTCAGGATGTGTGCAAAGCGTATTTTCATGAAACATGCTAATCATAGTCATTGTGAATGCAAATTTCCCAGGAGTTATAATCATGCAAAGTACCTACTATAAAGACATTCCTAGTTTATTAACAAACTTTTGAGATCCTTGAATACAAGGGAACAACCATTTAAAAACCACTTTGATGCTTCAGCATACAACTTGAATGGTAAAGAGATGTTTACATTAAAATAAAAGAAAATCTCAAAATATTTTCAGCTGGGCTAGATCCTACAAGTATTACACAGTCACAAACACCTAGAATGGAGCATGAACTGGCTATGTAAGGGAGAATATTACCTCACTGTTTTGCCTACAAAAAAGAGCCTATTCATGATTTAGGATATAATAACACTTTGCACTTCGGCAAAGTGGCACAACACAACTTTGTTGCAATAGTGTCAGGCTGCTTTACACGTACGAATTAATTCAGTCCCATGACTCATGAAATGCTGAACAAGAAGTACTCAACAATTTCAAAGCTTGCCCAAAATCACACAGGAAAATTGCAGCAGCCCAGCAATCTGCCTTACTTTGCTTAGCTTGCAGACTTTCTACCTCAAGGCAATCTTTCCTTTACTGTACAGTAATTTTCTCTGTAGGAGAATGTTTTTCAGCTCACTTTTAAAAACCGTGTTGCAATGACTGTATAGTCTCATGGTAAAACCAGCTTATCTTTAATTCTGTTCAGCATACAGGCCTGCCAGAGAGCAGAGACACGCATCCCTGGAATCTGGAATACCTACCACGAACTTTAAAATAGCGTCAATCGGATACATGCAGCTCCTATGGTAACATTTCGTCCTGAACACGCGATTATTTTCCTCATTGATTTGCATCAGGTCTTACTGCAAAAGAAATGCTCAAACTGAACATCAGAGTTCACAGTAGTCCTAAAAGACAAGTGACTCCAGATGAATGGGAAGAGCAGTATCTGCACTCTGAAACATGGGCCGTGCAGGAGGGAAATCCAAACCTTCACGTCAACATCTTTTGCTTTCAAAAACTTGGCATTCTGAATGGCATAGCCACCTGGAAAACCAATGATGCAAAATACACAAACTTCCAGCTAAGAGCTCTTGAGTCATAATCACTTTGTTCAGGGAACCAAACTTCACATTTTGTGAGGGAGGACAAAGGTACTTAAGCATACATCTCTATGGCTAGTTTCAAAATTCAATAAATTCCACGTAGCACTAAAAATATTTCAAGACACCTACCAGAAAAGCATTTCACTTTCTCACATTTTATGTTTTTAACTGCATTATTTTCCGTGGAAGGTTTGTGGGTTTTTTTCTTTACTAAACTTACGTGGGGAAGAAGTTATTCACTTTTCCCCCTCTTATCTCGGCGTAATTTATTCTCCTCCATGCAGCCAGAATCAGGCAGCCCAGCAGAGGCGAGCAGACAACTGACAACAGCAGCAAAAACAGAGGCAAAAGCAAAGCTGTTGACTTAGAAGAAAATGAGTATAATTAGATCCAAGTATAATTAACCACCCACACTTCCACGTTAAATAAAAGAACAATCTTTATGTGACCATGTGCCAAATAGATTCTTGTTAAATAATGATTTTTTCAGGAGGAAAAAAAAAGTCAATTAATTGCTCAATGCAGCGTATTAGCAAGACCTGTCCTACAGCTAGGTAAGGAAAGAAATTAGCTTTATTTCCTTTTCTTTTTAAGGAGGGCAGCCACAAGAAGGCAGACTTGGTCCTGCATAACATCACACAGGAGTCTGGAATAACACCCTGCAACGTGTGTGTTAGTCCCACACTACTGCATGTGGTGAATATCTGAACTTGGCAGTAAGTAGTTGTGAGTATATTATTACCTGGAGAGAGAGAAGTACTCTGTTGGGTTGAGGAAACCCAAGAGCTGAAAAATTATTATTTTTGAAGTGCTGTGATTTGGACTAGACTTTTCATATAACCAGAAGCATCACAGGAAACTCAGTAAGGCAAAACTATCCAAACAAAGTGAAATAAGTAAAAATTAAGTTGACAGAACTTTCGAAAAGTAGACCAAAAAATCAAAGCAAACCAAACAAGAAGCTCTAATCACTTACATCTGTTAAAGGCTCCAAAAATGGGCACTGTTCTTCTTTACTATTTTTATTCTACATTTTTCTTTTGATTATGAGAACATAATACGTGCAAACTCAGCACATAGATTGTTGAGGTTTTATTAAACATGCTTTTAGAGTTAATGTCATTTTTACTTTACAAAACTAATTCCTAAAAGAAGCATGATACACAGTAAAGTCTCAGTTAGCAGTTATCTGATATTTAGAATTTAAGTGACAACATGTGGCTGCTGTGGTGTGCAAGCAACTAGGAATATCAAAAATGCCAAGAACAATCAAATTTATAAGGTCCACTAGAGACTTTCAAGAACTAAAATATACCTTCCCCCCCTCCCCCCCAATGGAGAGGCTTTCAGTGTTCGGAAAAGAGAATGGAGTGAGGAGCTGGGTTGCTTCACTTCAGTGGTACGGATTTGCCACAAATAATGCATTGATTTTGAAAGAATATTTGTGTGTTAAAAGGTCTTCAATACTTTACTAACATATCTCTGTATATGAGTATAAATTAAATGTAAATACAATAAAAGATAAAGTAAAAGACTCACAGGTCCAGGAGTCTGCAGGAAAGAACCCTGGAACACAGAAAATTTGTAGTGCTTTTTTGCACGTTTGATCCGCAGGGATCCTAAGTCCCACGCCCAATGAACTGAACTCTACTTCGAATGCGTTTTCTGCCTGTACACAGGGCACACGCTTCCCAGTGTGAGTACTACTGTTTGGTGTGTCAGATTCATAAAAGGCTTTAGAAGTCTGACTCTTTGAATATTGCTTCGCTTCTCATTGTTTTTGCTCACGATGAGGAATTGGAGAAGGCACATAGCACCAGTCCCGGAGGGGCTGGGAACAACGGTGTCTCCAGAAATGGATTTTTAACTTAGAAGAGGATGTCTACACTCTGCATGTAGGATTTCCATACAGCTGGTTAGGGGAGGGGAGGAGAACTAACTTTCTAAACCCAATCTTCATCTTTATTGTGCGTAATATAAGCAAAGGCTCCTTTCCTGACTGCTTAAAAAAACCTAACCAAACAAAAATGTTTCTTTTTCATTAAGAGAATAAAATGAATGAAGAAATAATTTCTCTCCCACATCCTTTCTTCATCTCCCTCACCCATCCCAAAAAAACCCCAACAACTAGACTGTCAGCCAAACAAAACAAAGAATTTACTTTCTCAGCATAATAAATCACCTTTGCTCCTAACCATTCAAATCAAAGTTCTACACACTGTGGATAGCTCAAGTAACCTAGTCTGAGATAACAACCACCTGTTTTTTTTATTATTTTTTAACGAGAAGCTTCCCAGACTCCATTTCTAAAATTTCAGATGGTCCCAGAGGTTCAGAACTCTCAATAAGCCATTTTAACAAGAAAATCCTGATAGTCTAATGTCTAGGCCTGTGGAAGTCTCAAAACTCAGATATCTAACACATACTCTATTTGCTGCAGGCATTTATTTTCTTTTACTATCTAGGTCATCAGTTCATGACTAGGGACAAAAGAAATCCGTGGAGAATTTAGACTCAGTGAGGAGTTTTCAAATTCCTTTAAGTCCGCAGAGTATCTGCAGAAGAACTTAATTCTTCTTCACTTTAAAGTAGAAATCAGGGAAAAATAAAAGTTGAGCATAGAAAAATACATACCTAGTTCACATTAAAGGGGTATTTTTCATTACTGTTGGGTGAAACAATACTGAGAAACCAGTTATGCATGTCTAATGCCAAACATTTTAAATGGCCAGAAAACAAAATAGCTGAAGCAACGTGCATCACTGATGCTAAGGAATATTTTTGGAAGTTGTGAGAAAAAACAGAAGGAACACATATTCTTAGCTACAGGGACAATATGACCAGAAATAACTTGGTTTTAAATATCAGCAATTAAATGACCATAACGAGCCTTTTAATCTAACACTGAATTATGATGAATTTTAGTTCTAGTAGTTACGGTTAGTTTGAACACAATGGGTAAATCTCACAGCCACACACAGTAGGTTACACTATTACCAGGCATGCCGCTAGGAACACACGAGGTCGGTTTGGTACTCAATGCAAAATCTAGTCTCTGTGATAGCCAGCACAAACCGACAGAACCTGATGTCCTCCCCAGACCGCAGGTGTCTGACATCGGGCCACCCTTTTGCCCTGCATCATGATGCTACTTCCCATTCCACTAATTCCACAGACCAATATTACTGTTTGGAGATGCCTAATGAAGAGACATATCACACCAAGCGTGAACCAATGCATGGTTTACCCTGCCCTGTACATTACTCAGCAACCTTGCACAGAAGATTCAGGGTTATTAATGAGCAATTTAAACCAATCAGAACCATGTCAGGCATTGAGCATGACTCAAACGCTTTAGACTAACTGGTCAACAGCCTTTTTCCTCACCATTTTCTTGCAACAAACATCACATAATGGAGAAAGCATCTTGTTCCTCAAAAAAGTATTGGGGACAGGAGAAGGAAGACAATGTCCACAGGGGCATTTTCTGGCTATTCTATTCTATTCTATTCTATTCTATTCTATTCTATTCTATTCTATTCTATTCTATTCTATTCTATTCTATTCTATTCTATTCTATTCTATTCTATTCTACTCTACTCTACTCTACTCTACTCTACTCTACTCTACTCTACTCTATTCGCTTTGCTTTGACTTGGCACCTGGAGACGTCAAGCCAACGCATGCTCGTTTTGCCCTTACCCTCAGCGCAAAAGAAGCTGTGTGGCCATATCAATACAATACCGTGCTGGAGTGATCTAGCCTGTCTCTCAGCAGGGCTTATTAGCTCAGGCTCGGCGCCACATTAACCGCTGCCATATGGCTTCTGGTCGATTCAAAGAGTGAACCACATGAGCTCACATCTGCCTGACAAAGTCTGCACAGCTATGCTCTTTAAAATGGTAAACCTGCAAAAAGCTGTGAAGAGAGAATCTTGTAATAGGTTTGGATTTTCAAACCGCATTTACTTCAGTGCTTGTAGAAACGCAAGCGGTCGTTATTAACAGTTGTGGCCGGGATTGGAAACTACTCATGGATGTGTTGGAGATGAAAAGTTTTGTCTCAAACAGCTGAGTCGGAAAGATGATGTGAGTATGGTAAGACTCCAGATAGGATGGAAGAAGAGAAAGAAGAAAAAGAATACAAAAATAAAAGTATATTTGATAATTGTTTCGTCCTTCTGTTAGCCCAGGCTATTAGTCAGATTTTTTACACCTTCCGAGATGAGTAGGGTCCTCTGTAGAAGGTGGTAATGTTTTTTAAGGCTCAGTCACAAAACCCACAATGTACAAAATAACACAACAAATGCTAATCAAAGATTAATGTACCACTGAAAAGCACTCAAATATGTCTGTGATAATAAAAAAAAAATGACATGGGAAGTAGCAGTGCAGCAGAAGATACCCTGAAAACTCTTTGTCTCAACACAGAAAGAGTGGTTGTGCAGACGTGGAAACTTGAGTGGTTTAGACGTGGCAGGGGAAAAGGCAGGCATGCTGAGAGACTTAAGGGGGAAGATGGGAAAGGTGCTCTGATGATAATGCAGGAGGCAACGGAAGCACATGCCATGGTCACAACAGAAAACAAGGGAGACGATCCTGAAGACATATTTTGAATGATTTGTGGAATCTGGAGAGCAGAGAGACTCCAGTAGGAGCAACAGGGACCCCGAAGCAGAGCTTTAAGCGTGAACACAGAAAAACAATGTCACATTTTTTAAAAACTAAGAGCAAGAAACAGCAGGATTGAGAGTCATTCTCACTATCCTCTGGGACAGCTGTGTGGTTCCAAATTACTTTTCACAATCTTTTACATTTTTTTCCCCTTGGGGTGCCAAGTTAACTCACAGCAGCTCCATTTGTGTCACCAGAGGAAGCAATATTAATGCCAGAAGAAATATAAATCATTAACAAAAACTACTCTTGATCCTTGAGGAAGCCACCATTGTAAGGATCAGCAGATGAAGGAAAAAGAGAGGGAGAGCAGTCAATCCTCTCACGAAGTGAGAAAAAGAGACAGAATGAAGAAAAAGGACTAGGAAGAAAGGAAATTGCTAGGGGGCAACAAATACATATTGGGAATCAGAAGAAAAAATACACTTCTCTCTCTAACCCTCCTGGGGCATATAGGAAATTGCTGCCTGCCCTTTAATCTGCCCCAAAAAAGAAAAACAATTAAAATGAAATAAAACCCTGAACTGTAGGTACTTGCTCCCCCCCTTCCCCTCACCCCCATTGCTTTGTGTGCTGCATACCCAGGCCATGATCTTTCACGCAGCTCTCTGTAGGACAGACTATGTTACCATAAGCTTTACATCTTCTACAGGAATATGCATTCTTTTGCTATGTATCTAAAATACCTAAGTTAGGGAGTTTAAGATGTTAAGAGATCAATGATTAATAAATTAATGAAAAAAAAAGAAAGAAGACCAGAAAAAAAAAAAGAGAAGTTTAGAAGAAAGAAATAAGGATAAACATCTTGAATTAATTTGGATTACAGTGGCACGGTAATAGTATGGTTTGTGTCAGGAGCATAGCTGTTTTAAAGAGTTATGACTGTTACCCCTGCACAGCACACAGCAACAAATTTGATCAGTTTTTGTTTCCTTTTTCTTAAAGAAGACCAGATCTGCAATTTTTCCCACTGCAATTTAACTTTGGAAGGAAGGGCCCCTTTCCTAAATAGCAAATTAATTTCTGCATTTTCCACTGTTTCCTCCAATACAAACAACCCTTTCTCTTTTCCTTTACTGATAGGCATAGTAATTTCTTCCAGTTTCCCATTCTTTCTTCTTATGATCGAGATCATGTTAAGATTGCCTATGTAGTTCTGAACTTGCCAACCATGAACCTGTGAATGGTCTCCACCAAGATGAAGGAACCAAGTTCTCTTTGGCAATTCATTAACAAAAAATTTGGGGCAAATAAATAAATAAAACATCTTCCTGTGGATGGTACCTTTAGGGAGGTTTTCCTGTCACAGCAGAAGATCAGAGGCTTCGTTTTTGTTTTGTAGAAAACATTTTCATTGCTCACTCATGTAAAAATAGCATGGTGCAAGACACAATAAATGCTTCGTATTTGTGATGTACTATTTAAGGGCCAGGAAACGAAAGAGGAATCAAGAATTCAAGCTGCAACTTATCTAAAATAAGAGTGTAAGTCATTCAAAACTGTTGATGTCACAAGACAGCAACACAAAAAAGGAATGAAAACCTGCATGCATTATTCATCCTGTAACTTTGATCTTAAAAGCTAAGAAACTTGAACAAGGAAAGATAAATGGCTTCTCAAGCTTTTTCTTTTAAAAATCAAATGAGGACGATTCAGGATAAATGATAGATAAGAGTTAATACGAAAGAGGGGGAAATTGCAATCACAGTGCTACACCACAGTTTCAGTCCAAAGGCTTTGCTTTTTGTATTCAATTACAAAGGATTTCTTTTTTAGGTACTAGCATCCTTTTTCATGTATATGTAGAAGATTTTACTTATTAAAATTTCATGTTCAGTATGCATAGCTTTTTTCTTCTACCATGACTTCATGTGAACAATTAGGAAGCTTTCTAAAGCATGGGCTTCTACTGGTCATGGGGCAGAAACAACAGAAGCTGTGAAACCCTGACCTCCAAACCTAGCTCAAACATCGACTTGCTCCAGAACTTATGCAAGATACATATACATTCTCCCACTAGGAAAGTATTGATAATTAGAGGCACTCTGACAGCATTCTGATGTTACTGAGGCTTAGTTAATGATGCAGGGATTGCCCCTAAAATATGAGACAAATTGAGACAGAGATCCAAAAGTGTGTGGAGGTTCCCCTGTCTAGATGGGAGATTCACAAAATCCTCTTTGAACGCTTTGTGCTGCTGAGAGTCTGTAATTATTGCCATTTTTTTGCCTAAAGATATGCTCAAAGGCCCCACCACCTTGGTTAGATTAGCGACGTCAGTATCTTATATACAGACAATTGCATTTGGGATTCACAAAGAAGACGGAGCAGCAACATGGTTCCTTGAGGGAGGCTCCGAGCAAACAGCCAGCCAGCACCACCTGCATTACAAATCACAGCACACCAGCCATTTGCATCGATAGCAGAGCTAGAGGAAGAGTGCCTTTACATCACAGCGTGCAGCAGGAGGTTTTGCTTATCTGAGCTTCCAAATTGTTACCTTCACACAAGCAGTTAGCACTAACCAGATGACAGAGTGGGGCTAGACAGGTGGGAGGAGAAAAAGGCTGGCTGGTGCAAGGGCAGGTTGTGAGATGCAGGAAATGGATGGGGAATGAGGTGAAAATTTCATTGCAGTGGTGTGAGGTAGAAAGGCAGTGAGGACACCGTTTGAAAAGTAGTGGGAGGTTTTGGGCTACAACAGGAAAATGGCTGAGAAGTGAATGGAGGCACCCTGGAGGCATTCACAGGCTTGCAAGGAACTAATATTCACTGCAATTGCTGTCAGTGCCCAAGCCAGTCATTACTAAAGGTACTCACAGCCACCGATGCTCCTGCCAACTGCATCTAGACAAAATACACTTGGAAAGACCAAGCTCAGTGATTACAACAGTCAGCAGAAACTAGGAGAATGACTGCACTTCCTCCTCAGCCCGGGGGAATGCAAACTCGTAGCTTTCGGCATCAAGGGAAGGGCCTGAAACACGTGGCTACATCCTGACGGAACTGGCCTGCCATGCAAAGGAGATGGCTAGACTGATGGGGCTGGGTGCAGGCCTGTTACTGGTGAGGATACCTACAAGCCTGGAGTCCTGGCCTAGATCCTCGCTCCAAGCAATTTGTGGATCTACGAACTTCATCTGGCAAGACAGTGATTCCAGATACATAAATGCTGCTAAGGGCTGGAAACGGAACAAGGAACTTCCCCACCCTGTGACATCCCTTCTCCCTTACTCACAGACAGGGCATTGCATCTTCTTCCTCCACTGTCTCTCTCCTCCAAGAGGAGAGTCTCACAGCCTCTCCTAGTTCAGAACATTTCAAACGTTGGAAAAATACATTTTATTTTTACATTGTTCACGATCAGAAATCAGAGCTATTCACCGGACTGCACTGAAGCACCACCCCTTTTCAGCTACCCACGTTATAGGAGGGATTCTTGATTTCACAGCAATCCCAGGAGAAAAATTAACTAGATGAGCACAGAACAGCACTAGTTCTGCTCTGACTTCATGATAATTGTTTTTCAATAGAACAAATTAAGTTAAAGATAAGCATTTGCTTCACATGCAAGACTGTCATTCCCGCTTCGTTTGTAATATATGGAGAGAATGTAAAGAATACACATGAGAAAAATCATGTTTAGCTCCAATGCACTGAGAAAACTGTTCATAGACAACATGTTCAAGAGCAGAGAGAAAAAATGTTTTGATGATGGTTCTTCACCAGATGCCCCCAGTGGACACCTGCACACTGAATAGCCTACACTGAGTCTGACTTGTGCTAAAACTGAGCAGTACTGGGAAAGCTGCACTCAAAGAAAACGTCTGTTTCTATAGTCCCCACCACAGATAGCTGTGCCCATACCCTTACTTTCATTTCTGATTTGTTCTATTCGCTACTGTTTATAACCTGAAAGACATATAAATTCATTTCTCTTTGAAGCAAATTTATTTGCGCTACAAATGGACCAAAAATATGCAAAGACTACTTTGATTTTTATTATCTCACCTACATAAACATATTGATTTCCTTAGCCGTACCAGGACAAAATAATATTTTGTTTGTATTGCATTCCAGAGGAAGTTCTGTCTTAACTTGGATCTTTTTAACTACTATTTATCCTTCTGTTTCTCTGGCACCCTTAATACTCAGTCTGTAAAGGCCAGAACTGTTGACTCAAAGACCAACATTGTCACTGCGGATGAGAAAAAAAGCTTCCATATATTAAAAATAAGGTTTCTTTATGGACATATCATCTTTTTGAAGAAAGTATAGCTATGAATCAAAAAAGAGGTGTCAAGCATCATCCCTTATTCCAAACAAAAAAAGTACAGTCTTAAAGTTTATTTTAAATCTCTTGTAAGAAAGGAAAACATTAATATGAAGTGCTCTCAACAGCCTTTGACATAGAACTCTTAAAATGGCAAGGAGTCAGAGATCAACATCCCTTTAAGAAAGAAAACAACTGGAAATGCTTTAGAAGTGGAGCCATTAAAAATTTTTCATTGATTAAATGCCCACTGGTATTATGTATATATTGAACACCAACACATCTAGTTTGACATTTCCTGATCTGGTAATTCCATGGCTTAGAAAGAGGAAGATAACACCTGTAAACTATATTACCTGAAATTTAGTCTCACTGAGTCAATGATCATTTTGCCATCAAATGAATGTAGGTATTCATTTTAAATATAGGATCATAAATGAAAAGCTTTTTTTTCTTTTTCAGAAAAAAAAGTTCAAATGTAAAAATGAAATCTATCACTTAAAACTCAACAACTCCATCTTATTTCAGCTGTTTTATGCTCTTCTGTTTCTAAACTGAAACAGAAATGACCTCAAGAAGATAAGTTAACAGAAATGGAACAATTCTAAGTCAGGTCTCAAAATAACACTTTTTGCCCATCTGTTCTTTAGCATGTTGTCCATTCCTGGTCCCAATCTCCCCTCGCCTCCTCCAAGTCACTCGCAAGATAATACAGATGGTTACTGCAAAGCTGTTAGGACATACATCTGAATGCATATTTATCCACTTGGCAAGATCCTGCTACAGCTGTAAGTCGCTGCAAATCTGCATCACAATGTAGCTTCAGCCTCTTGCCTGTGTGAGAAAGCAGCCATGATATTAATAGCGCTGCTTAAGACAATGCCAGGCAAATACGCCGTAAATGAACGAACGCAGTTGAGCTAGCTATCCCAGCACTGTTAATTTACACCTCTGAAAACAAACCCTCATTTGGGCACGTGAAACAAGTGCACATCTAATCTACACCTACATCAAAACTCATTTTCATTTGTTTGTTTTTGGAAGCAGAAACTGATAACGCAAGATAACTCCACCATATGTCATGGTGAAAGAATACTACGTAGGTGAGTAGTTGGTATAATCACCAGAAAAGAAAACCAAACTGAGGGTCTTTATTCCATCGTAAGCCAGTTTTAACAAATACAGGTGGCACCTCCAGTCAGTGATAGTTGCTTTTGTTCTGGGTACATCTTTGTTCTGGCAGCTGGGAGTATGAGCTCCATTCGTGTCTAACAAAAGAAATGTACTTAATAGGCAACACCTGAAAATCCTTGAAGAGAATAAACTATAGCAAAAAAATTTGCAAGTTTAGAAAGCATTTCCTGGGGAAAAAAAACCAACAACCATGTAGCATTGGAATCTTCTCTTTATCTCAGGTCAATTGACTTGTCACAGTGGGAAGGAGATTTGAAAGGGAAATTGCAAGTTCTTAGCAACTATGATTGGAGGAATTGAGTTAATAGCCAGCAATCAGTATAGGTTCAGTAGGGTACTTAAAAATTTAAATGTATGCATGTGCCACAACTACGGAATGCCTGAGCTTTGTCTTTTGTTTGGAAAAAAAAAAAAAAAAAAGGAACAACAGGCAATTTAAATCTCAAACAAAAATGCTAATTTTTTACTTGGATTGCTGGGGTTTAAGTGTTCTTCTATGAAAAATTTTCCTCGTTTCATCATATGACTGAGGTATATAAATTGTACATGCCTCTGATCTTGTTTTATGCTAGTAATCCTTCCAGTACCAACCTCCCGGATCCTATACGGTATGTGCTTTCAGACAATACAGTTTCTCACCATATGGAAAGATGTTTTGCATCACCATGTTGGCAGCATATAACTTACTTTTGAACTCCATTTTTCACTGCCATTTCTTCAAGCCATTTTGGCTCAACAGCTTGTTGTTTCACATGTCAAAAATTAATAGGATGATAGTTTTCTGATTTGAGAAGCTGCTTTATCCATACTCCTGAATAATCTCTCACTGTATTCAGCAAGCTACAGATACAAATGCGTGTGACAACACCTCTAATGAGAAAACAGCTTAATTTGAGAGGGCAGGATAAGCCAACATCTCTCTAAAGAAATGTGACTACATCCCAAAAGCCACCCTACTCCTTTCTAATACAACAGACAACTTTTCTGCACAGATTCTTTTCAACAGAACTATCTAAAAGAAAGTCTCACCTAGACTACTAGTAGTTCCTCTTTCCAACCAAAGTGGGCAGATATTATAGGTCGCAGAAATTTGTAAGGGGATAAAAGGCTAGAAAATTACAGGACAGTGACAAATATAATGAATCTCATTTCCGCAAGCTTCTAGTTCCTCTGAGGAAGAGATGAACATAGGTTTTGCACGGCCCTCTTTAACAAACAAATGTATACCCTGCATTGAAGTAATATGAGACTAGAGGACGCCTCCAAGGCAAGGAAAGGATAGATTCTAGAAAGTACAGCATGGCTGGATGCCCACATGCTAAAGAGACTGGTATTTTTAGATTAGCTGATTTTTGAGGTTTTTGAAACATTTTTTATACTTACTGTGATTCTCTCATCTTTGTCATCTAGCGGGGTCCCATCTTTTTTCCAGGATATAGTGGGTTCTGGGTGGCCTCTTGGGGGCTGGCATTCCATCACTGCAGGCTCACCCACAGCTACCATTACATCTGATGGATTTTGTCTGAAGTCATCCCGTAGAACTGAAAGAATAAAGAAAATAAAGTTACCCAACAATATACCAATAACACAGCAAAGTGTTTATAGACTTGGCCTTTAATGGCCTCTGTCATTGTACTTTGTATTAATGAACAACTCAGATAATGAATTTCACTTTGCATCTGCAGATGATCTCTGGAACTTCCCTGCAGTAACAGAGAAAACCCATGTACGACTCATATTTAACTTCCCATGGAGAAGCCAAGCGACTTTAACACAGGCAGGGGTGAAAGGACTGTCCACGCAGAAGAGCTGCCTCACTTGGTCATATTTGGCCTAGCATCTGCCTACTGTGTGAGCACAGGATTCCTGTGCTGAAGAAGGCACAGTCTTCTGCTCAGGTAGAAAGTCACTTGGGGAGAAGTATGGCAGAGATTGCTTTCTGCCCCTCTATTTCTGATACAGAAGGTCAGCCTGTCAACAACTCAAAGGCTTTTCGTTAAAGATTGGCCACGGGCTGTATGAATTGCACCTATCCCTGAATTCACCGTAAAGATGAACAAACTAGCTAAACTTCCCAGTTCTTTGATGACATTATAAGACCCATTTTTGCAGCCCTAGCCAAACTCTTCTTTGCAAATTAGCTTGTGTCTTTTTAAGAAAAAAAAAAATAATCCTGATCTCTGGGAGTTATCCCTTAGCCTGAGCCAGGACCACATCCTTTGTTTGGAAGAAGTAAATGTTACTCCTTTTTCACGGAAGGAAATGCTTTTATTGTGGCTTCATTACCAGAATTTGTTCCTTCTCACCATTTGGCCAAGCCCAGGCCAAGGAAACTCTAGTTCCCTCCAATCACCCACTATGAATTTTACCAATAGCTGTGTGATTATTTTTCTTTTTGGGAGAGGAGAGACACCATACTGTGCTCAGCAGACCACTACACAGGGACACATTTTAACAGAATAATGGCATTCCTAAATCTTGCCAAGTAAGTGGCATTAGGTTTAATCTAAAAATAAATAACTCAAATGATAACAGATACAACATTCTAGTGCTCTTCGCTGGCGTTCCTCGATCCACACTGAACAAAGGATACAGTAATGGAAAAGTACAATACAGCCAAAGGACTCCTAGGATTTTGATGAAGCTATGTGTCACTCTTGTTACCTGCAACAATCTTGTGTCAACAGTAAATAGTGCCAAGAATCTGCAGCAAAAAACATCTCCCCCAAGCCATGGACCACAGATACGGAGATTCACGACTGAATAATGGTTTGGTTGTTAATGCTGCTTCAAAGTGAGGTGTGATTTATTGTCAGATGTTAAGTTATGTGGGTGTGCTTGCAGATTGGCAGGTACAGCACTGCCACCAAGCCATTCCTCTCTGCAAGGTCTTTCATGCTGTTAAGACCTTTTAAAATGGTCTGAGGGCAAACAAGTCATCTGCTTTGGGACTGTGGGATGTACCTTTCTCACACCTACTTCCTGCAGTGCTATAAAATCTAAAATGAAAGGAAGAAGTGAAAATGACTTGTAGCTCTTTGTTTTGGAGGATTATTGGCAAACAGACCTGTCAATAATCAGTAGGACCATCTTCTGTATTTTCTTCTCAAGTACATCTACCTTACATTCTGATACCCTGCCATTCCGTAGCTAGTGTCACGGGCCTATGTGTGCAGCTTGGCTCATTATAACATAATACACAGGGAAAGTTCCAGATTGATACAGAAGTGTAGATGGGAATCAAAAGCAATAAATACAGAAAATTTTACTGCTGTTCTAGAAACAGGATATAATTTCTGGAAGTACCAAAGAACATCTGTGTACCAACAAGACCGAAATACATTGCAGACTTCACCAGACATCATCTGAATTTACCAATCCCTTCCATACTGAAGCATTAATATTTCAAATATTTCAGTTTAATTATTGAGGTTTCTGGATGCCCTGGAGCCGGGAGATACTGATACACTGAAAGAGGATAATCAAGGACAAAATGTCTCTATCCCTTTAACAATACAAACTAATACAACAGAATGGTAGGACTTAATACAAAAAATTATAGAAAAATTTAGGTTGGCAGGGGCCTATGGAGGTCATCTAGCCTACGACAATGAGATGCTGTAGGATGAACAAGTTCTCTTGGACAGACCTAGTCTAAAAAGTTTATTGAAAAACCCTACAGTCCATCTATTGCTTGGTGTACAAAATCCCGAGAAAGCATGCTCTAAGAACAAAGAATTTATCCCTAAAAAGCGAAACACTTGGATATCTTCCTTCTGTGGGCTAGGGAAACGAACAATGTTTTCAGCTCTAAAAGTAACCCAGGTGACATCTAGATGAAATATTATGTTTTCAGAAAGAGGAATTATGTCATTTTTAGTTTTCAGAAAGGTAGTGAAAAAACCAACCCTTAGCTTCCCTTCTGCTTTCAACAAAACTTCAGAGTTTAACCTGCATTCTCTTACAGCTTCCTTACTACATTCCCCTAAATATCGATGCATCAAAATTGGATACACCAAATTATGTCGGCTACGGAAGCATTAAAATACTACTTGCATACACTGAAAACCTTCTACATACTTGGTCTGTTTATACTGAATATGGCATTGCTAACCAGATGCAACTTCTTATGTTCCTAAGTAGCCCTCAAGCCACCCAGATACAGTAAATCAAGCAGCGTAAGTGGCTGGGCTGACGCTGCTTCTACTGAAGTCAAAGAATTTTTTCTATTTGCTTTAATAGAGACTTGATCTGGCTTGGAGCCACTCGTCAGACTATTGCTTTTTTTCACCTCTCCAAACTAAAGAACATAAAAGAAGCAGCAGCAGCAGAAGTTGCACCAAGGTTCTAAAAACCGACTGTATATCCAGTTTCCAGTGCCAACAGCACGTGGAGGTGCGGAAGAGTTTATTTGCTACCCCACAGTTCTACTGCAACTCAATAGAAAGGGTCTTTTAACCATGAGTAAGAAGCCTTTTATTACTGCTGAAGATTGTAGAACTGGGATAAAGCTAAGAGATATATAAAAAGAAATGCCCTTAAGTTTAAAACAAAATCAAGTGAAGTGATCTTAATAAACCGTGAGTACTTTTCAAGTCTGAAGGACCTCATAAACCTAGGAGGAAAACTTATCAGATAGCACCTCTGATGGCTTTTAGCACCTTTGACGCAACAAAGAAGTCCAGTACTTGCATAATAAAAACAAATTACTTCAGTAATTTCTACAGTCCTTAGTCTCAGATCAGCTTTATAAGCATAGTACCTTGTCTGTAAACTAAGACCTTTCACAAATTAACCAATGCATAATAGAATGCCTTAGGAGGACATCAAAGGTCCAGGCCATAGATACATCAAAACGAGTATGTATTTTTTTAAACTATTAATTATTTTGGCTCTAACATTACATAACGAAATGCTAACAAAATGTAATCTACTAGAGATTACTCCACAGATAGTCATCATGTAATTATTTTTGCAGCTGTAAAGTAGATACAGGCTCTGGGTTTTTGCCTCAGGCCCTGGCAATCTCGCATAAAGTTATAAATTTAAAATTTTCTTCCCTTACTGAAAAAAAATCTTTTTTTTTTTTCACCTTTTTCTGTCCTTCCTAGTCAAGGCTCACTGTAAAATGAGAATACATTTCCTTTTGAAGATATATTAGATGTATACTTCGTAATCCAGTACAGCACGTGCTTTCAGTCAAATTTGACCACATGCACCTCTTTCTATATATATGCTGCTGAAATGAAAATAGATAAATTAAGAGGATGCTTGCCTTCTTTTTTTTTTTTAACAAATTCGTAGATATAACCCTCTACATTTCTGGCATACTGTGGATCAGGTTTTCTAACATTTTACTCCAATATTTTCTAAAATACAATGAATTGTGATCGTAATTATTGTCACTGCACAGCTAAGACGACTCCATGACCTTGCTGTATGAACTCTGTACTCCTGTGTTTGTGCTGAAAACATTTTTATGCTATGCTTGCTGAACTAATCAGGTTCAAGAGCAACTTTTGTAACTCCACTTTAAAAGGCAGCTACTCATACAGCTATTTAAAATGGCATACTATTCAATCAATAAAGTAATTACACTTTCCCCAGAGAATCCTTCCCAGCGCAGAAAGGAACTAGCAATCACTTGAAGACAAATTTTTACTGACAAGCAACATAAGTAGAGACAGTATTTTTTTGTGTAAACCCTAAACAGTGCTTTTCAAAATGCAGCACCTGGGGTTTTTTTCTTAAGTTCTTCTTTGGTTACTATGAAAAAGAGCAGGGAGTCATCACTGGGTGAAATGGGAGGTAGGTAGGTGCTTTTTTTGCATATACACACTGCATATATTTAAGAATCGTTATTGTTAATCATTCAATAACTGTGATTTAGTTCAACAAAGAAAACCAAAGCAAGACACAAGAAAAAAGAAAGAAACCAACCAGAAAGGTTTAGTCAGTAAGTGAAAAGAACGAAATTGTAAGGAACACTCTAATTACCACCATACATTGTGGATATCATGCCTTATTTAACAGGTGGTATTATTTAAGAAGCAGAAATAAGCAAATCTCCCGGAAATTTTGATTACAGTTCTATTTGACTGGCCAGATGCTTCATGCTAAGTCACTTCAAAGCACTGCACCAAAATATACCCAGCATCCCTAATCAACAAAGATATTACAGCCACGGTCACCTGAAGAACAGAGGGGGAGAGGGAAATGAGGAAGGTTGGGGTGCAGTTTCATAATGAAATTAAGGCAACCGTAATCCATTTCAATTCTTCTAAAAGAGATCATCCCGACTTGCCTCCTGCTACTCTCCCGCACCGTGCTGACAAAGGGCCCACAACATTTTGCAAGGCTAGTTGTTGGAGAGGGACCAGTGAGCCAGATTCACACAATCAGAGAGCTGAAGAGATTCCAACAATTTCCACTATTGCAGCATGAAGATAATTTAAATGTTTCTTTGTATTGTAGCACGTGCCTCAAAAACGTGGAAAAGTGAAATAAATAAAAGAAATGCCCGTTCCTCACACTGCTTTACAAAACGATCAGACCTCGATTAATGAGCAAGGTTCCTCCCAGCATACAAAAATGTGCTAACATCAAACTATGTGTTAACACTGAGCAATGCCACCCTACTAAAGGCCCACTGCCCTGCCTTTTGGCTAATTTTGTTATAAAGCATCGTGTAGTAATTTTAAATTTTTTTAATTCCCACCAATTCTATTATTTTAATTCCTGTAAATTTGTAACAAGCATTTCAATGTTTCTTTTCCCTCCCTCCACACAAAACAGCAGTATTAGAAGGAAAGTTTCCATCTATTATGAGGAATAAAACCGCAATGACGTGCACTTGCTGTAAAATGCTGTAACATTAGGAAAACAAAAAATGGGATTTAGGAGGTTATAAAATATTCTAATTCCAAGGACCTACAATCAAATAGAAACTAGACAGGTGTCTGTTTAACTCTCTGACAGAGCCAGCCCTCCTACAACACAGGGCTTCCTTAATTATACAAGCTAAGAATTCACACTGAATAGGTTTCCAGATATAAGAGACTGCTCATTGTAAGGAGACTGATCTTAAGGTGTCGTTCGAGGTATGAAAGAGCATCAGAGAAATTAGATCACACTTCTAAAAAGTTAACATAGTGTTCTGCCTCAACTACTGTAACCTTTAACTTGTTTTCAAATGCCTTCTCTCCAGAGAGTAATGTTTTTGATTGATTGCTTTTTATACAGCACCACCAAACTGGGATCTTCGTATCTGCTGAAGGTCAACAGTTACCTCCCCTGGAAAAAAAGTGCCATTCCTTGCTACATTAAGCAATACGTGTTAGTATATATAACACCTGCATGCTTCTAAACCGTTAATGTAGAAAGAAACAAAGCACTGCTGCACCTACTGGATCACGTCGTTTTGAAGGTGCTGATGACAAATACAAGTGATATACTTGAATCAAGCAATCTGCTACACTGCAAAAGCAATTAAACATTGAGGCATTGGCAATAAATACACCAAATGCATATACAGATGTCAAATATATTTACTGTCATTTTTTAATTTTTCATTCAATCACTAAGGAACTTCAAATTGTTAACAGAAAGAAATGCACGCTTAAGGAGCAGGTTCCAAAAAATATCTCTGTAAAAAACATTGGCTGAAAGTTACTGATGATAATTACGAAAATTTATGGAAACCACTCATAATCAGTTTGGTTTTCTTTCACGAGTTGAAGATTTGGGCTTTAAATATTACCAGGCATCTTACTAGGTAACACAGCTGTCATCCCATAACAGTATTTCCATGTGTCATAAGGAAAGTATAAATGAATTAGATGATAAATTGGGAATCAATTAACTGACCAAATCTGGTAAGTCTTATAAAGAGTAATTTTAACTCCTGTGAGAAGGGTAACTGACAGACCTAAGAGAGCATGGTGCAGCACTGGGAATCCTAATTAAACCCTGAAGGATCTGGGATGCCTCAGGCATGAGACTCTGAGAGCGTCCCTTAGGTTGATTGAAAATTGGAAATAGATAAGGAGAATGGACCTAATTATTAATTTGATTGACTGTGTACAAAATGTGATCCCTCTCAACGTCTTCCACATATTATGGTCTATGACAAGGCATTTACTACCTCCAAGTCAGGATTTACCTCCTGGATTCATTTGTTCAGACTGCAGAGATAGTTATTCACTTGTCCTAAATATTTTCAGTTATTTGCTTTTTTATTGCTATCATTATTATTTTACTGTACATTTCATTTTAGAGTTTGGGGGTTATTTGAATCATGCTACATTACAGACAATATTTCTAGTGTGAATAACAGCGTGGATTTACAGGCTTATGGACACAAACCAAGGGGGTTTAGACACAGCTCACAGAAGAACTGTGTCTTTGAGAGATCACAAATTAGTTTTCCCTAGGCAAATAAGGGTTTACATCTTTAAATCCAAGGATTTGTGTGTGTTCTGAAAATAAAGTTTTTTTTCTGTACACTCCAAGTCAAAGTCCTGATGTCCGGTTGCAATGAACTGTTAGCTGCCCTAGCCTTCCTTCAATGCAGATCATAACAGAAAAGAAGAATCAGATTAAGATGCTGCAGCAAGTCCTTGTCTTGGCCCTCCACATTGAAGCATAAAGAGATAACTGAAACGACAAGAGAGATATCAGAACCAAACGATGAAAGAGGAAAAGTGAGAAGATGCTTCACCAAAACGCCTGTGTTTTCCTTAACTACTTATCAAACCTTATTTCACAAGCAGAATGGTTTTCCCTTTTAAGAAACAAGACAAACCAGCCCTGAAACGCCAGTGCCCTATAACTCAGGATTGCAGAGAGCAAAATAAAGGAAGCAAGACAAGTAGCAAGGACTGAAGCAGACATTTAGCCAGTCTGCAATGGCAGCGTAAAGCTGGGATACACGGCACTGGCAAATGGAGCCAGATTGCAATTTATTGAAAAGGTGTTGCTGCCAAATAGCAAGCTACGCTGGCTCGAGATGTGAAAAACTGACCCTCTTCCCATAGTTTCTAGGCTGGAAAATCCCTTACTAGGTCAAACCTGAAGCAACATTATTTGTCTTCATTTGTGTTGTTAAAAGAGGAGATACGACTGTTCCACAGACTTGCCAATGAACCTGCGGCAGCACTGTTTCTGTAGTACAGGCAAGACTCAAATGGCTGATGCTTGTACAGTTGCTTATAATCATCCTTTCACTCTGAAGGAGACAGAGAGAGAACCTTATCAGAGGAGACTCTTTCAAAGAAATAGATTCACACGCCTGTGATAACAATGTGTTCTGCAGCACAGCCATAAATCTGCATATGCACTACGCTACTGCTTTGCTAAGGTCCTACCCCAAGGCAACAATTTTAGTCATGTCCTTCTACTTAGCATTCAAATTTTAGCGTGTTATAACTGTACCACTACCATCAACGTTTTTCAAAAGGACCCTATTTCCATGAAAAAAATCCCCATTATGCTGTTAAAACAGTCAAAAAATATGACATGTTAATATCAGAGAATATACAGTATCATTATCACACCCAAACATCTAAGCCATTTCTCCTTTAATATCCTGGAAAATTATATTCCATCATTACATCTGAGGTCAAGCCTGAAACATCAGTCAGAAGGTGCAAGATGCAGGCACTTCATACAGCCGAGTGGCTAATTCCAAGCAAGAGCAGAGCTAAGAACAGCATTTCTGTGACCAGATGCTATAGCAAAGCCACTGCTCAAAAACGTCGCTGAACTGTCTACCGTTCCATTGTTGTTACACACAATTTCATTCTGTTGAAGGGAATGAGAGCCCACAAAACCTAGACCGCCTTTTCACACCTCTCTGGACTGCTATACAGCTGGATAGACCTTAGTTAGGTAGAGGATGTTTTCTTAACTATACTCTGCATGTCCAAATGTGTGAATATATCATTCTTAAAGTAATGTTGTCTTGTTTCTTCACCTCTGAAAACATTCAAGGAGTAAATTGACAACAGATGGCCGCAGTAGAAACAGGTGAACTTTTTCAAAATAACATTTACGCTAAATATCATATACTTTTCAAGTTACTTTTGCTGGTTTTAGAAAACATTCCAGGAAATCACCTCAGGGAAAAAAGGCAGACAGCCTTATAAAGAGGTCATAGAGAAATATAGCCTTCACCTAAGTCAATTAATTGCTTTGAGTTAGATCCCGAACAGTACAAGCAAATGTTTCTTCTATTTCAGGCATATTCTAACATATGAATCATTCTGCTTTCTCAGTATATAAAGCACAGTGCAGTATCATACACTCAAATTTTTTATTGCTCAGAATTTGAAAAATCTCTAGACGGACGCCTTCATGATTTACAATGACAGCTCTTCATTTAGACAACCACCCAAAGGCTTCAAATATTGTAAAATTCTACCTAGAACATTACAAAAAGTAGCAAAGTTAATAGCTATAACAATGAAAAATGGTATTGTAAACAAATGGACACGACCAAATTCACCAAGCGGGAACTCCAAACTGCAACTCTTGAAGATTTATACGCTATCCTAAATGGCAAAAGACAACAAAATCACGCAGAAAAGTACTTCTGCATTTGGACTCTTATTCTGGCTTCAATCCCTATGAGATATTCAAAGGCAACGTGCCAATTGATCAATATGTTAGTATTTAATGTGCAATAAGTGCTACTGAGTAAAAATCAGAGAAGCATTGCCTGTTAGCAGAGTCTGCCTTACTGCTGGCAGGAAGGAGTGCATGAAGTTTTGGATCACCCCATGTGGTAAAACAGCAGCCAGAAGTCTGATTCAGAATTAACAAAAGGAAACTGAGGGCGATGCTCAGCATGAACACAAATGCACATAAAGCCAGCCAGATTTCATTACTGAAGATTTTAATTTTGATTAAATGCTTCCTTTTATATTGGGTCACATTCATTGTTTTCAACCCTCTGCGTTCATTAATATTTTAATGCACACAGAACATTAAGTTGCGTCACTTCAGTGTTGCGGCTAAAGATAACATCTTTAATAACAGCTACAAAAGAGACGTTGGCATCCATCGCTTTCCGACTTCGGAACGCTGTGGGGCACCGCGGGCTGGTAGGGACTTTGCGGCATGCAAGGCAACGCGTCTGCACTCACCACCAAGGAAAAGGAGAGTGGATGACTGTAACATTAGCTTAGCCTGTTTGAAATTGGAGCTTATAAATGCATTCAAGACAAAACAAACCAACATAACGGAAATGGCTGTGAAAGTCTAAATGGATCAAGGCGGTGAGTGCATCTGGTGAAACTTGCTTTCGCCTTTGTTTTACACCCTGTGAGAAACTGCAGCACCGTGCAACTCCTTAAAAACTTCCCAGGAAACCACGGTGGTAAGGAAACTGTAACATGTAATTTTAGTAATTTGACTGTTGGCTTTATCCCCCCCCTTGTTTTTGCTATTTCTGACTCCTAATGATGAAACTTTAGTTTGGACGAAATTCAAGAGACCACACTTTTTCTTGATTCCATACAGCTGGGGTACCATTAGCTCGACTTCCCTTGCCGTCACAAACCTGAACTGTGGGGTGCCTTGATACACTCTACAAAGACTGAGAAACTCCATTAATTCAATTCCTAATCAGTCCTAAGTAGCCCATATAGGTTAATTTCCTGGTAAACCACAAGACTCTCAGATTTCCATTAGGAATCATTATGGGGGGGGGAAAAGCAAGTGTGGTATTGTGCGAGACTGAGATTCTTTTATTTCTCTATGAACTCTGAATATAATCAAATTGTCAAGTCCTTTGAAACATACAGTTCTTTTCTGTATGTTTAAGCATAAAAAGTAAGATTGAAAATGTTATGAGACTTGATCTAGATTATCAATAGATGCATAAAAATGAAAATCATACATTTTCAGGACAGTTTTAAAAAGCAAATACATTGCAACTAATGTTGGTCAACAGGATACTGAGAAGCCAGTGAATTTGCAAGATAAAAGCTACTGGTATCTTCTAATTCACTGAGAAACAACTGAGTCAGGGGAAAAAGCCAACCTCAAAACACTATCTGGATTGCCAAAATCCTTACGCTTGTTTTACTGATACGCTGTGTGAATACATTTTTGCTGTTATAGGACTTCCTAGGAAACAAAAACTCCAGCTGGCTTGGTGCTGCTTACTTTCACTGTTAGACACTTTAAATCTTGCTGCTGAATGGCACTGTGGAGGTTATTTACTGTTACTCATCACTATTCATGTCCTTAGTGCAAACCAACATCGGCTTCCGCAGTCTACCGTCAGGAAGAATTCCAGCTTCCGTCTTCCCACCCTAACGAGTTAGTTAGTGCAGAGAAGCTATACTGGGCACATCAGAATTTCAATTAATTTGTTAGGTTTCTGGTCTGCATATTTATGTAAGCCTCTAGTATGTACACGAGGTATAATAAAGTAAATGAAAAATTAATTTTGGCTTCTCCTGCTTCTCTTCAGTTTGTTTACAAACAGCGCAAAAATCAAACCCAAAGCAAAATGGACGTTCCTCTATGGATGTGTTTATATCAGCACTTCAGTTTGGATCAGGACTGCACTGTGAAGGAAATCTTCAAGCCTTCACCAGCCTGGCTTTGATTCACATCTCAGACTGGGCTTGGAATGCAAAAACTGATTATTTGGGGAGGGAAGGATGCATGGAACTAGAGCAGAAGATGAACACCAGGTTCTAATGGATGTTCAGGCAACAGACCAAATTGGAGTCCTCATGAAGCATGCACCATGTAGACAATGTTTCTCAGGCCAACTGCCTCCCTCTACAAATACACTTCTATCGGGTTGTGCCACTTGCAACTACTTCCTGTAGGCATAATGTACAGCAGAACTAAGAACATCTGATATCATAAAAATTCCTTTTTAATATCCAGTATAACAATCTTATCTTTTCCTTTCCCCATTTCTTTTAACTACCACACCATGGGCTGTCCTCCAGTTCGTCCAACGCCACCATGCCTTTCCTCCCACATGTCTACTAAATTACCACAGGATAAAAGGAGCTGCATGCCTACTGTCACTATTTGCACACTGTTTGCCCAGCCAGGAGGACAAAAAGGACAAACAAGTTTTAAGTTCTTATTACAGGTTTTCTTTCAGTGTATGCATCCACTTAATACATTTTGGCGAGTGATTACAAAACCAACCAGGAGCAAGAGGGCTAAGAGAAAGATGACACAGGCCTTCTCTTGTAACAAAATGAGAAAATACAAAACAGCAAATACGAATCTTCAAAGGCGCCATGTTCATTTATATATGAGAATCTAAAACAAAAAGAGAAATTATCTTTGCTAAAGAAAGGGCTTTGCTGTTGCTTCAGTGTTTAAATGAAATTGGTTGGCACCTTTCTGTAGCTTGCCACCATAAGTGATTACGCAGAAGTTTTTCCTGAACTTTCAGACTGAGGCACTACAGTTACTTCATGTAGAAAATGCTTTTAAATAATAGACACTCCTAATGTTTATACAAGGTGCATATAAGTACTCATTTTTTGCGTTCTATGTTTCTTGTTTGCTTTGCAGCAATGACATACTCTTCTCAGAACTGAAATACATAGAGCATATAAGTAGCACCAAAAATGCAATACAATTACACTGCAGCTAAATGTTAAAATATATTTGTATAATTTTGATTTCTTGGGGAGAAGGAGTCTATCTGTGTTGTCTTTACTAAAGCCACAGAAATAATAGTATTATATAACCACAAATCCATTGAATCAAGGTACCTGGTCTAAAATGGGAACCCTTAAGAATGTAATACTACGCAGGGGGGAAAAAGAAGAGTGCTTTTACCAGTAAACAGAAGGAAGCAGGGCCACTAGCATTTATTCCCATTTTTGTGTCCAACTTCTGCTTTCATTGTCAGTCTGTATGAATAATGCCTAGGTAGCCTTTGTTATTTTAAGCATGTAATACTGTACAACGGACAAAACTATCTGATCTCTCAGGGGAAATTTTTTTAAAGAGCAAAGTGGTAACTCTATACATATTCATCTAAAAACCCAGTAACAAATACCTTACTAAATTCTGTCAAGGTTCATGGAAACAACTGGGATTTGTACATACATCATTTGGATATAGGCCATTATCAAACTATCTAGAGAGTTAATCAACAGAGGACACTCTCAGCAAAACAAGACCGATGCTACATAATCAGAAACACCAGAGCTGTAAACAATGGAAATGCACATTATTCCCATACAGTATAAATAATTTAAGCCTTCCAGAACAGAAATTAATCTACATACCATTTGAAGCACACAGAACCACCAATTCAGACAGAATAATAAAAGGTAAGGGAAAAACAGATGGATAATTAAAAAGATACTTTCCAAGTGGGAATACACTTAGCTTAGCAGTGCTGGTAACAAGTAAAGAAATAAGTATCAAGGAAATATGTTGGGGTTGTATTGGTTTTGGGTTTTGTTTTGTTTTGTTGGGCTTTTGGGTTTGTTTTTTTGTTTTGTTTTTTTTTTTCAAAAGGAACTGAGGTTTTTTTCCTCTGATGTGATTTGACACTGAACCTGCTATATCCATCAACATCTATCTGATTAACTCTTCAGCTCTTTGAAGCTTCAGTGTTTTATAGGGCATTATTTGCAGAGAGATGGAAACATTCTGATTTGCCCGTATTTGAGATGGGCATTCTTCTTTTAGCCCCCACTGCCCCATGAAGCCCATACCCTTTCGTTCCCAGATGAAGTCTCAACAGCGTACTTCAAAGGAAAAAGATACTGATGGTGCCTTAACCTTTCCTTTGAAACTGAATCTCTAGATCCAATATCATCTAGCAAGGCTAATTGCATAGTATGCAAGGGAATTACTATTATTTCAATATAACCCACCATAGACAAATGATGAAAGCTGAGGCACTGTTGTAACAAGCTTTACACAAAGACAGCACTGCAAACGCACTATCAAAGGTGAATATCTTGCACAGGTAAACCAGGAAAATTTCACGAATTATCTTTATAACCTTAACAATTACATTCAAATATCAGCCAACTTATCCGGCAAAGAAAATCTTGGAAGAAGAGAAGAAAAAAGGCAAAGAAAAAAAAAAAGCTGATATGAAGAAGGCATGTGATTTCATAGTTAGATTTCCTGTATATCTTTAATCTTATTAACTCACCGTATTTGTTAGTTATTTTATATTCAAATCTCCTTACCCTCTACAAGTTTTACATTTTCCTGTAGTACAGTTCCAAATTACTCTAAAAGTTGATTTAAGATAAAGTAGAAAAAAAATTGGAAATGCGAAACAGAAACTAACGAAAAATCCATCATAAAAAAGTAGGAATGTTATATCTTTCCTTAAACATTCATATTTAAGACTGTCTACCTACGTAGAAACCCAAGCCACATATTCTAAACAACCTTTACAATCCCATGGCAAAAAATGGGCAGCTGCTCAATTATTTGACATGAAATAGTTATATTTGATGCTATTTATCCACTTAGACATTAAGTTTTTATGTTTTAAAAGCCTAGTGATGGCATTTTTGGAAGTCAAACAGCAGAAAGCAAGTTGTTTCCTGTTAGATTACTTCACCTTTTCAAAACCTCTCAACTCTAAGAAATTATTTTCTCCATCACAGCAATTTACCATAGTAATTTACTGGAGTCCTTTTCAGCAGTGGTATCTGCATTTGTACTTGAAAACATTAACAGTACTACTAGACTTGGATCTTCTAAAATGAGTAGAATCCGCATACTGCAATTTTCTTTCCTATGCAGCAAAAAACAGTGCTCAAATTTATGAAGAGAGTGGCATGTGCACAAGCAGATGTACGACCCACACAGCAATTTGGAAAACTCTTACTACATTAAACAGCTTCTGCCTTAAGAATATAAACCAAAGTTGACTACTTTGTAGACAAGAAGATGCTTTAACGTAAAAAAGAGGAACCTTCTACTCCCCACCATGAAAATTAGTACCTTAAATCAGCTCCATGATTTCCATCAATACAAAAGTAAAAAAGAGAAGCACTGGAATCCAAGTTAGAAAAGTGCATAAGCATGTCCAACGTTTCTGGAGCGACAGTAAGTTTAAGATATGCTTAAAACTTTTCTTCAGTCAGTAAAAGACCTGTGAGTTCTCCCCATAAATGCCAAAAGCAGGTAAAAGGTTTTCAATCTTGTACAAGTATGGTGTTCAGGTAAAAACCCCACATAACAACACATGACAAAAAACCCGTCAAACCTTAAATAACACTAACAATTGTAATTTGTACAGACTGGGAGCTGCCTTCTCTGTTACTTTCTTTGATAGGAGTGGGGAGGTACAGTCAGATGAGCTGCACCCAGCACCGCTTCATGCTACCTGTGATTAGACACCAGGGGCCCCACGTAACCTTACTCAGAACACAACAGGTGAACCCAAAGTCACGAAGGCCTGGTAATGCAATAAGAAGGTCCAGCTCCACATGAGATACCAGGAATTCAAAACAGTTTTGTCCACTTATGAAATATGTTTAAGGATTTAATTTTTTTTACATTTAGCATATGAGGAGATTGCAAATTGTTAAAATGAATGCCTCTGTACATATATATACACACTTCATCAAAACAGCCTTTGCGTCTCCTCTTTCAAAATAAATATAATGTACTTGCATGTGTGTGTATTGTTTATCACAAAATAAAATGTGTCTAGAATTTATACATGTTTACTTTAGGCAACATGACCAATCAAGAACAATCAATCACATTCTTCAAGGCAGCAAAACTCTTCAGAAATGGGCTGGATGTTACTAAGTAACTGTAATTTGTTTTTCCACCTGTTTTTCCATATTACTAGCATCCAAGTTCAGCAAACATTGTAACCATCAACAGTATTTTTAAAGACATTTTATGTCAGATGGAAAAGTTGGGCCTGAAATCTTTGATTTAATTGAGGAAAGAACTACGAAAAAGAGCAAAGAAAATAAGGTCACTTTTAACTAAAAACAGAAATTAATATCTAACACAAAATAACACGCTATTGATGGGGTAATTAAAATATTGTATTCTGAAAGATCAATATATTAGCAAGCCAGAAGGATCTGGCCTTACTTTATTATGCTTTAATAGAGGGGAAATCGAGTTAAACAGATGGCACTCAGGATTTCTCAATGAGTTCAGCATCTGTGAGTACATGTTGCATAAATGCCAATTAAAATGTGTCCGAGTAAATTTAAATCCCTTGCTGATAGAATGTAAGCCAACCTAGCTGGCTTAAGATCAAGGTTAAACTTAATCATCTGCTCAACTTGCAGCAAGTTGCTCTCAAATTGTTCACAAATTCCCGGTGAAATAATAAAACAGCATTCGTATTGGTTTGTATTTATTTACATTCGTAACTCTCTTCTCAAGTCTTGCGCTGAAGCACAAAGGAAAAAAAAAAAGTACTACGTGAATCATTTGGCAATTCTAAATTGAAAAAATACTACTTTGATTTAAAAACCTTCTGCAGAAATGTTCTGCAGAACTTTCCCTTTGGGTAGTTTTATGAAACAATCCCTTCGGAAGTATCCTCATAATTTTTATTAACCATACAAGCCACTTTTTACTTTCCTTTACTCTGTTACTGACAAATTACCAATATCTTATATTAGGTTGTCATTGAAATTTTTCATACAATGGGAAGTGAACGTTGAATATTATATAGTAAAATACGTACATAATAGGCTACACTGAAAAGGCAAAGCAGTGCCGTTATGCAACCCCGTAGCAGCTATAATTCAACTTGGCATTCAACTGTCTTGTAATAAAAAAAAATACAGAGACATGAACAGAAAAAACAGTACCTCTGGTATAAAGGAATTAAAGGAAAAAACATCGAAACACTGAAACTCACAAAACTTTAAATTACCCACGAAACTTTAAATTCAAGAATTACAAAGCCCTGTTTAGCAGGTCTTTGCCCAAGAAGACTGACCATCCAGTGTCATGAGAAAAGATATGCTGAGCCATCCATAAAAAATTGGTATCACTGACTGAACTGGGGCAAGCGTACACCAAGCAAAGCTTGGATCTTTTGCAACGCTAATCAATTAAGTTCCTTTATACATAATCCATGGGCGCAGCATTTCCCATACCAATTATTTTATGCTGGCAGGGTTTTGTTGAAGGAAAAGCCAGTCAGAAACTATAAAACATACAACACAACAGCAAATGAAATTAAATGCCTGAAGTGCAAATTACTATGTAGGAAATGAAATCTGAACTATTCATGCATGTATACATGGTAGTAATAAATTAAATGATGGTAGTCAGGGAAAAGAACTAAATGTCATTAGGAAGAGTGCAATGGAAACCCTGGTGCCCCACTCAGCAAATATAAAATGAAAGTGGGAAAACAGAAGGTTTATCACTGTTTTCTACAATAGCAGGAATAAAGTGACCCAGCAAGAAACATATGCATCCCTATGTATCTTTAGATGACAGAAGTCATACTGGATTTTCAACACTTCACTAATTCAGCAAAATCTGTTCCTTAGGCACTTCTGCAAGACTGGCTGGGGAACACATCCTTGTCTTTTATGGAAGGCCAATGGTCAATGCAACACACAGAAGGAGCCTGGTTTTCAGACCTATTCATCACCGAACTACTGAAGCTCTAGCTGAGGAGCATCACAGACAATGCTATTGGAGAAGTATGGAAAGAAAAAAAACCAAACAAACCCACAAAGTCAGGGTCCACAAAAAACATGCTGCTTAAATCAAATTATGAATTGGGTAATGTTAGTAAAATTTCCAGATACGAATTTAATTTAGTAAGGATGTCACACTACTCTTGACTGCCTTGTGACTTATAGCCTTTTATTGCAGCATAGAGCAACTGCAGTAGGGACAGTAAAATACTGAAATGTCAAGGTAGTCAAAGGTCATACAGTACAACACGACTGACTATATAATTTACTGAGAAAATAAGCATAGGGTCCAAAATAAGAAAACTCAGCATTCAAAGTACTACTAGGAAGAAAAGTAAAACAAAAAACCCCTGAGCACAGGCAGCATTCAGCACAGAGGGAGGCTGAGGGAATGAAAGACAGATGGACAGAGTAACTTGGCACTGCTGAAAACATGACCTGGTAACCAGTGGTGTCCACTTCAGTCCCTTTCTGCCCTCTATCTCCACCTTCTGGGAGACACAGTTTTGCTCAATTCATCTGAAAAGAGGAGTTTGGGGGAACAGCAAATTCCAATGGACAAATGCAACAGCCCTCGCAACTCAGATTTGCCTTAATCCCCTGCAGAAGAGAGCGCCAGCAAAGGGGAAGGAGAGGTCTGTGTGCCGTGTTCTTCTTTTGTACTTCTTTGCGCTCCAGTTATTATTCCTGAGTGCACCTGTGCTTGATTTCACCTGTTGGCTCATTTTCCAAAGCCTCTTTGGAGGCTTTGTATCCTTGCACTTAGAAGTTTCACCCAAGTGAGGAGAGGCCCATTTCCTCACTCAGTTTATAGTGGCTGAAAGGCACATACATCACAACAGACTACAAGATTTTTGGGAGTGGATGCAGACCTTTGGATGGTGGGAGCATCTCTAGCTCCCAGAACAAGTTTTGCAACTGATGTTTGAGATATATTTGTCTCAAAGGCCCTGGAAAATGAACGACAGAGCACCTAACAGAATGAATCAGCCCCTACCGGTACCCTTCCAAGCACTAACACTCACAATGATTGTAACGATACTCCGATGAGAGTCTTTACTCTAGCTTGCAATGCACAAAATAACATGATTCAACAATTGCTGTGATTCTCTGCAGTTGCACAAAAAATAAACACTTAAAGATGAAGATTCAACTCAGCAGCTTCCATTGTTTTCTACGGTAACTGCTGCTCCATTTATTCAGAAGAGGCGACCTTCTAGTAACCTCGTTCTGTGGCTATGAATGAATGGAAATTTGAGCTTGACCTCACTTTACGACCTCTATAAAAAGAATTATACTACAACGATTTTGCATCTTTATGTCAGCACGTCAGATAAATATTTTATTCAGCTGCTAACTGGATAATGCATTTTCAAAACAACTCACAATGCTGAATGTGTTTTTAAAATATATTGCTAAATGAAGCAAAAACTCAACTAATTTTTTAATATTTAAATATATTTGACATTAAAGAAATATTGGACATACTTGCCTTAGTTAGAATGCATTTAAAAAGTTTTAGCTTCCATTAAGAAGCAGTACCTATGAATAATATATCTTTTTCTAATGCTTTTTTATGTACACAAAAACATCAATTTGTACCTAGCTTAAAAGAAATCTAAATTACAGGTAAGGCAGCTAATGTGTCACTTACTACCTTTTGGCAAGTTTAGTTTAATCAGAGTTTTTCCACTAAATTACCCAGATCAACAGAAACTCTGCACAATTATAGCCTGCTCTCTAACATAGCACATGATCTTTGCTCATCTGGGTAATTGCCAGGGTGGAAAATTGCAGTGAGGATGATGGTACAGATGTTCTTTTTCAGTTGACCAAACAAAATGAAAGAAAACAAAGAATTCCTGTTTCATAATGACTTCTATTTAAAATGCACTGTTTTATACATGTTCACACACACATAAACAAATATAATGGGAATTTTCATCAGATTTTTCTAACAGAAGATTACATTCTCCTGTTGACGCTACAGGAAAGATTGAGTTTTAAGGGAGAGAAAGTATTAATAAAGCATCAACATGTGAAAAACAAATGTTCAATGTTTGCAAACTTTAAGAATGTACACTATGATACTTATTAAGCTACAGTTGTTGAAGACATTTCCAAAGCAGCATGAATACACTGGGGAAATTTTTTTTCCACTTGTATGCAAAGATGAAAAACAAGGAATCACAGTACTGACAGGATAAAAAAGATTTGCCTGCAATTGCTATTATTGCTACATTTACCAGTCCCCATCACTGAAACCAGAAATTGCACTTTAAGAGGATGAAGGTAGGTCCTCATGTGTACTATCCTGTGTATTCACCAGCAACTGTTACAGAACCATGCCCACAGGAGGGACATCTCGTGAAATCTCTTTTCCAAATCTCCCAACTCCCTGCCCTCCTCCCATCTTGTTCTCTCCCCACAGAGCTCCCTGCTCTCTTTTCCTTTGGGAGCTGTTCTCCAGTATATGTTTGTTCATTGAGATTCAACCAAGTTGTGGAAATTTTTTCATTTCTTACAGTTAAGTATTTTACATTGTACCCAAAAATCACCATTGAGCATCACTACTGTTAGTTATTTTTTTTGAAATTTTTTGTTTATAATATTTATTATTTGACCTTTAGGTTATTTCAAAAGTGCCCTGCTTATTCTCAAATAAAAGCAAAGCAAACAAACAAGCCCTAGCAATTATTTTGCATCAACATACCTTGGCATCAGCCTTCAGTTACGACAATTGTGCTGGTCTTGGCTGAGACAGAGGTAACTTTCTTCACAGTGGCTGGCATGGGGCTGTGTTTTGGGTTTGTGCTGGAAGCAGTGCTGATAACACAGGAGCGTTTTGGTTCCTGCTGAGCAGCGCTTACACAGAGCCAAGGCCTTGGCTGCTGCTCACAGCACCCCACCAGCCAGTGGGCTGGGGGTGCACAAGGGGTTGGGAGGGGACACGCAACTGACCAAAGGGATGTTCCATACCATATGATGTCATGCTCAGCATATAAAGCTGTAAGACGACAGAAGGAAGGGTGGTTCAGAGTGATGGCGTTTGTCTTCCCAAGTCACCATTAGGTGTGAGAGAGCCCTGCTCTCCTGGGGATGGCTGAACCCCTGCCTGCCATGGGGAGTGGCGAGTGAATTCCTTGTCTGGTTTACTTGTGTGCACAGCTTTTGCTTTACCTGTTAAACCATCTTTATCTCATCCCAAGAGTTTTCTCACTTTTACCCTTCTGATTCTTTCCTCCATCCCGCTGGGGAAGAATGAACGAGTGGCTACGTGAGACGTAGTTGTCAGCCAGGGTTAAACCATGATACAGTGCAGAGTGATCAAGACTTTACTGCGTTACAGGGAGACACAACAAGAAAAGGAGACAGAACCTGGCAAAGGTGGTGGAGAGATTAGAAGATAAGTTTTTTGAAACTAGAATGCCACAGAATCCCTTCATATAAGCAACAGGAGTAATTTCTATCAAAATGAGTAGTATAACGCGTATTGGAAGGAGGAGTTGCAGCAGAACTTGTGCTGACCTGAGAGAATATAGTACGGACAGTAGGGATAACCAAATTGCTTTCCTTTACCAACACAGAAATATCTGGGCTCAAGATCTTCCACCAGTGTATTCAGGAGCCAGGAGAAACAGTTATCTGCCCCGGGTTACACTTCCTACCTTTCAGTCCCTCATCAGCAAAAGTATTTGTATTTGAGAATAGGAAGAGAAAAGTTAACGGATATCTTACATTCATAAAATTTTGCTTTTGTGAGTGGTGCAAGAATCTGTATCTCAAGAATAGCTGCATAACAAATTCTGGTGAGGTAGGCACAGGCCAGAAACAAACACTGTCCACCTTCTACAGTGCTTTGCTGTTGCCTTCCTTCAAGCAGACTTTTGCCCTAGTTTGAGTTGCTTGGACACAAATAGTACTCTTTCGTATTCAACATGGATGTGAAAAAGACCAAGAGACATCCACATCATACTCAGGCAGCATGCTGCTATCCCCTATCTCAAGGGCTCCATTACCTCTAAGCCTACTATTGGGGAAGGAAGAACAGCACAGAGTCAACATAAGATTGGGGACTAGGTATGGATTAGCTACCCTCACCCTCATTTCTCACAAAATTCAGATGCTTATGCATCTGGATTAAGAGAAACAACTGGAAATAAGCAATAAAGTTATCCGTACTTTTCAAGAGATACCATATTGATTTCACGGTACTCACAACTGAGTACCCTGCAAGGTGCGTAGCTGCGGCATGAAAGCTTGCTGGCACTCTTTACAAGTCCTTCCATTACTGGTTCCTAACAGCACCACTGATCACTTCCTCCAGATGATTCCGTAACTGCTGTCTCTCTGCACTGCTTTGTTATTTGTTGCAAGTACCATATGTCAGAAAGGGAATGAACATCCATGTATGGTATAAACTGCAACTAAAAATCAACCTTATTTTTTCAGATGTCTTTTTACAAATCATGCTAAAGGCATCTGCTCAGTGTTAGGCTAGACAGAAGAAGCACCAGAGGAACTGCCTTTCCCTAAGGTTTCTGAATACTGATGGAGAACAGAATATGCAATAATTTTACAATAATACATACATTGTTACATGTGCATATTCCTGCATGGTCTTTAACCATGAACAGGGATGAAACTGTTCTTCCGATCAAGCTCCAGCATGTGTTTTATTTATCCTCATTTAGAATAAAGTGATTGAAAACATCTGACAAGTGTTTAACAATAACAAATACATAATTACTGAGAGTTCCAGATGGAAGGAGTAAATCCAGTCTCTTTCAGCACTTCATAGTGTTACCTATGAAGGAGAAGAGACAGTTCCCATTCATTTCCTCTGCAGAGCCCACACCCGTAACTATAGGCTAGGCTCACCCTCGCTTTGTAGTTAGCTTTACAGGCAACCAAGAGAAAATATAGCATCCTTTGGGCTATGTTTCTCTCCAAACAGGCATCCAAGGCAGGTTCCCAAGATGCTGACCATCTCTCAAATATGCAAGTGACAATGAGTCAGAAGAACCATTTCATTTCTGTGCAATGCCTGACGCCCACAGACTTAGCTGATAACTAAAAGTGTCTGTCAACATCCTCTCACACTTTCAAGTATTTGCTGCAAGAGATGGGCAAAGTAGAGAACAACTTATTTGCTGCCTCCTAACGCAAGTAGGTGAGGCATAATCTTTCCTCTTCCCTCAATCCAAAAACCAGGTTGTGGTGCAGGATGTTAGCTACTGATGTCTGGTTAAGCTAAGCACAGCGTTGTGTGTTGCTCTTCACCGTGCCCTGGACACAGCTCCGGCTGATCTATCTGCACTTCTCTGAGAACACCTGAAAACAGCTTTTTCTGCAAAGTATCAACTTTAGAAACTTTGTGAACTATTTACTGATTTGACTTGAACCACTGAAAAACTTTAACAAATATGCATATAAATTTCAGGAATGTGATATTAACAATACTTAAATTGCCTCCCAGACAAAACTGGCATCCGTCGTACATACGCTGGCGGCACACACAGGTTACCTCCCGCAACCTAGAGGTCAGCTTTACATTCACATCTCCTCGTTGTGATTCACGGAGAAACTTGTAATGTTGTCTTTCTGAACAATGTCTCAAACACTAAGCTTTTGGTTTATCTAAACAATAAAGACCTAGTATTGGCAGCTCCTTCCTATTCTTTACTTGTTTTCTGCAAAAAAGTTAGGCATATTACCGGAGTAATTTAGCATGCAGGAGTTCTAGACTTCAAGCTGCTTTAAGTATTTTGTAATGAATATCAACTTTTTTTACAATACTATCAAAATTCTTTCCTTTAGCAAAGATGGCAGCATTTAACTTACTAAGTAGTACTTGTACCTTACAATAAGACATACTATTACACAGCCTGTATTTTTGATGCTGTGTTCACAAACAGCTGGATGTGCACACCGTGGAATTTGCCAGTATTCACATGATGCTTCAGTGACACGGACTAATAGCTCGGTGCTTCTAAGAAACGGGATGCGCTTCAAAACTATTTTAATCAATAAGTATATAGTTATCACTACCAAAATGAGAGTACCAGGAGTCTGTCAGGTTAATTTATTGCTGTTTCATGACTTTTGTCTGAAAGCTTGCAAAAAATCAGCAACATTAGAAACGGATCATGCAGGATTCTTGTGTGTTAGGGCATCTTCTAAATGCAGTTCCTTTTCCACTATAAATATCCTACGCACCTTGCGTGGGCTGCTCAGGGAGTACGTGCCTCCTGCAGACAGATTGCAGAGTAGCTGCAATCAAGTTAGCAGATCCCCATGGTGCGGTACCAGCGACATGGCGATGCTACCACAGGTCTGACATCAGTGAAGCCACCACACAACCCAGCACCTGAGGTAACAAACCTACTTGTCAGCGCTTACAAATCTGGCAAGAGAACCAGGCTGAATGCCTCTGCAGTGTAAATATGCCTTTACTTTCTCTAGTCCCAGTTTCCCATCTAAAAATCCTCATGGCTTACCACACAGCTAAAGGTCATAAACATTAGAAGCACGCAGGCCATATGAAAACCTCAGATAGATGTAGAACATGACCTAGATCTAGACATAAATACTGAAGCGTAGTGAATACTGAGAGGATTTAGATCACTGAGCCCTTCAGAAACGAAAATGGCTTTATGTTAATGAAAATCCTTCCATCCTCTCCATATTGCCGAAAGTCCATGCACATATGTTAAGAAACTCAACTTATTTATAGCTCTCTGTGCTTAAGGTCCTGGTTTTGCCACAAAGACAGACACGTTTTCCTTGACCACACTATCAATATGTTAACCTGAGAAGGCATTAACAAGCTGCTTCACTGTACTTTTTATACCCACCTTAAATTCTGATCTGAAAGGCTGCAAATCAGTTATTAAATGGATTTAAATCATACTGAAACTGTACAAGGGAGATTTTCTATTGTCTGTTTATAACATAAGCAGGACTGTAATCATTTATGTGATATAGATCTGACAATTTCCATTCACCTGTTCCAGTGGGAATAAGAGGTTAATAAAAGATGCGGATTTAAAGGAAAAGTACCATAACTGGAATCTCATCTTTTCATTTGCTCTCATACTATCAAATCCTGCAGAGTAAGCAGTTGTCAGATTCCTGGGGCAAAATATATGAGGACTTTACATCATTGATTTTTATTGGTTAATGAGGCTGCCGCCATACCTGGGTCTAGGCTACCATCTTATGTATGCTCAAAATAAATTTACACGCCTTAATAAGGTCCTTGAAGCTCTGTTGATATTATGTGTACTCTAATTATTGCTGTACTTTAAAGTTATAAGTAATTACGATAACTGGAATTCAGGTCAGATCCTTGAAGTTCAGGAATAGCTGCAAGAGGTGACAGGAAGAAAGAGGACAGCAGTTCAGTATACTCATGGAGCTGGACTACACACAAGCACTGTTCTCTTCCATAGGTTTCCATGTTTTCAAATTGCCCAAATAACGATAATTTTCAGTGACAAGACAAAAATTCACCATCTTATCAGAATCTGCACCTTGACAGATGATTCAGTTCAGACCATGAATCGAAGAAACCCTGCTTAGTGCCCTCCATCCCTTTTTCACACACAAAACACCCAAACTAACAACAGTTCCACACAGTTAAAACTCACAGCACAGGAGTATACAGGCATGCAGACAAATAGGCACATGTTCACCGTCTGCTTGTCAGCAGTTCCAAAACAGCAGGCGATTGATCCACCGGGGTCCTGGTACCTCCCAAGATCCTGCAGCGGCTCCGTGCCCTGCCGGTTTCAGAGGAGGCCCTGCGGTCACGAGAGCTGCACTAGCACTAACACAGGGATTGGTTTCCAAGCAAACCTGCTTCCAAGCACACGATGGGATTTTTTGGGGTCATTTCGTTGGTGATTTTTTAAAAATAATTTTAAAAGCCTCATGCAGAGGCCAGCTGCTCTGCAATTTACCTGACAATATTTTTCATCTAACTACCACGGCTCCTCTTGTGGTTGTGGCTGCAATTCTGTAGCACTGCTACAAGCTCACCAAGATGTTGTTGGATGCTTTTTTTAAAAGAAAAGTATGGGGAAGAGAAGAACAAATTTTAAGGTAATGCCAATCACCAAACTTATACCAATGAAGAAAATTCAAAATTTAAGATGAAATATACTTCCTTATTTATTGCACTGAATAACTATGATTTTATATTTGGGTACACCGGTGGATGGTACCAAATTGCCAAGCAGTATGTAAAATCACGTCCAGAAAAAAAAGGCAACCATTCTCCTGTGTGTTTTCTTTGCTCTTAGCCTATTATGACTTTGACGTGGCTAAAAACTGCTTCCTGAAACAAACTTGTAGCTCAAGTACAAATGCATTCACACGTAATGAGTGCAATGTGTTTTTAAGACAATCAGTAACGCTTCGTGCTGAAGTACTTTGTCATCACACGCAGATCATCTGTATTCTACAAATTAATTTATTTTATTAATTCTAGTACGGAAGGATTAATTAAAACTCAGACCCTAGCCTACATTTAGGTTTGCAGTTGTAATCATGTGACTGAAAAATTTTCTGAACTAAAATTAAACTTACACCTAGATAAAATGAGTAAATCTTGGGTCTGTAACAGCAAAATCTCAGTGGAAGAAGAGCCAAACCGGTAATTTATAACGCTGAACTCCATTTCAGTGACACAAAAATAATAGAAGGATTTATGAATAGCTTCTCTCCTTGTTACACCCAGATTACTGTGTCATCTGGGTGAGGCTGAGGACTTAAGAGTATTTCACCTAAACTAATAAACCTATTTACTGAATCTGAACTAAGTGCTGAAGTTTACTTCTAATGAGTGTTGACTGATCTTGGCAAATAACGTGAATTAGACCACACAAAGCTGAGCCAGACAAGTCATCACTAGTCAGTGTGTTCCCAGGGGACAGAATGAATAAAAATTGTTTCTCAGCTTATTTTTTTCTGCAGGATCACCACAAACGCTCATGTTGATAGTAGCGCTATCTTGACATCCTTTCAGAGATGTTGTTAGCACTGGTAATATCTTGTCTTGTTGAGACTTATTTTGCAAGTTAAAAAATGGAGCCATCTTAACAGTTTATTTTATTTTTATCTATCCAAACACTTATAAGACACTCATCACCCCCGTGTTTGTAAGCCCGAGATTTGAGTGTTGTCACACAAAGGATTAGTGTGCAAATCTGCCAGGGCCTGGAGTGCTCCACGCCAAACAAAGGGTTTCATTGCCGTTTTCCAGTGTAGCAGCTCTGGGGTGGCAAGAGGCTCTACTCCGCTCCAAGGGGCGCTGCGCTGGGGGCCAGAGCACCCAGCTGCTTTGACTTGGCTTTGCCCAACACCCCGAGCAACTCACCTCATTTCTCTCTGCCTTGGTCTCCAAGCAGAATGGAAACAGGAATAGCTCTCAAAAGCTATGCCTAGAAAGCCTAATAAACAGTCTGTCTCTACGAGTATTCTCTATGAAAACTGCACAAGATACACTAAAAGGTTCAGGGTATTATCACATCTAATTGCTTCTACCGAAAGCAATGCTGTGACGCCACCAGCGCTGTCATTCTCATGAAAACAGCAAAAATAATCCTGACTTAACGAAAACAAACATAAAACACTGTGCATTTCAAGCTTTGCTGCTTACACTCAGCTGAAGTAAGAACATGAAAAAGCATTTTCACTTCCCTGGTTTCATGGAAAGTCATTTGTGGCTCAGATCAGGACTCAAACGTAACACGCGGCCAACGCACCTATGCTGATATCCCGACCCGAGCACGGCTGGAAGAAGGGAAGAGCCAATCTTTTTGGATGTACCTTTCATCGCAGAAGGAACTTGGCAGAACTACAAACTTATCGCTCCCTGGACATCTTTTTTCCTGGATGTTCTGACTGCTGGGTTCAGAGCAGGTGAGCACAGCAAGGGGCCCGGGGCGCCTTCCCCAGATGGGGGCTGGGCTGTGGGGGCTCAGGGCTGTCTCAGCCTCTGTGGGGCGAGGACAGCCCCTGGGAGAGGGTCCCCGGCAGTGTAGCGGGGAGGCTATGGCCAGGGCCAACCCCAGGGATGGAGGACTGCCTGCCCCACACCCTGGCACAGAAATGCAGAGGGCCAGCACTTTCAGAGAGAGCAATGAAGGGTGCCTGCACGCTCTTGTGCCAGAAAGACCGGGGAAACACATAGTCAACCTCTGCACACACCAGTAAATGCACAACCGCGTGGCTGAAGTTCAGCTACCGTACCTAGTTGTAACCTGATTTGCTCTTTCATGGACACCTAGATTTGTGCTGCCTTTAAACTAGTTCTGGTAAATTTTACAGTCACCGGACTCCCATAATTTTCTCCTTAGTTTAGCTGTCTTTAAAATAAAGAAAATTCATGTACTGTGTTATATAGAGAAGTGTTGTTACAGCCAGATAAATCAGGCCTCCTGTAAAACTTTTCAGGTGTGAAATCAGAATGAAAGCAAGATCAAGTCCCCCAAAACAATACAGAAAGTTTCAGTCTTACTTTTTCATTTGCAGAAATTGCAAGCTCCAATGACAGTAGGTTTCAAAAAAACCAAACCCAACACAAACCCTCCCCAAAAACCCAAACCAAAAAAACCTCACAACTAAATCCCTCTTTTTTGGCAAGGATGAGTAATAGACGCAGATGATTTGGAACACGAAACTGCTTGGACCACATTGCGCTACTGACCGAATCACGGCATAGGAAGCTGGAGCTCTTCAAAGGTTTAGAGACATCAAAAACATTTGCAACCTAATGTAATAATAACAACTTCTCTTTAAAAGTAACAGTGCATCTGCTATACCTCTGTGCAAAGCACATAGCTTATTTGCTCCCTGGAGATTTTCAGCTCTGCTGTGTATTAACTTGAATGATCATAAAAAAGCAAATATTACCTGCCATGAATTTTTCTGTAAGTATATTTTGAGATGATCCTGAAGTTCTTTTTAACTACACCTTTTTTTACCTGTATGTTTCCCAGATCTCTAGGATCTAAGGCCAAAAAATGCTGGTTAAAAATAAGAAAGAACTCAGTTTGGTGCAGTGTTGGAGGAGGAAATTAGCATGTCCTTCACACACAAGCTTCAGACAACCTGGAAAAAGCAGAAGGAATTGGGGTTTCCTCTAATTGAAACCTAGCATACAGATAAACTTGCACACATCTAACCTTTGTTCTCTTACTACAACGCTGTTCAATTACACATGGCAAAATGGAGCACAATAAAAGCTATGGCATCTATTCACACCACAGGAATCCAGTTTAATTATTCCCACTAGGAGATATGAAGTATTTCCTAATGCAAATACTGGACTCTCAGAACACTGACATCAAGGACCTGCACTGTATTTTCTCCCACAGGGAAGCAGTATAAAAAATGTTGCATTTTACACTCAATTTAAGCACAGTAATTTTGGGGGATTCTGCTACGGAACTAAAAAGGCAAATCTCCTAAGTTTTCAGCAAAGTCCTTGCAGATTTTCTAAGGTGAAATATGACTCTGCATAATGGATTATGGCAAAATACAGCTATTTCTATAAACATTGACAGAAACACCAGAGTACGCTCTGCATTCATTCGTGGACCTGTCATTAAGATACAAGTAACTCTGTGTAAGCACCAAGCATTTTAGTGCTGGGCTTTGCCATCAGACATGCAGTTACAAATCAGTGCCAGTTACAATCAAATTGGGTGATAAATTTGTGAAATATATCAAAGACCAAAACTTTATTTCTAAAGAAATGCCCGATGAATGGCAATAAATGAGGGTTTTAAAGAGGGCAGAATGATTTGCTAACCAAAAGATTTATACAGCACAAAATCCAAACCTGAGGTTTCAGCCTAAGCCAAATTAATATTTACTGCCAAAAACTGAATCCAACCTCTAAGTAGAGGAGTTTTATCTTTGTTCTCTGCCAGTACTCCACCTTGCCACGGTCCCCTCTGTGTCCTCTTTCATCAGCTGCTCTCACAGGCCTCCTTTTCCACTTCCAAGTTATTTCCAGTGTCTTCTGCTGGTCCGTGAACTGAGGCAGTCTCCAAGGAGCGACTGTAGGCTGGTAACCTGTGCTCCACCACACAGATCGGCTGCAGCACAGCTGACAGTCCTCTACACTATGAGTTCCAGAAATTTAAATTTATATTCTCTATATTTTAAAATAAATTAAAAAAAAGTAAATATGAGGGGGAAAATGGTCCTGAATCTACAGACTACCATACCAGCCCCATGTATCCCCCCAGACTCTATGGATTTTAAGTCAAGTCCCCTGAAACAGCAACTGAGTCTCAAAGCACACATCTGTCACGAGAAAAAGCTTTTATTCCAGCAACAGAAATAGGAAATAATTTTAAGAAAGTATCTGTGTATTTTCATGAAAAGCATCTGTCATTTGATCCTGGGAGGAAAAAGGTTCATGATTAGGTTATATTACAAAAAAAAAAAAAGTCTCAAAGTTTAGTTTTGGAGGAAAATTGGGATTTACACTGTCCTTCATGCCGTGCTAGCAATCCAAACATTCTCACTTATACCAGAAACGGTTTGGTTGCAGATCAAACTTATATTTATAAGTAAATTGATTCTCAGTGTCTACGGTGAATTGAATATACGCATATGTGAATTATAGATATGCATATATATGTGTGTGTGTATTCATCCAAAATACTAGAGCTAATGTTGGGTGTTCTTACAGCATTATATTCAAAGGCACCCTTACTTAAGCATAAAAAAATAATTTCAATATAGCATTTTTAACTTGATATATAATTTTTTTTAAAAAGCTGGATAAATGAAATGTTTCAGACAAATATGGTAGATTCACTGATTTAACTTCTGTACAAGACATATACATATCTTTGCCATACACGCAGCTTAAAATTGCTACCATGTGCCAAGTAAACTTTTACAGATGTTCAGCGACAGAGTTCAAAGAAACTCCATTGTGTCTTCCTGGATATATAACAGCCAAATATATAAAAACAAAGAAATGTCAAGATATCAAATGAAGTGTCCATTTGCTGATGTTCAGATAAAGGAGAGATGCAGGACTGCTAATATTCCTTCTCTCCTGTTACTTGAACTACATTCAAAGGCTGCTCTGCAGTTATTTTGAGCTTGCATCGTGAGGTATTCCAGCTAAACTATGACGTGTTTTAAAGTGACTTTTCCCCTCGGCTCTCAAAAGGATATTTCTACATCAAGGTACATGCACAAAATTCTCTTCTGAGAAACTTCCATGCACATGCACAGAAACTGTTGCTCTTCCTTTCAGCATTATACAGATTGTCGAGAGAAAACATACCTTTGTTGGGGTGGGGTTACTTTTGTAAATTTAATCACAGAAACATTTAAACTTTCTCCCTCATAGAACCAATAATTTCCTAGATAATGTATGCCTAAATAAGGTATCACCTCTGCCCCAAAAGGTCTACTTTTTTTTTTTTAATTGCTTTGAAGACAAATACATTGCAAATTCATGCAATAAATCTAAAAAACTTGCAACGAAGCCTGTAACTGTATGGTAAGTTTAATTCATCATGTCCTGTTGACCACTCACCTGTTCTGTACTTCTGGGCCCACTAATCCATTTTCCCTAAGGCCATTTCTAACATTCCCAACTTTTAAACATTTGAACGTCTACAATCACTTCTTAAAAATAAATATAAGCCCCCTCCCCTCAGAAATATTTCCTTTCTCTCCTCTGCAGAATTTTCATTTACCTCTTTATCCCCAAAACACATACACACACACACCCCCCAAGAACACACACACCAAATTGCACTTCCCTAAGGGACAGGACAAGCAATACTCAGTCCTGGAACAGTGACAGGTTTAAAGTATAGTATTTCACAGCCCATTAGGGCTGGAAAGAGAGGCTTTCTAGCATTTAGTCAGCTACAAATTCCCTTTCCAATAAGAGATCTTGCTCCTACTGTGGGTTATTCACTCTCTCTCTCTATGCATGTGTATATATATACACACACACATACACCCGGCCTAATACACATGTCTCTATATACATCAATCACACTTTTTTTCAACAGCAAATTTACCGAAAAGCCGTATTAGGCCATTTTTAAAGGCTTCTATAATTTATTGCTCCTAATTTTCCTTTGTATTCTAGTTCCACACAGGTGGATTTGTTCTATGAAAGGAATTCAGCCAAGCAAAGGAAGAGATTAGAAATAATATCATGCAAGTGAGAAATAATTCAAGAGTTTTATGAAGCTGGCTTTTTCTTCCACCCAAATTATGTGGTACATAAGGAATTCATGGTGTTTTGGTATAACATAGCCAAATTTATTTGCCTTTCCTTAGGATGAACTGCAGAAGTAACTTATGGCTTTCACATGCAATACTATCAAAAGCTCTTGCCAATAAAAATTACTACCAAAGCTTCATGCTTTCCTCCTCTCTTAAATCTAAACTTTCCTCTCATATAAAATAGTCTAGAGATATTGCTAATGAAAAATAATCACATTTTTTCAACAAAGAGATAATTCACTAGAAAACACAGTTTCGTGAACTGCAAAATTAATGAAGCTTGATTTCTTGCAATTTTCTATTTTATTGCCATTTACTCCAGTACCTAACAAGGCAGCAACTTAAACTGCAGCTTTGCACTACTTCGGTCATTTACAACTGCTCTGTTCTCTGGTGTCTCGTAAGGGTCAAACTCATGCACAGCACTTCCTCCAAGGTGTCTTGCTCTCTAGCTTTCTTACCTAGGTGCTGGCATTTCAGGAAATCTGTAGGAACAGAATATGGGAGAAACTGGGCTCTCCTTCACCCTTTCAGACTTGGTTGCAATGGGCTGGCGAGTTAAGAAAAAAATCTGTCGTTGTGGGAAACACTCCCATGCATGTAGATGCACGTGTGCACGCACATCCAGCCACACATAGTGTAATCACATAAACCCCATTTCCTTTGGAAACCAGGCTAAAAATGACATAGCAACAGCAGATGTGAATGCAGTTATGAAAAGCAGCTGCATGAGTTTTCCATGAAACAAACAAACATAAGGTCAACACGCATACAGGTTCCTTTAACAAAGCTCAACTGGCAAGCCTTTGAAATATTTACATAAATATTTTAAATATCCTCTTTCCGTGGGGCAGAGGATGTACATCTTGACTTTGGTCCATATAAGGCATGTTTCTTATTTTCTCTGGGTCAAATTCTTACCCACTGAATCAATGGAAGCTTTATCTCTGACTCTTAAATCTACAGGCAGGATTTCTTTCTCTGAATACACTGATATAATTCCTGTGGGTGTACTCACACCTCCTCTTCCTCTGCCTACGCTTATATAAATAATACATTTTTCTATCTTTTCCATACCACATATAAATATATTTGAGGAATTCCAAAATTTACCACTGACAAAATATGCATGAAAACCTTTGTAACAAAATTAATTAGATCCCAGAGACATTTGGAAACAAGTATCACCACAAAACAGGCCTATACTCTTAACTAGAGGGACGAGCTTTTCACAGCTGAGGACGGAAAGCAGTTTGGGTTCTCCCAGAGCAATGTGAGAGCCATTTCACAAACACTTTGCTACATCCAACTTCAAAAGCCATCTGGAAATTATACTGTGGCATGTGTCATCCTTGTAACCTAAAAACACAGGGATCCTGAGGGGCAGCAGAGCAGTCCCATCCTCCCCTCTTCTACTGCGCAAGAGACATTCAAACCAGAGAAGTCCACAGCGTATCTACATTCTATACCCCACTTTTCTCATCTGCTCCGGAAAGCTCAAGAAGCACTGGCACAGGCTGCCCAGAGAGGCTGTGGAGTCTCCTTCTTTGGAGATATTCAAGACCCGTCTGGATGCCTACCTGTGCAGCCTAGTGTAGGGCACCTGCTTTGGCACGGGGTTGGACTCGATGATCTCTGGAGATCCCTTCCAACCCCTACCAATCTGTGAGGCTGTGTGATTCTGTGACAGCAAAGCTAGCATCTTAATTGACCCAAAAAAGACATCTCGTGTTCAAGAATCTATTCCAAATATTAGTTTATATATGACTTAACATTATTAGTTTCCAGTAGGTCACGGGAGTTACATTTCCTCCTCAGTACTCCTCAATGAAAACTTCCTGGAGAGAACATGCATAATTCAAAAGTTTCAGCTAAATAAACCACTAGCTGCTGTTTTTATACTATTTCCAGAGGTGAAAAAGGTTATCGTAACAGCTTCTATGGCAAATGCAGTAAAAGATTAAAAAATACAATTTCATTTTAAAATGCTCTAACAAGGGCTCAGTTTTGCAGTATATTGACCATACTGTTAGTTACTGCATGTTACTCACACAATCATAGACTGGTTGGATTGGAAGGGACCTTTAAAGATCATCAAGTTCAACCCCCTTTTTATATACAAGGGGTTTTATTTTCCTAAACTCTAATTTCCCTGGGCTTTGTCACAGATTTAACACAAGTTCTCCTTTGAAACGAGGACAGTTGCATAGGAGATGAGAGAGTTTGGGCTGTTCTTTTTTTAGCTGTGTGACTGATCCCTTGTTAACCAAATTTAAAAACCCCAATAGAAATATTGGATCTAGAAATAACAGCAATTAAAAAAAAAAAAAAAAAAGGCGGCAGCAATCGACATTTTAACCACTACCTCACTTACAGGCTGCCTTCCCAAATCTCGCAGGTAGTTTCTTTTTTCGTATGGAGTAGTATCCACTCAATCACCTCTGCTACGGAGATCCAGGTAAAAACTAAAAGGAGAGTTATATGCATCCAATATTGAAGGCACTGGCAGTCATATATCCTCAGGCTATACGCTGAAAATAAGGACTATTAGAATGTACAGCAAAGCACAGACACCTTGCAATATTACAACTTCTCAATGTTCAGAAAACAAACAGCACTTAATGTAGTACATACGTGGTGATTATCAGCCTAGATGCTCTGTCTTCTCAACTGGAATGTTTTCAGTGCACTGAAGTTTTCCAGCACTGCTTGTATCTTTTCAGAAGGAAAATGGGCCATGTGCTTTTGCTGGTATAATTTGCATTGGGTAGAACACAGTATTTTTCCTCATCAGAATGAATGAGCAAAGCAAAGAAAGTTGTTGAGAAAGGGCCTCCTAAACTGCGTGCAACTGCAATGCCTGTGTGCATCCCCGTTGGAAACACCATTCTCAGCTGTACCAGTTTTTCCCATTCTGTCACGTTTGATCTTTCTCAAACACTGGGGGCACAGTCATGATTGGATGCTTATTAAGGATTTGAATAGTAAATATTTCTCACAATCTATGAGATTTAAAGTACTTCAACGAAGATGACAACGCAGTAAGTGCTTTTCCTGATAAAAGGCGTGCCACCTCCGAGGTGAGCACTCACTGTTCCGTTTACTTAGGAAAGGGAGGGAGAGGCAAGTTCAAATGAAACCAGAAAATGAAGATATGAAATGTAAACATCAAAATTAACTCCATCCAGGATGACTCTGCTAACATTTCAATTGCATTTTCAACAACACGCAGAACTCATAATTAACAATGTCACCGAATTTGCAGAGACAGAAGTAGAGTGCTCAGATTAATTTTGAAGGCTTATTTGCTGCCAGTGCTTATCTGATGTATTGGGAATACAATTAGAGGCCAGCAATCAAGGAAGGAGGTTGATCTGAGAAGTTGGTCTCCAGTATGTGTGCTTGAGCACTGTTATCAGTGCTCCCTGCTGAGAAAGATTACTAGTACCCAATGTTGGTTAGTGTTTGGGATTAGAATTGTGCTCTAATTACATCTTTTTAACTTTTTTTTTCAGTATTAATTCTTGTAAGCACAACCCTATTCTTTTACTTTGCTAGAACGTACTTCTTTGTGTCTATAATATCATAAAATAAGAATAAGCTTAATGTGATCTAACAGTCAACAAGCACATGATTTCTTAGAAAGATATTCCCTCTCCTTGAAATATGTAAATAATATCTGGTGGCTTTTATCCTCCCAGATGCATTTTGGACTCTTCAGAATCAGGGTGTGGTTTCTAGTTTGAGAATTCTGTCAGACCAATGAAACACAATCTCCACTGCAGCACACAAACCAAGATACAATCGCATCTAACAGAGAAAACAAAGCCAGATCACAGGATCTGCCAGGAGCACCCCATTAACTTTGCAAGACAGTTATCTACCCCTCTGTAAAGTTTAGCTAGACTTCCTACAATTTGTTCAAAAAAGGAGGAAAAAAGAATTGTCTCCAATTGTTCTGGTTAGTTTTGTTATGGTATACTCATACATACAGAAAGTATTAGGAATTTTCACACTACATGTTTCTCTGCCATAAAACTTACACACAAATGCTATTCTGCATCAAAATGTTACTTCAGCCCCTCTCTAAAGAGAAATTAATGACTGTACTTTCTTTCAGCTTAAAAAAGCAAAACTAAACCAAAACCTACAATGAAAGAAAAGTTCTGTTTTCTCAGTGAATCCTTAAAGTAAAGTAAATACAACTGATTTCCATTTTGCATCTGCTTCAGGATCTGGCACATCCTGAATCAGTTTGCCAGTGCTCGGCTGCTTAGTTCACTGGAAGAAAAAAAATAATTAAAAAAATTTAAAAAGCCTTTCTGGCTTTGGCAAAGTCCCTTTCCCTCCTGGAAGCCTTCCCAATAGTTGTGGTTCCTGATGCCTTTTTCTACGGACAGCTCAGACATCTCTGGGCTGGCTTGCCTTCAGCAGTCCTCTAGATTTTGTTGCTGTGCTTCTTGGATCAAGTTCCCAAACCCTTACGCTCATAAGTATTCTCACAACTCCTGCCTTTCGCATGCTTTTCTGGTTTCTGAGCTGATTCTGGCACTAGTTTTTCTATAGTTCCTTTCCAGCAATGAGTCAATCGGTGGTGCAAGTCTCAGCACAGCAGCTGCCTTCATCTTCCTCTTATTTTAACTAGCAGTACTCTGCTTAGCATCTTACATAAGGCCAAGCTTTCAAATGAGTTGTAGAGGTCAGTAGCAGCTTTGATCCCTTCTGTCTGGAATTCAGGATTTCTCGGAGGCTTGTTCCTTCTCTCCAGTAGCGCTCCAATGTGGACAGATTCTCTTCACTTTTCCAGCAAGTTTTCAGATGTAGGTGCCTACTGAGATAGTGAAGGCAAACCCACTCGTTGAGAAAATGGCTGCAGTTTCATAAGAAAACATGGCACAACGTACTTGAAAGATGAGAGCTTGCTTTACATTTCATCTACTGAAAACAAATCACTCACGGGTGCATGGTTTCTCTCTTTCTTTTTTTAACCCAAAAAGTCAATCCAGCTATGGAACACTGAAATGAATCTGACTTTGGATCCTAATGAGCACAACAGAATAGCCTAATCTTTGTCTCATTCTTCTGACTTGCACCTACTCAACCAAAACGAAATGTAAGGAAGCCAGGAAACTCTTCTATGAAACCTATGCTGCTAACCATAGAATGGTTCAGGTTGGAAGGAACCACAAGGATCACCTTGTTCCATTCCCCCTGCCATGGGCAGGGACACCCACCACTAGACCAGGTTGCCCAAAGCCCCATCCAGCCTGGCCTTGAACACTGCCAGCGAGGGGGCCTCCACAGCTTCTCTGGGCAACCTGTGCCAGTACCTCACCACCCTCATAGGGAAGAATTTCTTCTGAACGTCCAATCTAAATCCCCCCTCTTTTAGTTTAAACCCATTACCCCTCGTCCTGTCACTATACTCTCTAATAAACAGTCCCTCACCAGCTTTCCTGTAGAAATGATGGATAATAATAAATAATGATATAATGAGGATAAACAACCTAGAGAAAAAATACCTTTAAGGAAGTCAGGAAAGGAAATTTATTTCTTGTAAAGATAAGATATCTGACTTAGAAATTCAGCAGTATTTATAGAGAGTAATTTTGCTTGCTGCTGTTACAGAAAGATCTCTAAACAGAACCAGATTCTTAAAGGCAGCTATTCCATATCATTTAGAACAAAAAGCATCATACTATCATTTTCCTGTGCCACCAAATCCCTGTTAGCTTTGGGATTTAGCGACAGTCACAAAGCCACAACGGAAGGCCTGAGACAACAAGAAACTTGGCATGCACCTAACTTCAAGAATGTAAGGAGCCCGTTCTTCTCAGTGTGGAGCGCAGGTTGCACTGGCACATTATCAGTCCTACTTGCGATTTATCCTAAATATTGAAGATACTAGCACCACCACAAAGATCTCAGCAAGTCTTTCTCTACAGCTTTGTCCTTTTTTTTGTGCCTTACAATGCAACAGTTCATATCCTATCAATCTTACTTTTGTGTATTCCTTATTAAAATGCTGTAACTATTCCTGAATACTTTTTTTTTTAATTAGTCAATCATTTCTGTAACCCTGAATTGTCATATCATAGAAAGATGTGCACGAGATTAGGAGTTGAAGTGAAATCTACAATAGGGTTCTGGCATTTGAAGGTTATTTGTCATGTGGAGATTCATGCCATATCAACTGTTTTATATATGGCTACAAGGGAAACATCTGCAAGGTCTAACAGCTGATAAAGAGTAACCTGCCCTGCTCCTAAAAAAAGGAAGATTGCATTCTATTGAAAGGCTGCAGATAAGGTTTAATGAACTGAAATTTCATAATGGAGAAATAATGGATAAAATAGACCTCATATATTCCACATACGCGAAGCATTAAGAAAATATGTTAAAAAGAAAATCTTAAGCTGGTGTTTGTTGTTTTGTTGGGTTTTTTTCTGCTGGTGTTCTTTTTTTTCTCCCCCCCCCTCCCCCCCGGGTATTTGCAGCCCTGTACAAAATACAGATTTAAAAATTTTCAACAAGTCTTTCAGCATCTCTGGAAAAGTTGATATTATTTCTAAATTAAGATTGTGTGATTCCCTCCCCCTCTCCCACCCATGTTTTGGCAAGTGCCACTACAACACATTTATTTTAACCAGGATAGAGCATGCAGGCTCAGAAAGGGCCTCGGGATATTAGCTTTGCTGGCCATTTTCAGAGAGAAGAGGTTAGGCCACATAAATTTTAACAGTATTCTGGCTGGTCATTTTAGAGAGAAGCAAAGCTAGTTGGTGGTGTGGAAAAGAAGGATGGAATTAGAAATTAAAGGGGAAAAAAAAGAAGAAAAACCTTTTCACTGACAATAAACAACAAGCGTGACCTTTTGGAGGAGGGTACTTTCCTAATACTGTAGCTCAAATGAGCTGAAAAAGAGATCTTAGCCCCACAGAATGATTTATAAAATGGCGAATCCTACAGCAGAAGAAAAGAGGGGGCCTAAATGACAATGGACGAAGGAATTAATTCCCATGACTGCAGGCAGTGGTTCCCTTTTAGCTGTCTCAAACCAAATGCATCTGCATCTGCATACTGATTTAACCCCTTTGCAATTCTGTTTAGCAAAGGCCTGGCTTTGCGTCTCCACGGGAATGAAACGAAACCCATATATTGTTAAGTAAGTCCCCAACATTTAATCTGGCTGAAGTTAGTACTAGAGGCTGGTTTTAGTTTCTGAGGTATTAAGACATACGAGTTTCAAAGCTAACACAAATCTCAGGGACAAACAGAACTTCCACTCCAGATCCAGCCTGTCGCACCACAGCCCTTCTACAATATTTGTAGCCTTGTCAACAGTTTTCCTTGCAAAATATATTGCTGAATCCAAACTTCAATCTAAAACATTTTATTTGGCCGGGAACTGCTACTTCTCAACCAAACGCTAATTGTGCCAACATTTTTTTTCTTGTCTTAGTAACTTCTAGTTGTACTCTTGAAAAGATTGCTAAATACGACACAAGACTCGTCCTTCACAGCAGTGATATCAGAGTAGTAAGTGAAGAGCCTTTCATCACAGAAAAACTCGTAGCTGCCAGCTTTCTTTACTGCATATTAGTGAATAAAATGGGATAACCATGTGTGGTACAAGTATAATTGCCTGAAGTGATCAATACGATTGGCTTCCACGCCTGCGGTATGCATTTGCCTGATGGCTCAGTAGGTGTTATGTAGCAGAGCGCGTGTTTTAGGATTGGCCTTTAAAAAACATCAAAACCATTTAAGGTCAATCGCTCCCAGGAATGCTGAAGGGGAAGCACAGTACCAAAATTTCTACATTTTTTTTTTTTTTTTAAAATAAATTAAAAAAGAAAAGCATGCAAGCTAATGCATCTGGTGAAAAAATTACTCTGTAAAATGCATTGGAAAAGTAACTTCATTCTGTAACTACTTTTGTAATTCAGCTCTACGTTACCCATAATGCTCCCAGGTCTGTGTGGGACAAAGGGAAATTTGCATCCAAAAAAGTGATACATATGGTTTTAATTGCTTTTTGCAGGCAAGTCAGGGTCCAATGTAAAGAAAAGTTATTCCAAACTCCAGCTTGCAAACCAGGTTTTCATGTGAAAATTTCCAATAAAAAACCAGCAACAGATGTGGCTGACGCTATTAACGTGCTTGGGACATTTTTCTGCAGTCTGTCCACTTCCAATCAACTGCCATCGAGTTCTTCCCAATCAACACTGGTTTCACCAAGCGCAGCCAGGGCTTCCCTCACAAAATCTCTTCCTACAGAGGTTCAGCTGTACACAAAGCAATCTCCAACACCTCCCTGCCACTTCCATCCTCTTTTTTTCATTTTTCTTTTTTTAAATGATGTATGCTTGATTTTTTCCTTTTATTCCAGAACTCATAGATTTGATAGAGTATCATTTTCAAATGAGGCAATGAAATACGGTATCGAGCTACCGCACAGCAATGTAGCTGTCTGTTCTAACACTAACCAGAGCACAAGAACTCAACTTTGAACTTCTATAAAACATAACCAACATTTTCCTAATTCAATTCCTTGTTCTTGGCTACTCAAAGCATTAGGAACAGTAAACCTTCACTTGCAGAAATTGTATCCTATAACGCAGTACAATTTTAATGCCCTCAGGATAAATGCTACCTTTTTCTTAAACAAATTCATTTAAAAAAATTCCGTAACTGAGAACTACCTGCTGTTACATACTCTACTCTTCCAACCACCTCTGAATGCGTTTAATTCTGCATTCTTACCTGAGTGGAAAGCAGAGGAAGATAGACAATGAAAAGCTAAATGTCGGGGCCCAACGTAAAGGTTAGCAAAGGATACAGGAAGAAACATTTTAAAATCTAAGAAAGAAGAAAGATGACGCGAGACAGAATAAGGATGTTAGCAGAGCAACAAACAAAAGTAAAATAATGTCACATAATATTTTGAGTTTTTCAGCTACATTTTTTTAGGTCTGAGTAAATAAATAAATATACCAAGCACACCAGAATGAAACAAAAATACTACAGAAAGCAGTTTAGCTAGGCAAAATCTGACTAAACACTGACAACTAGCTTTATAGAAGATAGTTATGATTAGGTCAAAATTTCTTGTCAAACTATACATATAAATATTATATATATATATTAGTCCTTAAGATTCACAGAAGATTCGGATTGTTACCATCTGTGAAAGATACAGAATAAGCAACTAGAGCACAAGAATTCAGTTTAAATGCTAATACATTTGGGGTTTGCAAGCAACCATTAGAAAATGGCATCTGAATGAACTCCTTCCAGAACACATCTTCACTTTTATTTTCAACAATAGTCTGGAGGTGATGGTTGAAGTATGAAGTGAAGGAAAATCGCTCTGTAAAGCTGCATTTATGTATGTTTTTGTTTTCTTGTGATTGCATTCTATGATTGTTACATATTTGGAGCAGAGATTAGACATCTTTCACGTCCTTTACATCTTTTTTTTTTTTAACGTATTTTACATCTGCCTGACGTTTGGGCTTTCAAGACAAAACTGCATTTATAACAAGGACATAAAAAAAAAAGCCCAAACAAAAGAATAACAAATAGAAAATACTGCAAAAGCTGACTTAACATGCAACCCCTTGAAAAATGTATAAACGAGGTTCATTTTAATCTCTAGTCTCCTTAATGTAATTTAGGTATCTTACATTTAATGAAAGAACACTTACCATTAAGTTTCAAGTGAACTCGAGGATATGAAATGCTCTGAAAAGCAGCAGGGCTTTCCTTCTATGCATTCTGACCATGACATACCAACATGCAGATCCTTGCATTGGTGAGAGAGGCCTTTCCAAGTCAGCACACCTGGCCATACTGAACAGATCCTTTAGTTCAATAACACTTTTTCTGTGACGAAAACTTTTGGTAAATAAGTCACCCCAGTAACTTTTCTCTTTTTAAAAAAAAAAATTTTTTCGTGTTAACATTTCCAGTTTTTCAATGGTCATTCACAATGTACGTACAATTCTCTTAGAATTCAGTGACTGATAATTATGAATCCTATCTATGACGACATCTTCAATCTGACAAAAAAAGGCTGTGGGTTGTTAATAATTACGTTGTCAACTCTGTATTTTCAGCTGAGTTGAAAGTGCAAGTAGAAGTAATCAAATTAATATGCTTTGGCATGTGCTAACCGAGCACCCAACATAAGACTTCTTTCAGGTTGTTCAGGAAACATTTCTAGTAGCTTTAACATGCTTTTAAAAGGAAATTCCTGGATGTAAGTGGGTGATATCTAACTCTTTGGAGACCACAGACACATGTATCCTCTTGAGCATTAATTTGGCTGGGAGGTTGGAAATATCAACAGTTTATGGACTAAAGCACAACAAGAAAAAAAAAATCCTGTTTATAAGGACACTGTACCCATCAAACATTTGTTAATGTTCTATGAAGGGCTCACAAAGTTCATTAAAAATTATATAAGCATTTCTGCTCCCTTCTTGAGAAAAGTCATACTGCTGCTGTACACAATGACAAGGATGTACTGGACAGGGATGTTGGTATCACAAATTCTTTCCTCAAAAACAGCAACATTGCTTCCAGCATGCTCTCTGACCAAGGTTGCAAATTACTTGACCAACAGAACTTGCTTGACAAATGATACTATTAAAAAATTTTGCAATACGTCCCTGCTGTTACTTTCATTTTCTGTGCCTCTTCCTTTTTTCTCCTCTTCGTTACTCCCTCTCTGCTTCAACATTAAAATCTCAGTTCTTTACTGCTTTAGTATCTCAATTCTCCTAAACAGCAGTAGCAAAGTGTCACACAGGAATGGACTTCAGATCTAAAACTAAAGTAAGTGTATGGGCAAAGGGCTCATACTTGTGATTTACAGCCACCAAGGTCAACAATATAAAACTAACCACATAAATAACGTTATGTCACACAAGCTATGCTAATGTACTACGTCACCCACAAGACTGGTAGTTGAAATAATTGCAGTCCTTATCCATAGCATTTCTTGGAGAAAACAGCAGCAGAAGCCAGAGAAGATAGTTTTAGAGCAAGAAGTTTTGCAGGGTCTAACCTCAGGGAAGAGAACCAGGTCCTCTTTTGACCATAGGAGTCTCTACTGTCTGCCAGGGAAAACATGCAAACAAGAAGTCTTGATTCAATACCTGCCTACCTACCTGCACACTTTTATTTTAAGGCAATTACTCAACTCTATGCATCTCATTTTACCTGAATACAGGCATTTTCTCTAATCTGCAACAAAAATAAGTAGCTGAAAAGAAGAAAATAATGTCCTATGGTCTCAAGAAAAGTCAAATACTGAGCATCACCTGGGTGAAAGGATTAGCTTAAAGAATGGCTATGCAGTAAGTCAGGTGTACAAATCTCTTCTCCTTTCAAGTCTTCCTCTTTCGCTAAAAGTCCAACTTCTAGGCATCTAAAGTGTGTGCAACTCCAGCATGTGAGATCTCCCACTGATGTCAATGTGCCTAAAGCCAGTATCATGCTTGAGAAATTCTCTGAAACGCGTTGTTAATAAAAGCCATGAACTGAAGTATACCAAGAAAGTACTTGCTTTTCTCTTATTTTGAGATTATCTGTTTCATATAAATAGCTGAAAACAATATAGAAAACTAAGCAGTTCAATAATCACAAAAAAGGCAGAAGTAGTTCAGATAATTACCACCAATATACTTATGAAATATTGGTGTTACCACGTAGCGATGACAGAGTAGCTAAAATGATGACTGATTTGTATGTGTACTGCTGAAATCACAGAATGGTTTGGGTTGGAAGGGACCACAAGGATCACCTAGTTCCAACCCCCCTGTCATGGGCAGGGACACCCTACACTAGACCAGACTGCTCAAAGTCCCAAGATCTTGAGGCTGCTATTGTGAACACTCTTCATAAGTAAGTTTCAGGACATCTGTTGGGTGACCGCTTCCCAATTTTTTGCTTTCTGCTGCTTTTTTTTTTGCCCCCTCCCCCCCTTTTTTTTAATATGGGTTATCCTATGCCCATTTATTTACAATAATCTTATATTCCAGTGATTTGATTTACTTGGAGAGCTTACTCCAATTACTAAAGCATGACTTTGTTCCTGTTTACATTGGTAACCCATAGTCTCCATTACCCTGTGAACATCATCACTAAAGAATGTACTTTGTTGTTGGTTTGGTTGGTTGCTTTTTTTTTTGGGAGGGAGGGGGGCAGAATAATCCACAATTCTGTCTTTGTTGGTTTTGGGGTTTGTCTTTTTAGTTAACACTCAGGATCTATTAATTTCTTCTTTCTTTCTCTAATGTTCTGTGCTATCTGAAAAACTTAATACTATAGCATTTCTTTCTTTCTCATGTCGTTGTAACAAAATACAGTGGGATATCTTTAATTTTATAGCTTCATAATTAGGATTAGTGAAGCTGAATAAAGAACTGCTCCTATAAAAGTAAAGAACACCAAAGGAAGATTTGTAATTAGTATGGGCTCATAAAGATTCTACAAAGAATATGTACATTTTTGTACATTGTGAAAACATTCTTCTAAGGCCAATGCAAATTAATATTTACAAATTGTTCTGAATCTTTTTCTCTAAGTATACAATAGTTCACTTGTTAACACTGACATATTTATCTGGCCTTTCCCAGTTGTAGGAAAAAATTATGTCAATTTTCCCTCAGACTGCCTTCCTATTCTGTCACACACATTATTTCATGAAACATGAATCCAAATGTTCTGTTTCTTTTCAATTTCCTTTCACCAAAAATTCCAGAGTCCCCCTCTCCATTGCTTTTAGTAACAATTCAGCCTTTCTAGTCTAATGGCAAAAACTCAATACTGCTGTCTTTAATCAGGCTACTTTTCACTCCAGTGTCTTCAATACTGAAGATTCAACCCTTTGTTAGATCTGCTTCTTTCCAGGTCAGAAGTTACGTCTATGATTCTACATTAAGCATCTATTCTCATAAGAACCAGTAAGGCTTGACAAGATGTCTGAAAAAACACAGCACACACACACAGAGAAGGGAAAAAAAAAAAGTAATGGATCTTAATAAAAAACACCTTTTATAACTTGTAATAATCAAATACTCTGGCACTTCGAAAACGCAGGTGACTTTGGCCATTAGAATTACAGTTAATGCAAAAGTAACCCATATTAGTTGAAAAAGAAAGAGAGAAACAAAAGGTAGTGTTTAAATAATTCGGGGTAACATCTTTGTCTCTCGGCTTTTGAAATTAAAGAACCATTCCTTAGTTGGTTCAAACCATCTACGACAGCAAGTTTGTGCCAGATTTTAGACAGCTGAAGAGATGAAGGTCCAAAGCAGCTGGGTTCAATAGGATCACAAACCTGACTTGATCCTGGAGAGCTCAGAAAACCAGCATGTTACGGAGTGTACAAATAAGGGAATGTCATTTACCATGCACTGAGGAGAAAATGATCATTAGTGAGCGGATTATTTTTTTCTCACTATCTGCAGTTCTTGAATGGTTTGTCCTGTGAACAACATACTGCGAATTCTAACCTCAGTGTGACAAAATGAGTCACTGCTACACAGGTGAATACCTGTAAAAGTAAAGACTGGTAAATCATTTCATGAGAAGATACAGCTGTCTTTCACTTACTGCAGAAAGGCAAATTGCCAGCCTGCGATATAGTTTGATATAAACTGAATAGTCCATACCAAAACACAACACATTGTCTGTTTAACTCATCTAAGAACACCCTTGATTGTGAAGAACGACCACCCTTGATTAGCCATGTGTCTTGATCCCAAAGGAGTGGATACTCCAAAGGAATGCCATATACAGCTACATTTATGCGTGTCATCAATTTACATTTACGCAAGCAAACTGAACGTGGTAGCAATCAGTATGTAAGAGACATAAGAAAAACAAATTCCTCTGGATCTGTGGTCCAGCTGATGTTATAAAGACCAAGGTTCTAAAAATCCTCTACTATCTTTCTTACGTTATCGAACATTGTATACAACAACCCAACTCTCCCATATAAGCTGTGAGACACAGGAGCTAGGCATTTTGAATTCCGTGCTCTTATGAAAGATTCAGGTCCCCCTTCTGAGATTCTGAAGAAGAACAAACACTTTTTTGGACACTTGAAGCCCACTTATGTGGACTTCACATACATCAACACAGAACTGCTGCCAACTGCACTCTGTTCAAGCAGTAATACAAACTTTGAGTTCTTTAGATCTACATCCCAATGTAGGCGGGGAATATACACTGAGGAAACGTATTCTAGAAATAGTCTATGCTACAAATTGAAAATAGCTTAGAAAGGGGATCTCAGGATAATTCCACATAAAAAATCGGGATCATTGTTCCATAGGATTGTGTGCATTTTAGGACTTTGTTCCAAAAGAACCATATGTTTGGTTTTAAAATATATACATTAAGCTCAAAATTGCTTACTGAAATGAACAGCAGTTCTGATTCAGATGTGTTTATAAACACAGAGGTTATGCTGAAAGATATACAGGCATTTAAAAATGCTATGTATATTTGTGTGTGACTATCTGTATGTAAACCGGCCTCAAGTGTTATGCTTTGATTACTCCCTAAAAGGCAAACTTTCAGAACTAAGGAAAAGTTACAGTAACAGCAACCACAGAAATTATATGGAGAAAAAAGGGTTTTCCTATAAGTAATTCAGTTATTTCTTTTAAATTGGGGGTTTAGCTCACACACGCTTCCTTCTGCAATACCACCCCTTTTTAAGGACACAGATGGTAGGCACAGATTTGCTTCAACAGTGTCAACACCAACGGAAGATGTAAGCAAGTCATAGACTGGAAAAAGCATTAAAAATATGGCTCTTCAGCCTTGAAAAGATGCAGTATCTCACAGAGTCAGTAGCAAACAGTTTGTCTCTTATGTTGGTAGGACTACATGCTCATTGGAAGTTACCTAAACTCTTCTGGGTTTTATCTAACCAGGTGACCTGGAAATATGTTCAAATCAATGTATTCTTTCATGGAATATTAAGTAAGAAAATGCTAAAAAGTTGTTTTAAAATTGCAGCAGATAAGGTAAGAAAAATATTTGGACATGCTCATCCTGTACCAAGAGGAAGTCGAGCAACACAGAATACAACCGAAAACATTGTAAGATAACTCGTGGAGAACTGCATGCCAGAGATTCCTAACGGGATACACAAAGTACACCTCTTAGCCATTGCTGTGATATAGACTGGACTATCAGTGGCTGAAAATTCTTGCCCTGTGATGGTAACTAGTTGCTTTAGACCTGATTTTAAAATCAGGTCTATGATTCTAATGCATAATCATAGCTCCTTTTTATGTATGGATAATTATTTGCCTATTTCACTTTTTTATATAGTTGCAGTTTTGCAACAGCAAAAATTAAAGGTTCCATTTTCCTCTGAGCTGGTGGCAGCAAAAGGCTCACATTAATTACGTTATCGTGGAATGCTGAATGTTAATTTAACATCAGAAGGGAGCCACCCAAGAAAGACAGTCTTTCTTTGAGAAAGACAAAATTTAAATATGGAACTGTGGAAGCTGTCTTGGACTGAAAAGTACTGCTGAGGTCAGTGCTATATAAGAAAGATGACTCTGATGAGTCTAAGAATTAAGGCAATGAAAGTGAGATACTGCAACCAGGTTATTGTCCTTAGACCTGACCCAAAGAATGAGGAACAAATAAACTTTCCAAATGCAAGCACCAATAACATGGAAGATAGTTATTAAAAGGTACAGAATTTGTACAAAACTCTCTAAGACAGCTGTAATGGAATATACCATGATTCTCTACTTCCTATTAAAACAGTAAAAAGAGATTTTGAAAAGACCAAGAACCTTTTGTTGGGATGTTTAAACAGATTCTCACATTTCCCATTCCCTGGTAGAAATTAAAGCACCAAAGTTCCAAGTAAATCTTAATAAGGCTATGCAATCGAATTAATCTCACGGTGAACAGAAGGAAGAGAAATACTATTCTAGGAGTGTTATTCAGCCTTTAGAGAAAGAGCTTCCCAAAAGACTGATGCCTAAGCATGTAGTTAGAGCCGAACAGGATTTTCACAATATACATCCAGGGAAAGCATAACTCATGATGTGTGATCAAGCAATTGCACGGTTCTGATCTTGCCTGTCAAGGTACTTGAAGGCTTCAAAATACTACTATGGCTAGGAAATCACTTTTATATGCTTTCTGCAGACAAAGAAGCGAAGGACAGATGAGCCAACCTGTCCACAGCCACACAAGTTGTCAGTGAATAGGGAAATCAGGACAACCAAGCATCAGATGGGCCTTCTAACTCTTCTGCTTTTGAGACCACGGAAGAGAACCTCAGCACTTACGGGAAAGCAAGCTTGGAGAGTACTCACTGAGCTATTTTACTTCTTCATACTGTAAACTGGAACTAAATGAGAGAAAACTACTGACTGCAAAAATGGTCTGTTACTCTACTAAGGATTGAGTTACGCACTGTATTTAGAGAAAGACTGAACAGAGGGAAAAACTCCATGTCCTGTTGATCATACAAACCCAAACACAACTAAGATTTCATCCAGAGTTTTTAGCATATTCAGCTGTGACAAGATTCAAGTAGATTTGTTTAACAGGTCCCATTTTGTCTCCTCTGCTTACCTGGCATTGTATGTATGTACAACACACCTTTGTGCATTGTCATCTGTGTGTAATTAAGACTTGAAAATGTTTACTGTCTAACAGGTATGGACAGAGACAATGACTTTCTATTTAACATGATCTAGAGAGCTAAAATCCCACCTTATTTACACATGCACAGCTTAACTGAAATCAGTGAAGCTCCCTCTATTTGCCTAGGCTAAGAAGATGGCCCAAGATTCATAATACAGTGAGCCTCTAAGTACCTCATCTCAACTTTTACTAGATACACTGATCATTGATTTATTTTTCAAGTATTGGACTTTGTCTACACAAACGATCTCATTCTGTTTCCTTGCTTTTACTTGGATTTTGCTGCTAGCAACCCAAAACTTTCTACCACCATCTCTTACTCACGTTTCTGCTACCAGGAACCCGAGAGCCACTCCATAAAACTCGATGCGTGTCAAAAGGGCTATTCTGAGTGTTTTGACTTGGCTTTAAGCCAGTAAGATTATTTTGCAGGAAATGGACAAAACTGGAACATATTATCTATTTACACTGATAAAGTCAGTCAGCTGGAATATATTAAAGAATTTGTTGGAGCTAAATTAAATTTTCTAGTAACTGCATCACCTGATATAGAAGTAACAGCACTTCTCAATTATAATGGGTTTATTTGAAGACCTGTTTGTTTCAGATTTTATGTCCAAAATGATGACACATGAAACAACTTCAACTTGGCTTGATGCTGTACAGCTCGAGATCAAACTTATACTCTTCTGTGACTGGGAGTAAAACTGCACTCAATTTTAAATTATCTCTAATAAGCAGCATGTGCTAGTACACTTGTCAAAATTGCTCTGTTTACTGCAAGAGCGGAAATCAGTATTTTTCAATAATTGACTCATATCTGCAGATGCTGAGTTTTAATTATGATATATATCGGTAATTAGGAAAACTGTGGAATGCAATACATTTAATAGATTGATTTTCTGAGAAATGAATGAGACTCCTTAAGAAAAAAATGGAACGACTGAGCCAAAATGAAGTGATTGTTTGTAAGGCTTTTTTTAGACATTTGCTACTGCACAAAGATTTTTGGATTTTCTACCTTAATTTCTAACTTTTCTTTTTTATCTAAAAGTAATTAGAAGAGGTATATTACAAATAAAAGTAGGAAAAAGAAAAGTAAGCAAGCCAAGGAAATGCTATTATACAATAAAAGGCCAAATACTCAAACCTTAGAAACTATAAACAAGTAAATTCATTGTTCTAACAATAAATAGGGTCTACAAGTATCAGTAATGTCAACCAGCAGGTCTCACAAACCAAACTGTTATATTTTTGTGATATCGTCAATCGTCTGTGTTGCGTTTATATACACGATTTTCATTTCCAATTTAATAGCTGAACTTGATTTTATTAAATACCTGCATTATATGTTTTCTCTTTTATGACTTTTTGGCTCACAAAGAACAAGTAAAAGTGCTTTAAGGTCCTCAGGGACATGGTCTTAGTACACTGCTATTTCCAACTGGTTTGGGTTGTGAATTTGGCTTGTTGAGTTGCATTTTGTTCTTGGTTTGGTTTTCATTTGTTTTTTAAACAATGATCTAAACGTAAAATCTCTACTGCAAGCATGCAGATGACAGAGACATTACTAAGTACATAAACAATTAAAGAACTAAACTGACTTGGCTACTGCCACAGAATAGTCCATGAGGTTAAACAACTGCAAGCCAGCAAAATACATTTTATACTGACGAATTGAAAATAACACCTTTGAGATCAAAACACAACTTAGCACAATAAAAGAACAAAACCTAATGTTTGGAAGGTCTTCATACCACACAGCTAAAACAATATAGATTGCAAGCCCCCAAATAAGCTACTGTTGGACGGGGAAGAAGTACAGCCACCGCAGTGTGGCACCATGCCAGAGCCCGATAACCTTGGCATAATACTGCTCTGAGAGACAATCTGGTCACAAGCAAGTGAAACTAATCTAACATTACGCTACCACTGAAAAGGGGTTACAAATTTCTCTGTTTCTGGCCAGAAGGCAGCTGCAGTGCTCTTCATGGGGACTTGGATCAGCTCGCCGATTCAATAATGGCTTTTTTTTTTTTTTCTCCTGTGGTAGATTTAGTCAGATGAGCAACCTTGATTCACCATGCCACAACTCGGGTACAGGAGCCAGCCCAAGGGAGGAATGGGAACGTGTGGCTGTGGCTGAAGAAAGAACAGCCCGTTCCCTTCAGCAGCAGCACAGGCTTTGACCAACTTTTAAGCCAATAAATAGCTATACTGCTTCCAGAACCACATCAAGAAAAACATGCCATACAGCAATACTTACAGACAATTCCCATAACATGTGTTTCTAATGTAATACGGTGACCAAAAAAAAAAGCAGCAGCAATACAACAATCACTGGTTGTATACAAGGAGAAACTTCAAGTACAAGTGAGGCACTGGCTACACCTTTAGACAGTGGTAGAAGGCAACCTACCAGTTTTGGCTCCCAAAGCGCAAGACAGAGCAGCAGTCATCACTTCCAAGCCTTCAGAGAGAATCTAGTCTTCCAGGCTAAACTTAGGACTGTGAGGAAATCCCATTCTTCATTTGATTCCCAGCAAGTCTCGATCACTAGGTAAAAGTGATCAGACACATTCTGGTCTGACTGCTTTCAGTTTTCACGATTTATTCTTCTTTTCCCATTTCGGGGAGGTGGAAAGCAGAAATAAAAGAACTCTTACTTCTTTTAAAATTGTACATATTGGTCATTGGTATTCCTAGATACCAGCCCGCGCGCACTGCTTGCCCACAGCGAGTCATGGTGATCCCCCCACAGGTATAATCAGTTGGGATGTACACCGTGGGTCTGACTGTCAGGGAGGGAGGGGGAGAGGGAGGAAACAAACCATCTCCCTTTTCAGCGCGCATGAGGACACACCTGCTGAGATCACCTTAACAAACTAATCATTTTGCATAGACCTCAAAACCGGATAATGTTCTAGTATCTGCTGTTTTCAGCCATTTGAAAAAATAACTTCATTTATATAAAGTTGCCAGTCTTTGCACTCCAATAACTGGGTGAAATTTAACAGATGTGACGTGCACGGTCCCAGTGAGACTAAATGGTTTATTGATCCTTCCCAGTCTTAAACATTATGAAAGCCAGACCTGGTGGGCACAGCAGACAGATCTGAATTATGATGAATCCCCAGGTGAAAACAACTGTGGCTAATGACAGCTATGGGGGGAAGGGGGTGGTGGTGGTGGTTAAAAAATAAAATAAATCAATGCAATACAAAATAATTTCCACTTTAACTAATTTCATTTGACTGAGCATGCAGCCAGAAGCATCACAGAGAGTTTGAGAAAATCTTTACTGTGTGTATGCTTACGTGAGTATATGCAGATGTGTATTACCATCGGGGGAATTCATAAGCCATTGACTGTCCCATGCTTCCTCCACTGACACTCATCGAAGAAAAGGATCTGAGGCATAGCCAGAGGCATGGGAGACAGCAAAAGACTTATTACATTTTTCTGAGTACATGCTTTGGTTTGACATGTGAAAAGAAACTAAAAAAAAAAATTAAAACAAAAAAAGATGACAATTTACATAGACATTTTCCTTGCTCCTATTTTGATATCACTCCGGCCATGGACTGCTCCTGCTGCATTTGTACAGTATCAAGCATAACAATGTCTCGGTCATAGCGGGAATCCCTAAGGTCTAGTGTAATATATTTAATGAGTAATAATGCAGTCTCCTGCTGTTTCCTGTGTCTCTAGCTGCTACGCTGACCTTCTTCTCTTGATACTGCACATGTCAGCTGGCTCCACTTGCTTCTGGAATTAGCATTAAAATGGCAATCCTTAGAGATTACACTACAGCCAGAGTAATGATAATGGAGATTTTGAAATAGTTTCTAGGATTTTTTTCATCGCATATTTTAAAATACAACACTTTTCCTATGACAATATGGAGAAAAGCTAAAACCTACTGTTTTCTTTAAAAAAAAAAAATATTACATTAAGAAATTTCTGTTGGGAGATATATTTCTCTATCTCTTGTCACCAAGACAGCCTGTGGATGTATTTGTCAGAGCAATGCCATTAACGAAATTTTATTGCGAGTTTATCTTAATTGAAATAAATGTTTTTCCTTTCTAAAGTGACTGCTACAGACATGAAAATTCCTGCAATATTTGATCAGATTTTAAAAGGAAAGACAAACTACATTAGTTTTAAAATCTGATCAGTAGTTCTGAGATAGGTGGAAGGAACATAATACCTGATAAACAATCATTTTCAGAAATCAAAGCGATTGGTTAATGAAATTTTGCATGGGCACTGCATCTTGGAGGCTTCCTGTCATGCTGTATGTCAAAGTTGTTATATATTAAATCTAATTCCTTCTATTGAACTAAACTGTGTTTTCTACATTTGTATCACTTGCCCTTTACCTGAAACTCAGTAGGAAGATATTGTCACAACAGATTTGCAAAACCATATGAAAGTTCAAGAAGAAATAAGATTAAGACATAGCACACAACACAGCCTATAAAATAAAAGCCTTTTTTTTCTAAGATGAATCTTATTGTTTAAAATTCTGAAATTGAGTTTACACTGAATGTTTGTATGTTTTTCTAGTGAAAACACATATATATAGGAATCCATATATTTGGATTATTTTTTATATAATCATGATGCATGGAAAACAGAAGAAAATACTGATTTTGTACCACAAGCTCTTAACAATGTAAAGAAATACAGTTAAGTACTACACAATTTTTTTTACCATCATCCTGACTATGTTTGCAGTATGTCAAACCTTAAACACTATTGCCCAGTGAAGTATCTAAAAAAATTAATATTTCTAATAAAAAAAAGTACACTTTAATCTGGGAAACAGAAAGATCAATTGCCGAAAGATGTAATTGAACACATTCAGTCCAGAAAATACAGAGCACCCTCAACAGTCAAGGAACGCAGTAGATTCTCCCTCATTCTAAATCTTTTAATTAAGATTGGATGTCCGTCTTAAAGATATGCTCTAGCTCAACCACAAATTGCAGGGTGGATGTGGAAATTATTGAGTGAAATTCTAAGGCCTGTGTTATGCAGAAGGTCCATTCCTGGCCTACATTTATACTGAGATGAAAGGCACTCTAAAACTAAGTAGCACTTAATTTGATTTCTGTGAATTTTGAAATCAATGTGTATTATCAGGGGCAGAAAGAAAGAAAGAATGAATGCAGGCACACCAACTGCAGCCTCGTTCTTCTAAGTGAAGAGGATAATTCACCTTTCTTGTATGACAACACTTATCTAACTGTAGTGGTACCTATGCTCTAGAAAATATGCCAGTGCTTTAGAAAAACTCAATTATTTACAGTATTTTTTAAAATAGGAATAAATGTTACTTAACTGATTTGACATTGTGTCATTCAGACACCATCTCTGCTTACTATTCTACAGTTCTGTAGAACAGCGTAGAGTAATATTACTGCCATTAAAGAACAAGGGATTTTTACCACTTTAAATACCTGCTAATAGGTATACGTTTTCCTTCCCATTAACACAAAATGGAATTAAACTAGATCTCTAATAAATCCATGCAAAATGGTTTCTGTGAAACGACATAAAGATTTTATAATCTCTTTCTATACAGTGCTAGGTGTGGTACAGAGAGAACATTCCACACTAACTCAAAAGTATCTCAACAAAGTGATAAGAACTTAAGGGCAGCAATAAAAAGTATACTGAAAGACTTGCAGGAATGGTTTATGCAGAAGTATGCAGATATATGAACTTTTCTCTTTGCTAAGACCATGTGAAATGGAACTATCATGAAAACTGGTCTCTGGGCATCAAGGGCAGAAAAGAGAGGGTGTGCTCAGACTGCACAAGCCTCGTAGCATTATTTACACTGACAGTCACGCTGAGCTTTGAGCTTTAAACTGAAGCTCAGAACTCGCATACATTATTAAACACCGGCTACGGAGCACGAAGCCCCCCAGACACTGCAAGGCCAGAAATGAGCCAAGCTGGGCTGACTCAGCGCTACGTGTTGTGCAAATAGATGCCCTGCAGTCCACAGGGTTACAAAAACCTTCCTCCCTCTCCACTCCTGTTCCTGTTATTAGTGGGCTGGCACCAGGCTGGCAGCTGCAGGCAGCTCATCCCAATACACTTGTCAGAAGGACGTGGAGCCAGGATAAGCAACGCCAGCCTTGCAGGAAAAGGCGGGCTACTTCAGAGGAGACCCTGCCCACGTAAACAGCAGCACTGGGGAAACAAACAGCTCAGGATAACCTGTTCTCCCAGGTGAACTTCCCTCCCATGCTGCTTGCCAGCCTCTGCAGTGGTGACTGGTGCTCATCTGTGTCTGAGGCACTGCAGCCCAAAAGCCCTCCTTTCCATCCTATCCATCCGGGCCTTCGTCCTGCCGCTTCCCAGCTCCCGTCTCCGATGCTCAGTGTATCAAGTTTTTGATACGCACTGGAGCACAGGGAAAGGGAGCCTGCTGTCCGAAAAGAAATAAGGTTTAGGTTGGACTGTGCGTGCTAGCCCTCAGCCCTGGCCCAGCCTGTGTGGACAGACCATCGGTAAGAGCCTGGCAACACCTCAGGTGCCGGCACTGCCTCCAGCATCAGCAGCCCCCACCAAACAGGGCTCGTGGCCCAGGTGAACCAGGCCGGGCAGGGGAAATAGGCTCTGCAGAGAGAAGAGCTCGCTCTTGCTGGCACAGTTACCCTTTGCTGCTCAAAAGTGGTATGCTGGAATACGGTCATTCTCCAAATACGTTCATTTACATAAAAGCAAGAGTATCACATAAACCAAGGGTATCAAATAAACCAACGCAAATATCAAAAGAAACACCACTACCACCACAGAAAAAACCCCACCCAGGAAACAAAACCAAACACTCCTTCGAAGATAAAACCCACGCCCCCACTCCCCCAAAAAACCCAACTCCAACCAAGCCCCAACAAACCAAAGGTGGGGGAAGAGTGAAACGACCAAATAATGTGCAATTAGCTTGTAGAAAGCTGCTCCAGTGATGTGAAAGATGCACCAACGTTTAAGTAATTTAAACGTTAACTTAATTACTCTCCTTTGGGAAGTAACTGCGTTGGTGATGGGATGATCTAACAAGCTTCTCTCCTCTGTGAGTGTTTGGAAGGAAAAACAATTTTAAAATGCTTATTTGCCAGTGCTATGACATAATCACCTCTGATCATTCTTACAATACCAGCACCATTTCCCTATGCCTACTCAAGTTTTAACTAAGACGTCAAAGCTGTAATTTTCATCAGTGAATAAAAATGCAATGCATTTTTAAATGGCAGAATTACTCATTAACTTCACAGACTCCCTTATCTACTACTGAATGACCATCCCTGAGCTGTCTAGCTGAGATCGCCTTAGGGAGTTGCTCCACTATCAGCTGAAGTAGCAGAACTCTTTGAAGTCATTCTCTTGTAACATCAAGTTAAAACGAAAACGCTGCCTCCAAGGAATTTCAATTACAGTATTTTATTTACAGGAACATAGTTTTATACTGACCCAATGGTTCAAGGTACACACATATTTTTCTTGTCACTGTGATAAATTAATAAAGTAAAATATATATTTTAAAGGTTTCCCATGCCAGAAGGTTTTAAATATGTGGTTAAAAAAAAAAATCAAGGTCAGAAATCATCTCCAATAAAACAAATTCAGCTGTAATGAGGATTAAAACCCAGGTCATTCATCCGCTTTGCAGTTCTATTTACAGTGTGTCTACGCAGACTATTTACTAAATTGTGTATACAAACAGATTAATGGGAGTGGAAAAAATAGAATAAAATCAGTAACAAGGAGAATGTCAACAGTTTGGGTTACAGTTTCCATTGCTATAGTCAATACAAAACAGATAAACAGGTTGTATTAAGTTTTATTTCTTTATGAAAGGCCACTCTTACCCTCATTTTTAAATGCAGTCAGATAATGAAAATGTGCCTCTCACTAAAATCTATGTACTTTAATTCAGTAGTTTGGAAAACATCTTAGCATTTGCTTTCCTGAAGAAATCGAGGAAAAACTGTTCATTAAATCTCCAGAAAGGCAGTCACAAAGCAATGACTTTGTGTGGTCAGGTTCCAGTGAAGAGAAATAGAAAATTCCCTGAGAAAATGTTACCGCTGTTTGGAAAATTTTGTCCACCAACTTTAAAAAAAGCAATATGCTATCATATGCTTCACAATCAATTTTATGAATATGGCAGAAATACAAAGACTGAACTAAGCCTACACAACAGTAATCTACATTGTTTACACTACAAGACTGCATTCTAATTTTTCTACAGAGAGCACTTAGTGTTAAATTATAAAGCAATAATTTTTTTATGTAAAAATCCTACTGGGAAATGATATAATTTGAGTATTACAGAGGCAGTATGTCTAACTGATTAATTAGACCAACTTCAGAATTCCAAGTTGCCTGTATTTAACTGACTGGGAAATGCACATTTCATTGTATTTTTAATGCTGTATTAATCTCCAGTATTTCAATTTATCCAGACAGTCAAATTAAACATTTTGGAACAGCACAGTGATATATCTTAAGTTTGTGTTAAAGATATTCCCTACTATGAAAGCTTAAGTATTCATTATGAATTCAGGTGCAATAGAAAGGACTGATTAATTAAAAGACAAAAGATACTTCGTTTTATTACTTTCTGAATGCCATTAAATAAAGCAATAGGAGGCAAGAGGATGAGCTTACTTCTAGTTAGTCTGTCACCTTGTTTTTGTGATGCATTCTGCTGAGCAAGCCCAGCTCCCCAGGAATTCTTCCTCACTCCCACCATTCTCCTGCTCTTACAACTTGCATCAATCTGAGCATAACGAGAAGTCAGTTGATTGCGTTTCTGTAGATATAGGAACAAAACTTCTCTTTACTGTCCCACTGGATAAAATAGGCTTGGACATCATCAGCAGGTGGTCTTTTCTAACAGTGTCACATATAGGATGCCTACAGGACAGTGCTGCAGAAGCTGCATCACAGAGTGAGCAATGTTAGAAGTAGACAACAGAGGAAATGGGAAACATTCAGGAACCTCTGCTTCTAAAGGCATTTTCCTACAAGTTCATGGACTCAAGGTAAATGGCCCAGTAACAATAAATTTTCCACAAATTCTGACTTGAGCAGGTGGCAATATTTACCAGCTATGACATATCCACATTATTTAGATATGATCACATGTATTTAGGAACCTACTAATCAACAAGGCATATTTGAAGAGTAATACCTCATAACAGATCAGCAGGAAGAAGACCAACATAAACAGGAAATTCCCATTAGCTTTATAAAAACAACAGCACCTTTCATCTCTCACCCCCAAATGCCCGCCCATGCTGTTCTCTCAACTAAAGTATTCATTAACTATATCCATATTTAATGCAGCTTTGTCAAATTCAAAAATTTTGGTTGTCTCTTGAAACTCCTTAAATACTTTACTCGAGTAGTCTGGAAGGGTTTTAGCTGGACACTGAGCTTTGCTATAACACTTCAGGAAAGAAGCCAGATAACTCTATAGGGTTAAAAAGAGACCAGAAAAGGATAACTAGAAGGTCCAGATGTGTCCCTCAGAGAAAAAGGAGCAACAGTGCTCTAAAGAATGGTTAAGACTGAAAGGGAGTACATGATAACAGTCCTTGTTTATACAAAAATTCCTTTCCTGTAACCTAGTAATATATCAGACACATTTCAATTTCTTAAACGCTGCAGAGAAGTTTTACTTGGACACAGTTATCTGTTGCAAGATTTGGGAGCAGACTTGATGGGAATGGTTGAAGAAAGGTTATCTTACAACTCCTGCGTCCTATCATAAAGCACGTCTCCTCTGACTTGCATGTAAAATATGAAGAGCAAAATTATTGTATAGCCAAAATTATGTTGGATGACATCCTTAAGTGTCAAAACCTCTGCTTCTGATTTGCTTAATTTTTCAGTTCAAACTTCCCATCAGGACGACAACAGAACGATCCCTTGAGGCTTGTTCTTTCTGGAGTTATGAACTAGAAGAACAAAAATGCCACCACAGAATGAATTTAAACCTTGGTATTGTGTAATGCAGAAACTGTGACTTGTGTGCTGGTTTTTTTTAAGTGGTCTTCATATCTTGACTTTGAATCACAAACTGAAAATAAGAATTATCTCAGCTGGTATTTTTTTAACAAAAAAGTCATTGATAGAAGCAGTCCAAACTTCCATGAACTGCATCCCACAATTCTTTGCAGTGACTCCAAGTAAACTTGGTTTTGTCTGTCATGATAGTATCTGGAGACAGGAGATGACTTTTTTTTTTTCTTTTCACTCAGTTTTTTTTAATTTATTCTGGATGATTGTGGAGATATGTCAGCAAGTTAACAGATGTTAAATGCTAATTTCAGAGGTTTCACAATAGTTTGCAAAATTACTCTATTGAAAAGTTTAACAAGTTCTATGTAGAGAGATACGTTATGCAGCAGACTGGCAGAGATGAGAATTCCAAAGACTTTCTTTATATTGCTAGTCACTCTCACAGTGAATAAATCTTTCCATTTCAGATTTGCACGTACACATGCGTGTATGTGCATGTGCATGATTACAAAGTCCCAAAACATTAGTAATATGATGATGGAAAAACATAGGACTAGACAAATATGCCTAAATATTTATACAAATGGTAGAGTCAAAGTTACTTGGAGAAGCTAGCTCTTGACAAAAATAGCTCCCTACTCAGATTTGGAGAGCTATTCCAATAAGGCCCTTCTGCATGCCAACATGTTTTCTTGAGGCATTTTCTTCTTTATTGCTAATATGTGATAAAAAGGAATTCATAAGAATAACCAAGAAGCCAAATACGATATTTGCTACACCATTTCCGTAAGAGGGATAAAAGAAACCCTCTGTCATTTTGCCTAATTCATAACTCAAAGATATTTCAATGGTAAAGGTGCTACAAAAATGTATACAAGGCAGAACTGTTCAATACTGGAGTCTTAAAATACTGCCATTGCTGCAGGGGTTATTTCCACCCTACAGGATGCTGTCTCTAAGAACAAGTTCCTACACAGATCCTACCTATTATACCTGCAGGACGTAATGAGATTTGAAAGATGCAGTGTTGTATGAGTGATGTTTTTAAATAGAGGTAGCTTTCCTAAACAAGCAAGGTTTATATGGTTAGATTGTTTATCTGTCTGCTTACCTGTCCTCTTCTAATAGCTTTGTGGAATACAGTCACTTTCAGCCAAATTTAGCATCAGGCTATGGTCTCCGAGATAATTGCACTCCTACAAATTCTGTGAAAATGAGCAGCTAGAAAATGAGTCTAAATCAGTGTTTCCAGCAAGAAAAAGGCAATCAAAGCTTTTAGGCAGTAGCTGGCTGACAAATCAGCAGAAACATACATTAATCATAACAGCCCCATGACTTAATTGAGCATCACAGACTAGATAGAAATTAAGTGGGATTACATGCGTACCTATCCATACATTGAGAAAAAATGAGGAAACAACCCTTTGAATAGTATTCTTGCCTTTGACTGCCTGTAGATTTGGGATTCTACCAGAAGAAATCCAGGTACCAGGACAGAACACTCCAGTGTGCAACCCTAAGCTTTGCGTGATGCTTCTCTGCAGCCGCCATGCAGAGGCAGAGAACACCTTTACCCGCTTCCCCTCCCAAGCCCTTCTTATGAAAGCTCCATGCACAGTGAGAGTCTGTGGCAAATGGAAGGTACCATTATGTAAATACAGGATATTCTTGACATTTCAAAGCCATCATCAAACCAACACAACAGTCAAACTGTTTTGGGTTTAATGATCCAACCACTTTGTGTTATTCAGGTGCTGTGAAGGATACTGAGCAGAGGCTATCAATGAGCAAATGAAATGAGAACAAGGACTGGACAACAAGGAAAATCTGTGTCCCTTTCCATGCAATTATACATAAAACAGCCCATATGTACCTAGCCCAGTTTTCAATTTCTCCTAATTAAAAACAATGAATCAGGACAGTTTATTGCTGTGTTGCTGTTGTGGGTTTTTTCTAAAGAACGTTTTGACTTACCAGTCTGACATCTTGAGCATCAATTAACAATTGGACCTCAAAAGGGCAGCTTCTGTTATAAAGTTTAATTTCACATGCATTCCAAAGCCTATTAACAAAAGCCTTTGGATTGAAACCTCACTTACATTCACAATGTATAGCGATAGGACTGACAGAGATCACAGAATAGAGATGGTTACTTTTTAACATAAACGGACTGAATAATAATGGAATATCAGATTCAAGAAAAAGCATCATTGGGTTTCTCTGCACGTTAGGCTTTGTCATTCAAAAAAAAACAATGTAGGAGATACCCAGAAACTAGCCCTGAATCAAATGGTGGTGTCAAGCCCTCAGAGTAACACACTGCAAAGACACCAGTCGGAGTCTTGAAAGCAAGACCATGCCTCATCACTGCAGTACTGTGCCCACAAGAGTAACTCTGTCATCTCCATGAGAATACAGATTATTTTAAGGCCGTACAGTACAATCATTGCTGGCTGCACTGTGCCTCATCACGCAGACATACAAAATGCTACACAATAGGGTTTTTTCTTAATCTCAATTTCATTTTAATTAAGCAATTTTCATTAAGAATAGAAAATAAGAACAGGAGAAAATTACTTTAGTCAAGTTTAATACCTGTAATATTAATATCCTCTTAAGATTACAGATATAGTGTGACAGAACTACTGAATTAAAGCACTGCTTTACAGCCCATGAAAAACTATCAGTTTAAAAACATCTCTGGTGTCATACTGCTTGCCTTTTTTTTTTTTTTTTTTTAGGTACATGCTAAAAACTGCATCGGGATCTCATACTATATTTTAGTTAACTTTTAAAATTATTTTTAAATATGCAGAATCTCTGTCGTGGCAGTGACCCAGAAATTTGTATTATTAAAAAATAGAGTGACCTTGGATTAAAGCAGTAAAATTACTTTATCTCTTAGTGGTATAGCATCTGAAAAAACCAAACATTTAAGGAACTTCCAGTTTTACCATTCTGGTATACTTTTGCTAAAGAAATCAAGATAAAACCAGAATACAGTCAGTAGCCAAAAGAAGTGAATTTGCTCAAGGTGCAAAAGATCTATGTTTCTCTTTTGAGCAAACACAGAGCTCATTTCCCAAGTCCCTTAATAAGTGTGCAAGGAGCTGAATGTAGTTTTAGTCATTTGACTCTGGTTACAGTCAAGCAGAGTCTTGCTGCTAAAATCTCAATTACCACTTTGAGAACTGAACTGTTGATGGACGCTTTGTTTATGCCGTTTGCCTTCTGAAGGCTGTCTACAGCAAGATACTTTCTTCTTTATGGCGCAAGTAACTTGGATTCAAATGACAGCAGAACAATGGTCATAATATTTTTCATAAACCTGTTGGTGATAGCTTTCTAACTGCTCCACAGTCAGTGCTAAGTATCTCAAGATAAATGCTAATCCTGGATACAGAAATGTAAAAGTCATGTTTATACATGAAGTTGATCAGAGGGCTGGAGCACCTCTCCCATGAGGACAGGCTGAGGGAGTTGGGCTTGTTCAGCCTGGAGAAGAGAAGGCTCTGGGGAGACCTAATTGCAGCCTTCCAGTACCTAAAGGGGGTCTACAGGAAAGCTGGCGAGGGGCTGTTTACAAGGGCAGGGAGTGATAGGAGAAGGGGGAATGGGTTTAAACTAAAAGAAGGGAGATTAGATATGAGGAAGAAATTCTTCCCTGTGAGGGTGGTGAGGCACTGGAACAAGTTGCCCAGAGAAGCTGTGGATGCCCCCTCCCTGGCAGGGTTCAAGGCCAGACTGGATGGGGCTTTGGGCAATCTGGTCTGGTGGAGGGTGTCCCTACCCATGACAAAGGGTTGGAACTAGGTGATCTTTGAGGTTCCTTCCAACCCAAACTGTTCTATAATTCTAAGACGACTTGATGAAAAGGCTTCCAAATTACTAAACTGGAACATCATTTTTGCTCCTGGTCTGTCTTGAACAGAAAGCTTTAGCAGTGGTCCACTTGGAACATGTGGGAAACCCTCCCTGCTGAATTTAATACAGAATATTTCTCAGTTAAAAATAATTCAAAATACATACTCTATACCACTCCAAATACAAAATACTTAAGAACAAAGGGTGAAATAGGCAATAACTACAATACTTCACTACTTATCAAGTTAGCAAATATTTCTACAGTAGTACAATGAAATTAAGTATTTGCCATTTTATCTTAGTCCTCATATAAAAAAATCAGAACGATTCCAAAAAAGCAAAATTGCTTTCACACAACTTCTTATGATGTACCAGCTACCTTTTAAGTCCTGCTACAAAATGCATTCTCTAATTCAGACTTTGTAGAGTGATAAACAGACATAGACAATAGCTAAAAATAGCTGAGCTATAGCTAACAGATACATAAAAATATATCCACATACACACAGAGAAATATGCAGACATATGTATATACAAAGAAAGCAAGTTAGCTTTATGTGGCTGTGTGATACTAACTACTGTTGAAATAATAATAAAGTAGTCAATTATATTTGTTTTTTAAGAGAGGAATTTCCCCCCCTGCACCACTCTTCCAAAAGAACAAGTATACAAACATACACCACAAAACCCAAACATCTATTCTTTGTGCATTGGGCTCCACACACAAAACCTGTTTGTAAACCTGTGATTTGAGATGGCCTGTGACTGGATATAGTAAAATAATAATAATAATAAAAAATCTAGACATCATCATGTACATGATACATTAGAACTATTAGACAGAAGACATGACTACAAAGGACAATGGAAAACTTAAGACAGATGCTTTGAAACACCTGATTTATTTTTAACTCCTCTTTGACATCTACTGTTTATATAGTCAGAGTATTTACTACCAAATTAGGATGGGGTTTTCAAAAGCTCTCCATGTTGGCTAAATCTGCTACCACTGAAGTTAATGGGGGCCAGATTCACAGATGGTGTAAATCGGCTTAATCCTATCAAATCCAGCTTTGAGTGTTTTATCACTAACTTCACTGAGTACAGATTAGGTCACTGCCGAGTCTTTTGAAAATCCCACTCCTTAATTCTTCTGCACACAGTAAATTTAAAGCCCAGTAATTAAAAAAAAGAGGAGAAAATAAAATTCTAGATAAAATGAGGCTACTAGCTTCATAGGAGTCTACTTGTCCTCTCAAAGAACATCCCAGCCGAAGCCTGTAATCCCAGTTTTTAAAGACATACAACCTGTGCATATTATTATTAAAAAGAATCCTGGCCCTTTCTAAGGGAAGCAGTAGTATGCTGACTAATTCACAGCCAGCCACTCACTCGTGAACTAAATATTCATAGAGCTATTTGATAAAATCTGGAGAGGCCAACAACATGTACAATAGCTAGTTTTTTATATTATCTTCACGTGAGTCAAATTAAGACTGTAATTATAATGTATTTATCTCATGATGCCACTGTACAACTGAAAATATTGGTTTGGTTAGTTCACCATCAATCTTAAGAAGTTGTAAACTACTCTGTAAACAATACCTTGAAAGCAAAAAAGAGGACTTTGTGCCATAAGAGCAAGAGGGATGACATCCTCTGCAAGGGTATCAACTTTTAGGGCTACCAAATTTGTAGTGCACAAGGTCAAGTGAACACTGCACGAGTACCATTGATTTTCACCTCAACAGTGTAATAACAAATCCACTAGCTTCAGCTATGTCAAAATACTTCCACTTGCTAGAAATAGTTTTGTACCACAGACAACAAACTGGAGAGACTGAACTGCTGAAGCACTGAAATGTCAGAGAAACGATTAGGTAACGTGATCAGAGGACTCTATCGGGCAGTTTATATTTCACACAGTTTGGAAAAGCAAACCCTTTTGTGAAGTCCCTTCCCTTCTTGTTTGCAAACCCTTACTCTGTATGTGGCATTTGTAGAAAGGGTGGTGTTTGTACCATCTCATTTAGGGCTCAGTGCCTCTCTCTGAAGATATTCTGATGTTACAGAGCCAACGACAAAAAGAAAGAAAATAAAACGCATTGATCAGCTGTGTACCAGGGAACAGCCTAACCTCCTGGCTGACTACGCAGGTGACCAGACAGAACAGTCATTGCCAGCAGTGTGCCCAGGTGGCCAAGAAGGCCAACGGCATCCTGGCCTGTATCAGGAATAGTGTGGCCAGCAGGAGCAGGGAGGTGATCGTCCCCCTGTGCTCAGCCCTGGTGAGGCCGCACCTCGAGTCCTGTGTCCAGTTTTGGGCCCCTCACCACAAGAAAGACATCGAAGCCCTGGAGCGTGTCCAGAGAAGGGCAACGAAACTGGTGAAGGGGCTGGAGCACAGGTCTTATGAGGAGCGGCTGAAGGAACTGGGCTTGTTTAGTCTGGAGAAGAGGAGGCTCAGGGCAGACCTTATTGCCCTCTACAGCTACCTGAAAGGGAGTTGTGGTGAGCTGGGGGTTGGCCTCTTCTCGCAGATAACTAGTGACAGGACAAGGGGGAACGGCTGCAAGCTGTGCCAGGGGAGGTTCAGGTNGTTAGACGCGGTACTGAAGGACATGGTTTAGTGGGTAATAGGTGGTGGGGGGACGGCTGGACTGGATGATCCTTGAGGTCTCTTCCAACCTTAACGATTCTATGATTCTGTGACTGAAGAGTCAGGGTTATGAGAAGGCTGAAGGCAACACAAGTACTCTGGTCCCCTCAGGGCCCCTGAAGGAACTGTGAGGAACTCCCCATGTTGTCCCTCTTGGGAAAAGCATGATATCATAATTGTAAGCATCACAAACCAGCATGTTTTCTTGCAGTTAGGAAGGACACTGTTTCTGTTCTGTGTATCTTTTTACACTTCTGTGACATTTTCTCCATGACAAATGTCTCTGAAGAAAGAGAAAATGTTATGCGTGTGTCTTGGAGGTTCCCATGTTATAAAGAAAAAGAACACGACAGGAAAATTGTTTCTGGGGTTTTTACACTCACTTAGTTAAACGTTGTCAAAAAGATTCAGCGGCACACCATCACATCTCTGGCACAGAAAAACAAAGATCTTCTTAACTGAGACCAAAAATACAAAACAACAATTTTAATCTCATTATTCTTTGAGACTGGAACCTGTACTACAACCTGTGTCACACCTGGAATCAGATACTTAGAAAGATTCTGCCCTTTTTATCCCCTTGTGAGTTTACTCACACAACTGAAGGGTCCACATGTAGACCATTTTTACAGTTTTATTAGGATTACAGTATTTCAAGTGCCATTCCCCATGATAACGTTAACTTTTGAGGTGCCTTAACATCTTGCCTGTCCATCTGCCTCCTGCTTAATCAATATTTCCTTTGCACCATTTTTCCCCATGGACAACTAACTCTGTGATTGCTAAACAGCATCCCTGGAACGGTTTCCCACAAAAGCCTCAAAGTCGCAAAGCAGTTTTACCAAAGCTGTCCTGTTGCAATGTTTACACAGAACTCAGAAATTGCTAGGCTGCTGATGGGCTGCCATCATCACTTACCATTTACTTCTTTCATTATTCGCTTATATTCCCTCTGGCTGACTTTTCTTTACCCATCCACTATCTCACATCACAGACCTACCTGCACTGTGTGCGGTATCACACACAGCACACATTGCATAGTTTCTTCTCCTCCTGTTTTCCTTCTCTATTTAGCAACTGACTAAGCTACAGTAATTGTTTATGGCAGTGTTAATTAATGATAGAGGGACAAGTGACCCTCCTGAAAGCAAGAACAATTTTTAACACCCGCATTGTCTAATCTTTCAGCAAGTTAAAACTTCTGAAACTTATCACACAAAGAGGTCATACCAAACTAGAGCAGGAAGAGGATGCTTGGGCTTTATTTGTAGGTGTACCTTTGCACTTAATTCCAGCGAGTAACAGACTCCTTGAAATAGTGCTTTCAGATCTCAGGTTCTGTAGCAACACATAGTAATGATCACTCAATTTCTTCTTTTCATTCCAGGGAAATAACGAAGAGGGACAAATCTAGTTGCAAAGGAATCAAACAAGATCTCTTCAGCGATGCACCCCTTGATAACTACATGCGTTCCAAAGCTGCTTATAAAAGGTGGGATTTTAGGAGAAGATTGTTGAAGGTTGCTCTCCATAGGAAAATGTAAGTACAATAAACTCCACTAGAGTGTTCACAGGGATTTACATACAAAATCCAGAACAGAAATTAGAAGGAAAAAAAAAAAATCCCTCTCAGGCGTTAAATCTTTAATCCTTGATTATTTGTCCAGCAAGGTGACAGATGGCAAATCTACTGCTATTATTAAAGCTCTTCCTCTGCATTGGCATCTGTTTTCCCTGGGGTAAGTAGAACGAGGGAGTTTGCCTGCCTAACCAAATCAGCCAAGTCTAGATATGACTCCTTTCAGTATATTAATACTGCACAGAACTACATATCCTCACACTGTCTTCTAGCACCATGCCTGCTAGTAACCTACATATTAGGTTGTCATGATATTCTGTTCCAGTCTTTGCATAAAGGAGAATCTGAAAGTATATTAAATCACACCTATCTACGTATTTCTAGCACATTAATTGCTGACATAAATAGGTATCAAATATTACTGATCTCAGAGAATTGCAATAGTAGTCATGGTAACAAGATCCAAGCATCAATTTGACTTTGGAATTCTAAATGAATTATCATTAAAAGGAGGTTAGTATTGACAAACTCTCTGATACAGCTGTGTGCTCCTGCAAGCATATCTAATCCCCTATCATACAGGCCTAGACTGAGTCCCAGGTAAAAGCGAAGCAGCACCTATGGATGGGCAGTCTGGGGTAGGGGCAAGGAGGGTGCCTGGATATTCAAAACACTGCATTAATGGCAAAGTCACTGCTCAATAAAAAGAATATTCTTTGCTTCAGAGACCTGAAGGTACTAGCAGTTACCTGTGACATGTAATGAGAGTTTGTCATCCAGCTTAAAAGAAACAAAAGAGCATTTTATTTCATGTAAACTACATAAAAACATCCAGGATAACAAAGGGAACTTGCTGAGCTTTTCTTTGTACTCAATCCTCTTGCTTTTTTGAAGAATGTGTGAAGTCTAAGTGGTGTCTCGCAAGGACAGGGGACAGTCCTGTTTTCTATCGTTTCAGAAGGAGAAACTACCACCCACTTCAGAATCCTAACAGTTAAGGCTTTTATCTTCTCTAAAACCCAATTACATTCTTTCCTTCAAAATATAAAAGTTAAATTTTGCTCTAAATCATGTTTAGCAATATCTTGCATTCCCTCAAAATTTTATTCACATTTTAATGGAAGTACTTTCCATTACTAACAGTGGAAAGTTAGACTAAACCCATAAACTAAAATATAATAAGCTTTGAGACTCTGATGATTATTGTATGCATAACGCTATACATCCATGCACCCCCAACAATAATACCATAACCTACTTTGCAGAAATAAACAACTGGTATTCAGTGTATAAAATAACTTTTCTTTTGGGGAAGGAGGGCAAAGAGAAGGAGGCACATGGGCAAAGACTATAATTCATCCAGATTAGTTCCATTAACTGCTTTTTACAAACAATTTCAAACAAACCAAATAAAGGCAAACCAAAGAAAAGGAGCCATCTGCGCAATTAAATGGTCAGTCAGCACATTTAACTTATGTAAGCCATATTACCGAGCAGTGTAAACACTATCTCTCTGAGCTGACATCCTGGCAAAAAAAAATAATAAAATAAATGCATCTTTCATGTGTTTGAGGTTAAACTTGCTGTGAAGTGGTATACCTTGCTCTAGAGAAGAGGGCAAACATACACTTTATCTATGAAGAAGTGGGAAGGAAACAGACTCTTTCAGTGGTGTTCTGTTTGTGAGAAAGATTAAAAAGGAGGAAGCTTAAAACATGAAAAATGCAGCAATCAGGATCTTGTCTACCACTTTTCCCCCCCCCCAACTTGGTACACATGTGAGTTAACAGACAAACAAGAAGGAAGAAAAATGCATGTGATAACAGAAGGCAGCTACCCGTTGTGAAACATGCACACTTACTGTCTCCTGAAAAAACTCATTGTTTAATTCTGAAAAATATTTTGGGCAGCCAGGTTTTCTGAAGTTCTTAATTATGGACAATTTGCTTTCTTATGCCACCTATTTATTAAACTGGCTGATTTATTTAAAATTAACCTTTTGGCCTTTTGAATATAGAAAAAAACCTATTAAACCGTATGACTCAGGCTTGTACCATAATTTTTCCAGCAACAAAACAAAATGTCAAAGGCTGAGCTTAGAATTGACAGGTTAGCTGTGCTGTAAATCAATACTAGCCTTTGTTGACCACAACGATCGCTTTATGGATAAAGGTCAAATCATTTAGAAGGTTCACAGAATAGTAATGAAACCTCGTGCTTCAATTCTTCTGTTTTTCTACACCCCCAAAATATACTTCTCCTGTATTAGTCCTCTACTGAAAAGAAAGATGAAATGATAAATTATAAATCATTCAGTTACCAGTCATAAACGGGAGTGAGACAGAAATCATCAGCCATAAACTCCTAAAAGTTCCCCTGACACCAGAAATTAAGAGGATGATGCCTTTCCCTGCTGGCCTAAGAGAGTGATTACTAGCACTGTGCTAGTGCTGGAAAATACCACTTAATTTGGAATTCACCATGAGACTACTAATTGGGTCAATAGCCAGAAAGTGAAAGTCAGCAGTGACAGTCTGCCACTCAAGCATGCTTTTGCTATCTGCTTAGAGAAATTTTATGCATCTGCAAGGAGTTGCTAGCATCAAGATGCAGCAGCAATTACATGAGGAGAAGCAATGACTGGAGCAACATCAGCTGAACCTGTACGGAAGGATGGGGGGACTTTATCTGCAAACCCTTCTGGTATCCAGCTAATGTTGTCTACAGCACTGCCTCGCTGATCGTCCTGTCATGTAACAGTGCTCTGAGCCAGGTCAAACCGGAGAAAGTTCAGGGCTAGGCTAGCACACAGCATTTATTTTGAAAACAGAAGTGTCTCAATGAATCTAGAGTAGCTCCAACTGTCCTTTGTGAGACAGAAATAAGTTCCTTGCCTACACTGAAAAGATAGAGCTAATTCATGCAGATCTTTTGGAAGAGATGCATCTTGAGACAAACTGCTGCAAATAATTACATAAAATTAAACCAAAACCCATCTAATTATGTAATCTTCAGAGAGTCATTACTGGTCCTTCTACCGGTACAAATTCTGTAACTGGGGTTTTCAGCATTTCCTTTGCGAATGCATGCAGAAAGGCAGTGCCCTGTCGCATTATTTCTTTTGATCTATTCAAGTTTTATTAGTTTCAACAATTTTTTGCTACTGACTTAGCATTCCGATTAGTTACCACTCAGCTGCTTCCCTATTGTCAGATTCCTCTTAGCAAGCCCATAAGCCACTTTGTCACTACACTGCAGGGGAGAGAGGCTTTCTCCTGTATTTCATCTGCATGGCAATCACAGATTTAGGATTCGGAAGAAAAGACAAATGCTTTTCTCTCAGTTTAGATGCATGTCAGCAGTAGGAATGCGTCCTTTCCTGGGAAGTCCTGTACTATTACTGTTTTACACTTCACTGGAGTCAGTCAAGAAAGGTTAAGAAGCCTGAGGTCAGAAACATCACGAAGTGAGTAACCCACGTGAGCGCATGGTCTTACTATGAGGTCTCAAAAGCTCTTCTCCTGCTGCTTTGCTATTGTTTAATGCATTTCTGCCCACCGTGTCAATGTAACTTATAAATGGTTTGTATGTGTTTCAGAAAAGTTATCTTCTCTTTATAGCAAAACTGCGTCTGAAATATAATTCTGTGCGCAACCTGATTCAAAGGTCATACCCTTACATGCAACTGCTGAAAAGATTTAAACAAGCCTCTTCAGATCAGTCTTTATGTGCCATGTGCCCTGCTGAAATCACTGCGTTTTTTCCCCCCTTTGAAAAACAGCAACAAAATTCCTAACCTGGCTGTAGGATGGGTCTGTCAGTTCACAACAGACATCATCCATAGATTACCTTAAAATGGAAACATCCATTTAAAAAGGACAGGCACTATTTAAAAAAGAAGAAAAGAAAAAAAAATCTTCCTGCGGTTTTCCAAAAGCATTCCAACGAGGTTACTTACATTGCTTTGAAATTGGTTTGAGTTATGGGAAGGCCACAGCCTGAGACCGGCAGCTGAGACAGCAACAGAGATGAAAGTTTTTTTAGCTTCCAGATTCAAGGGGGAACACAGCTGCTCCAGCTGGTCCTCTCAGATCTCAACACTTACTATAGCGATGGAGAAAGCGATAATGTTCTGCGTCTCAGTTTGAAGAACACATGAAGAAAAACAGTCCTTAAATAGAATGAAAACCCCCCAAAATAATTAATCAAACGCTAGGCTTTTAGCTCTGGAAGATGAAGTGGGATGATTTTAGGGAAACTGGGTTCTGTTACATACTGAATTACCACCTCTACATGAAACTGCCCTTGCTGTGAGTCAGTAGTATTTTCTTGTTTTAAAACAACCGCCATTTGTTTCTGTTAACCCCACAGATGTAGCATATATATAAACTAATTACAGAAGTTTCTTGTAGAACATTAGAAAAACCCAACTAATACCATTAAACGTTGATCTAGGCAGATGTAATGGGCAAGTGTGCTATGAAGCACATTTTCAAAGAAAAACAGCAATAATAACCTAAGAAGAAAGGACTGCAGAAATTTAAGATCACTGTTCAGTAGTTGCTGAGCCCTCAACTCACAGATGATTGTGTGATACTGTACATTCTCCTCTGGGAATTTCATGAGAAAGTTGGGGGGTGGGGGAGAGAAAACACATTAATATGGATTTTGGAGAAAATAAGCATCCTATTCCATACATGCAATTTCAACAACACTGCTAATTTAGGAACTTATCTACAAACAAGTACTGGGTTTAAAACAAAATGGTACCATGGTTACAGTTGTTAAAATATTAAAGTCTCATCAACACGAAATTCATATTATTTTAACTGAAATTATCCAGATGCTGGGACAGAAAATAGAGAAAAGCATCAAACTAGCAACTCAAAATCAGATTTTCAGGCTCAGTTTATAAAAAGTTTTCACTTTCAAACTGAGAACAAGGTGAACTGCTGACCGTAGTAATAAAGATGATGGCACCAGTTCAATTTAGGTCTTTTAACATGAACAGAGCAACTTTAGGAATCTGCCTTCTGCAGCATTGTATTCTTGGTCACTGTACTGGTTTTGGCTAGTATACAGTTAATTTTTTTCATGGTGGCTGGTATGGGGCTGTGTTTTGGGTTTGTGCTGGAAGCAGTGCTGATAACACAGGGGTGCTTTGGTTCCTGCTGAGCAGCGCTTACACAGAGCCAAGGCCTTGGCTGCTGCTCACAGCACCCCACCAGCCAGTGGGCTGGGGGTGCACAAGGGGTTGGGAGGGGACACAGCCGGGACAGCTGACCCCAACTGACCACAGGGATATTCCATACCATGGGACATCATGCTCAGCATATAAAGCTGAGGGAGGAGGAGGAAGAGGGGGGCACTGAGAGTGATGGCATTTGTCTTCCTGAGTCACCATTACACATGACAGAGCCCTGCATTCCTGGGGATGGCTGAACCCCTGCCTGCCCATGGGAAGTGGTGAATGAATTCCTTGTCTTGCTTTGCTTGCATGGGTGGCTTTTGCTTTCCCTATTAAACTGTCTTTATCTCAACCAATGAGTCTTCTCACTTTATGATTCTTTCCGCCATCCCACTGGGGGCGGGGGGGCAGCGAGCAAGCAGCTGGGTGCCTGCTGGGGTTAACCCAGAGCTACCAAGAGTTTGTCAAAACATAAATGAAAGGAACTTCACAAAGAAGTTGGTGATAAATAATTATTCCATACTTTGAAATGGCAGGTGCAGATGCTTGAAGCTTTTGTTTCTGCAGTGTGGTAAGTGATTCATTTTAATGTTGCTGGTTTTAATTAGCCTGTATTTGGAAAATGGATTTCAGACAAACGCCCTTCACAGCTTTCAGATACATCCTCCAATTTTAAGTTTAAAGACGTAGTCGGGGGGAGGGGAGCACAACCTTCCTGAGAAATACAGACATAAGAGGTAAATACTAATTCATTTACATTAGGATTCTGGACCTAATTAGGTCAACAGTTGGCTATTACTGACTTAAAACTTCTACTCTTCGAAAGTACATTTCTTTCTAAGCTCACAACTGCTTCCCATCTTTAGGGCACTCTCACTTCAGGCTTTCAAGTTTCCTGTATCAATATAAGCAGCACTGCTGGTACTTCAGCAAAAAAGACAAAGCCTTCACTGAAGTGGATTCATCACATCCAATAGTCTGTAAAGCACCACCACATTATTTATTTCAGTTGTTACATAAAGCAAATGGTGCAAACATCTACGCAGAGATCATGAAGCATTAGCTACAGCCAGATGCAACAGACAGTGTCACAGAATGCTAACAGGGCACGACCTTAATAATTCCTTTGAACATTTGCCATTAAAATGCTATCCCTTAAATGTCCAGCAGTGAAGCAGGTTTGAAAAAAATCTCCATTGCGATTGCTCTGCCTTACCAGAATTAACTGTTCCTTGGGTTTTATATTTCTTCTGCAAATCAAGGGTAGCACCACGTAAATCCATTTGGCTACTGAACATAAAATGCAGTATTTTCACTTAGGAATGTTTCAAGGCAATTACACTACCTCTTTCTCGATAGCTAACGCTTTGGATACATCCAACAGTTGACTGCCACAACTTTAGTAAGAACACTTACCATTAAAACCAAAACAAAATCTCCATTATTTGAATGGAAGTATTGGTATATAAAGCAAAATATTAAGAAATACTCTTCTATATTCTCAATCTTTACTTAGATCTATTAACATGAATTTATTACATTAGTATAATTTTCAACAAAAGTTAAAGTTTTCAAAATAACATACCTAATCTTCCTAAGTTTAAAATAACTGAAAACATTAAGATTAGAGCGTATGATAGTGAAATCCATGTTTTTAAGCGTCTAACTTGCTAGAAAAATTACAACTTCAGAAAATTTGGTAAAACCATCTGTGAAACTTCAAATTAAATGGAATGAACTTGTCTAAAATAATGCTATTTAATTTATTCAATTACCAGGTAGAATACAGAAATTAGTATCAGCCAATTTTAAGCAAAAGATCCTATTAACTACACATTTATCGGAATTTTAGGTCAGAATTACAGATCTATGAGGCAAAGAGCTAAAAATTTTTATATTAAGAACAAAAGCACAGCTCTACTTAAAGAGTTTGTAAGTGAGAATACTCAGGGCATTTTTTGAATGATACTGCAATTTCCCCGTTAAAATACACAGCCATTTCTGACTTTACTAGGTAAGGTCTTTGCAATTCAAGCACTTGGTCAAGAAGTGTTCAACTAACTTCCAATATTCCTTTGGAATTCACAAGAGATTCAAATTCATGTCTCCTACATGTTGCAGTGTTGCATCCTGAGCAAGTGGTCTAATAGGCTACTACGTAAAACAGAGAAGCACAATGAAAATTGGCTTTTACAGCCATTATCTTTGTAAAAAAGGGTCACTGCTGATACAGGTGCTATGCCTTAGAACCCATCCCACAAAAAGGGAAACAAACTTTTCAGACAGCCTAGCAGCATTTAGTTTGCATGTTCCAAGCAGACGTAGACATGAATTCAGAATAAGATGCTCAGTTTAGCTGGGACAGTGCTAATTGCGAGTCCCCACAATAATAATAAAATGTAGACAGTTGATAAAAACATGGGCTACCAACAATTACCAACGGACCTTTTTTGAAATCTTTATGTAGGTTGAGTAAGAAAAATTCTCCTAAAACTTTGTAGATCCAGGTCTTAGACATCAGCTGCACAATTTAAGCCATTATTTTAAGTTACCTGTACTACTTTTATTTTTGGTAAACATAGGCCAGATATGAAGTAAAACTGCAACATCACCATCAGCTACAGCACATAATTTTTGAGCATTCCTTCTATGAAGTTAAGAGATATCTTCAAGCTTTGCTATTGCTTTTACAGAATCTTGTGGGCAGCAGAAAATTGTAAATAATTACGCCAATGCCACACTGGTGCTGAGTCAAATGCCTGAAAATAAATCCAAGCATTAAGACAGTCAGGAAATACCATTACTTGTGGAGAAATATGACCTAAAATCTGATCTAATTGCGGGCAACTATGACCAAAACCTTGAAACTGGGGGAAAAAAAAGTTATAGAGGTTTTTTTTGGAGATGAACAGCAGACTCAAAACTTTGTCTTCCTCCTTTATTTGTCAAGTGGCTTTGCCATGGGAAAGAAGTTGAAAGCTCCTTCTCATCTCACCCTCTGTGTCAGAAGACAAATACTGGATAAAACCAAATCTATGAAGTGCTGAACAAGGATCTTATCAATGCTAAATGCCAAACCTAACAATTGGTATCAGAAGGATACTGGACTCCGCATGAGGTTACGGCATCCAGACTTTTGTCTCTCAAGTTTTGAAGATCTCCCTATAAAATTACACTTTTTATTCAGATCAAGCAGAATGCTCTTCAAGTGGATGATCTCAATGTTTGTTTTCTAAGAGAATTCATTACAATAGCAATCTCTATAAAAAACTGTAGACTGAAGTTTAATAAACTAATGGAGAAATACTTGAATTGAAGTCATTACTAAAGGTGGTACAGGCATTGACTTTATCGGATTTTTGCTTGTGTTCGTACAAAATCTGCTAAAGCTAAACAGATTACAAAAGTGAGTGAATGGGATAAACAGTTTTGTCATAGACCATATCATTGTACTCCAAATATGCGCATTAAGAGCAGAAAAATAGAAAAGCTTCAAATTAGATGTTAAGAAAAAGGTAGAACTACAGTAATTACACATCAGAGACTTTTTCATGAAGTATCCCTTACTTTTTTCTGTGGTGGTGGTTTGGGTTTTTTTCTTTTCTTTTTTTCCCTGAAATACTGAGATACTCTAAACATGCGGCATCCCAGCTCCATTCCCAGGCTGCACAGAATTCAACTGAAATACCATTTTAAAATGTCATCTCTAAAATAAAGTAACGTAAAGAGCTAAGTACAAGATAATCTCACTGGTTAGCATCTGGTATCTGTAACTAGGTTTTCCTCCAACTAAGTTCCTACACCAAAAACTACAACATTAAGCAAGCATATTTCTTTCATAACTAAGACTTTCTTACAAGTACTACAATTAACTCAGAAATGTTCTGCATTAAATATAACACAAGTCTAAAGCCTATTCCTCTAGCTCAAACGGCCTCTCTTCACATCAGTGAAGGATTTTAATTTGGTGCAAGAAGCTAGCAAACGAACCACAACTTCTGGTAGGCGGTCAAACTTTTTAATGCTTTCTACCAATTTGCAGTCACCCCTGAAGCCATTTCAGGTTCTTATTTAGAACTACATCACATTTATATTTAAGGTAAGTGGTTTAGTATGTTTTAAGGTTGAAAAGATCATTTATCAGACCACTGTTTTCCATTCAAAATGTATTTGGCTCACTTAGTAATTTCCAGCTAAATCACACGCATGTTCACTCTGAACACTCCCTCTTCTCTTTAACTGTTATTTTTTTCTTCTGTGAAGAACAGTTTAGAAGAATCATGAAAGCTGTAAATGATGACTGAGTATTTTTCAGCACACTAACAACAGAACAACTTATGCATATTTTCAAAGGAAATTAATTCTGAGAGAGAATATATCTATTCTATACCCAAAAGTCACCAAAGTGGATGGCAGTGCTCAGGTCTCTGACTTCAACCCTGGAAAATGCTAATATTGTTAATTCTCTTATCTCATTTTACTTGCTTTCTTTTCAACCGTCCTCTGACAATGATTGCAGCTATTACATTAAAGCCTGCAAATGAGCATTTTCTATTATTTACAACCAAACCTTTACCATCATCTAAGTAAATAAATTGTATGCTTTCACTAGAGATAACAAAACTACCATTAATTTCAATCAACAATGAATTTTAATCAAATAGACCCAAACTTATTCCATAACTTGCCTGAAATTTCAAAATCACTGTCATCATTTGTATATATTTTTTTCAGTCCTGTAAAGATTTATGCACAAGGAACAAGTTCCAGTCTTGCTTTTTAATTCCCTTAGAAAGAAACCACAATTTGTATTGTAAGTTTGTAATATGCACCTAAAACTCAAAATTAGAATTAAATTATAACGGAATGTATTCCAGGGTTTTTTTTAAGTAATTTAAAGTAAATTCAGCAAACTATTTTTAGTGTGGTTTTGGCTTAAACTATTTAGAAGCTCTATCACTTCTTTTCTTGGTTTCAGATGGTAAGATCACAGACATGGAGACCATGGCAGCTTTTGGCTACATACAGAAATAATAATCAACCGTTTACTGTGGACTATGAGTTGCACAGAATGGGCACACATCATCTAAGTTCAAACATGAAAATCAGTTGAAGAATCAGAGATGCTTGCCATTTCTCAGCCTCAAAAAACTAGGTGTTGATATAGTGATACACCAAAGCAGTGCCAGGAGTCGGCCCACAGGGCTAAGGCAACCCCGATCGGGGGAAATCAACTCACTCCTGGCTCTTGAAAAAATGAAGTTTATCCCTCTGTTATTCAACAGGATTTCCATCCAGGTACTCTCTAGTGATAGCCGAGGATCTCATGGATTCACAAGTTAAGTGACTACATTGCCTTTAAGAAGGCACACACAGTAATTTACAATGTATACGTGTTAGCCATGCAAGTCCCAATGGTTAGTAAAACAGTCAAAAGACAACAGTGATTTTGTGCTATCAATATAAATGTTCCATTTAAATTAACACAAATTTTAGCATTCATACAGAACTCCTGTAGGTATTTAAAAAGACAACTGTTAAATTCTGACTGTGCTCCTTTGAGGCACATAAGTACTGTTTTCCTATTTTGCTAGTAAGTAAAAAGAAAGAGCAGAAACAAAACTAGAGTTGGACATGCTGTAGCTTCTAAACTGTTTTATACCTCAGCTGAAACTCAGCCGGGTGAAGCAGTATGGTGCAGACACGTGAACGTCACCATACCGGAATAATCACTTGAAGCAAATACTCAAAGGAAAGAGAAACATTACGTCAGTATTTCAGCAAAACGAGTCTGACCATCTCTCATAATTATCTGCACAACTCAACCAGATAAGATAGAACCTGCACTGTTTAGCAAAGGTTATTACACTTGTTGTTGCAGACTTGTAAAATAACCCCACCCCATCTGTTTGAATTTCACAAAAAAAAATGTACGCAGCATTAGTCTGTTTAAGGGATTTTTACAGCATAAAGATTACTTTTGTATAGTATTAAAAAATCCTTTAATTTTTCATTATAGACTATTCATAAATAATCACACTGCTGAAATCGTAGTCAAAAGAAGTGAAGATCAAAGTCCTTATGATATTGCAAACAAATCAAGGGAGAAGACAAAACAGACTTTTTTTCTTTATTTTTTTTTTAGTCTGTGAGGTAAAAGGGTGCAGATTTGAAGGGTAAAAACGGGGATGGACGAAGACATGGCAAAACGGGGAATGGTTCAATAGCACACAAGGAGCAGGTGCAATGGAGAGTAAACCTTGCCAAGAACATGGGATGGGCACTAAACAGACAGAAAATGACATGAAAAGTGTTTAGAAATTAAGTCACAGACGTGGAAAGAAACCATTGGACTACAATGTCACCTGTTCCCCCACAGTGGGTAGGGGATTGAAGAGAGACAGAAGAAAGCAGAAGAGCTATCTGTTCTTGATAAGACCAAACACTAATTTTCTCTGTGGCTGTGAAATAATCACACACAGATTAGAAGTAATGTCTTTTCCCTCCTAAAAAGCACACTACCGTGATTAATCTGAACAATTTTAAAAGCAATTCAAATCAAACCAAAAGTAGTTGAGAATAACTCAGATATTTGAGTACTCTCCTACATGAGAGTAATAAATTCTCATTTTTTAGAATTTGCAGCTCAGAGCAGTAGCAGTTGAGCTCTCTGGCTTACATTTATTGTATGTAGGAGAGAAAGTGCTTGTACTGATTTGAAAAGAGTGCTAAGTGAAAGTTATAGCACTTCCATTAAAGTGTGTTGTGGCTATCGTCCAAAAGGGCTTGAGCACTGCTCTTATCTCTAATTAAAATATAACATTTGATTCTCTGTATCTGTCAATTTAGAAATGATATGACTTCTGAAGCATCAAAGGATACCACAACTAGAAAACGCATTAGAGTTCGGAACAGCAACAACTGCCAGAGAGCCGACCTGCAGTCCATCATCTCAGAGTTAGTATGCTGTCATTCCAGCAGCAGCATACTTGCAAAAAATAAACCAGGCAAAAAATACTTCAGGAAACAAATGACAGTTGATAACATACTTTTCTTTTATATTCACCTATGAGAGAGAGCAGGAGAGATAGAAAGACACAAAAGAGTATAACATCTTCAGGAAAAGAACGGGAATGCATATATATTGCTTAATATTCATGATAATTTTTCCTAGAAGGCAGTCTCAGTTATACAACTTATTTGTGGAGTTTTGCCAAGGACCAGTGAGGCAAAACTCTCACCCACTGGGATACTATTCTTTTTGGGTTAAAAAGAAATAGGAAACTGAAAAGTGGTCAAAAAACATGCTCCTCCAGCCAGTCGTCAGTGACATTTCCACTCCAGGACACACCAGGGCAGACTTTACCCTAACATTCTGTATGCAGGGCACCTCATGTGCCTACAAAGTATTCGGTTATATCCTGGATTACTGGTAATTATTTTCTGTAAAAACACATTTCATCAGATTATAATGTTGCACAAGAACCTTTTATAACGGTGTAATATTTGAACCTGAAGGTATCTTTACGTTGCATAAAAGTACAATGGAATTGCTTCAAAAGCAAACTGGCCTACCAGCACGAACTGGGCCTCTCTCTCCAGGCAAGGCCTACAGTCCTCCAAGGTTCAAGACAGGCAAAGGCCATTTATCCCGCTACTACAAGGTTCCGCTCATTTTCAGATCAGTGATTTCACACAACATATTGGAAGTCAAATCACACACCATCATGGACACGCACAGAAATTTCAAGACCAACTCTGTGATTGCCTAGCAGACTCCTCCATCCAGGAACCAGTTAGAAAGAAATGTTGCAAAATTTACACTTGCTGAGATGATGAAAGAGCAGTGAGGGATGATGGAGTATATGACTTTGGAATTTAGACTGTGATTTAGTGGATTTTTGCATGAACAAAGCATTCTGAAATCAGCGCCTGCCACATGGAACACTGGTGATTCAGAAAATATTTCAGTGGAAAAGATACACACATAGGCCCTTGTTAGCATTTTGGCAACAGATCATTTGCAGTTTTTCTGCCAGACATGCAGAAGCCGAACTGGCATAACATCATGCTACACACTGTACATCCTGCACGTATCTTTCAGCTGTGATTGCTCTGGTATAACAAACGGCATCTCAGGACCCATAAATATCAGTAAACAGTTCCAGCCTACTAACACCTTATCTCTCTCTAATTTGGCATTTCATACAAATGACACCGGGCTGTTGCTGCTGTTTGGAATAGAGAGGATTTGCTTTTGGGAAAGGCAGACAGAAAGACATAAAATAAAATAAGTTGTAACAAAAAAAGAAACAAAAAAGGACACAATTCAAAAAGAGAAAAATGCCCAACTTGCTTTTTATAAAACCACTGAATATATGCAGAATTCAATTCCTGTGCAATACTTTACACGTGCAACTGAGTGATTGAGTACAACCAGGATAAAACAGATGCTTGACTTTCTGCCACTACTTCCAGGCAGGAAACATTAATAGCCACATGTTCTCCACAGGCTGCTAGGAAAGTCTGGGCGACACCTGTGGCAAACCCTCTACTTCAGTATGACGTAGTTTCATTTTTATCTGCGTTGCTGTTGCAAGTCCAGAAGCACATATATGAGAAGCCTAAATCTTCTTCCATCCAGTGCTCAAGCTCATTAAATGTCACAAAATGTTTCCAAATGGAGAAAGCGGAAAGGGCAAAGTTCATAATAGGATTTACAGAACAAAACATCCCTTTCACTCACTGCGACTTGGGAGAACACTTATACCAAAAGGAAAAAAAAAAATCCACCTAAATAAACAGTGGAAGAAGTTCAGTCATCTGACTGCCCTAAAAGCTGTTAAACAAAACTGATAAAGCTAACCTATTAATCCTCCAGCAGAACTACTGTAGGAATAATAATTTATGCAACCCCCCTGGTTACTCTGATGTCTTTATCTGTGGAAGTGCAGTGACCCCTAAACATCTTTGACCTACTAAGCGCTAACAGATCAAACACTCAACAGCTTTTAATATATTTTCAGATTTGAGTCCTTCTAATCAGATGCTGACTCTCGAGTTCTTCAGCAATGAATATTTCATAATATTCAGCCAAATACTGCTATATACTGCAATATATTCTCCACATACAATTATAATAATTTTGTTTCCTAAATTCTTATCGTTTGGCAATATTGAGTGATTGGAGGGAATAAGACTAGGCACGGTAATAATACTTAAATAATAAATTATTATGAAAAATATACGGAAATTTTTAGTCTATAGCACTACATATGCTCATTTCTTAAGCAATATTTCTTTATACCTGAAAGGTACATTTGATATATTACATTCAGAAGTTTATACTGACAGGAAGTAGGAAGTGAAAACATTGAACTTTTTCACTGAAATTCCATTTCCATACATTTATCATACTGGCAAGGAAATAAACTATTCTTAACACAGCTCCACATGTGGCATCATTTTACAAAAATAAACACATTTAATTATAAACTGACCTAATCTATTATAAAATAATAATGATAAAAAAAATTCGGTAGTGCAATCAAACAAAAGCAGAGGGGAAGTGAATGCTAAAGATTATCCAGTACAAAAAACCTAATGACTGTAAACCAGATTATTTTCTTAGGTTGTTGTCTTTAATTACCAAAGCAAAAGTAACAGGATCAATCTAACCAAGGATCTTAATAATCCTAAGTTTTGTAAAATCCTTATTTGCCTTAATACTCAGTTCTGCAGGTTTGCTTTACATGATGACCAAGAGTTTATAAGGGCTTTGTAAGGAAGAATAAAGAAAAAATCAAGATAAAGATTCATTAGAAACCACTAAAATCTGTCCCGGAAAGAAAGACTGCCATTCACCACAGTAAAGTATTCTAAACATAACCCAGGAGATCATCCCTCTTCCTTGGGTCTACTTCTACTGTCACGAGAAGTAAAATGTTATTTCAAATTTGTCTCTACCTAGCAGAAATTAAATGTTAATAATGTTTAATGACTCATTTTCCAGTTAATCTACTGCTTGAATGCAAAAGTACTATGGCAAAGTAAAATCCTTCCAAAAATGCATAGTTAATAAATCCACAGTATTCAAAATAGGGATTGAGAAGGCAAACATAATTTGCAGTGTGTGCCAGTAAGTAGCTTACCTTCTCATGAACTCAGATTTGATGATTGTTTCGTTGGTTTTTCAAGCCAAAAATTGCTTGCACTTCAGCAGTTTGCCAGAGGGAAAAAACCCTCTAGTAGCCTATGAAGTGCAACAACTGAAGAACAAGCAGCTCCATATTTGAACAAAGTAATTATACAGTGTCACTAAGCTAACAATAAATAATCAATCCTCTTTAAAAGACGCATCACTGCTCTCTCATTTTTATTATGGAAAACATATTACCTTTCAACAACATTTTATTAAATTACTTTTGCCTAAGCAAATTTTAATAACGTTTAAACTTAAAATGAAAAAATGAGCTTGAACTCTGAGGTGCCTTTCCCCCTTCACACATTCTGGGAGGGTTATGAAAAATTCACAACTGACTTATCCTTATTGTCTCATCTTGCTGAAACAAAACTAACTGCCCACATTCACTTACAATAGCTGTCTAAAAGGAAAGCTGTCAAGCAGTAAGCCTTCAACACACGATTTGCCACTACATACCTCACACTGTGACATGCATTGAACAGGCTGGCAGGCTCCACTAAACCTCCTTCATCCTAAATGTAGAAATAGGGTCCCAGAAGAAAAGAAACAGATAGCAGTAGCCATATCCTCTCTTTCTAAAGTACAGAATAAGCACTGCTTGGAAGCCAGAAGGGGAAAATGAGTTTTGATCTTTCACTGAAGAATCCTCTCCCTGAAACCTAAACTACTTTTAAAATCAATAATGTTGTCCCAACTTGTATTAGAGGAAGCAGTACTCTCTGCTCGTTATGACAGTAGGATCTTCCGTGTTTCTGGGATTTATATGGAGTAAGAAAACAGCAGGAAGCACAAATAAGTCCGTCCTTTGAGATCAGTATCTGAAAAAATGACACATTCGCAGTAATTAAATTATAATATTCACAATTACTGTAAGAAAACTAGCAATGTTAAAGTAGCCCATAAAGATGATAGCAATTTCCACAGCTATCTACTCAACACTTCACATTCAAAATATAAACTAATTTTTGATTATTAGTGTTTAATTAAAACAGAGATTTTTCCAATTAAATGAAGCCAGTCACATAGGAAGATTTTCTAAGGCAAAAGGGGAAATTTTATTGAAACCAGTAGGCAGGTAAGTGCAGCCTCCACTTTTGCATTTGCAAGTATCTCTCCAGTAAAACTCTGATAGAAATAAATGTGAAATATTGCTGAAAATTGGTGTTTACCACTGTGAAGAAGGGCAATTACGTATTTCACTAACGCTGCAAATGCAATTATTCTCATACTAACCTAAAGGAAGTCTGCTGGAGTAGATTTGTCAGAGGAAAAGCATAACAGCTACTATGTCCAGGCTCTGATTATTCTCCTCCAGGGCTGCAGGGCTTGCTTGGAAGAGCAACATGCCACCCTTCACTGAGAGGACCGGTGAATGATGGGGAGAGATTACTGCAGATGCCTCTCACTCACGAGAGCTGCCATTGCTGTTTGCAGTCTTCTGAGATGTTTTGGATTTGTATAAATAGAGGTGGAGGAATAAAAGCCAAATGGAAGAAAGCAGCGCACAAGAAGTTTCATTGAACAGCAGATTTCCTAGGCTGTTGTTTTATCAGTTATGTCCTTAGCTAGATGCAGAGAGAACAGTAAGATCTGAAAGCAGCAATGCATCACATCTGGCCTTATTCTTGTTATTACAGGTATTGAATCAGTTTTAGATTTACTGGGTGGAAGACAGTAAAAAATTCCCTTCTAGATTGCCTTCTCAGGAGGTATGTATGTCTAGAACTAAGAACAAAGAACAGAAAAGCATACCAACGGAGAAGAAACCAAGATAATTTTGGCAAACCAAGGACAAATGGCAAGGTGTCAGGGAAGATAAAAACTAAAATACATTTGTGCAAAAACTCTCTCTTGAAATATTGTAGTGATTACATCTTGGCAATGTGCACACGCAGAAATGAGACTGTTTACAGGGAAAAAAAAAAAAAAAAAGAAAAAGAAGGACAATGTCCTGTCCAAAAACAAGGCAAACTTGTAAAATTCTGGCTAAAAGGAAGTAGTTTTCTTCTGGGTCATTCGAGATGGGTAGCTGGCAGGAGTCAAAACTGACGCCTCTTCAAATATTTTAATTCAGAAAATATTGGTTTGGACTTGAAAGAATGCACTTTCCAAGTCCCGGAAAAAATGGCTTTTCCTCTAGATGAAAGAGGTAAAGCTTAGAATAGACTTGAAATATTTGGCTTTTCTGTCTAAGAAGCAGATGTCTTCTAAAGTATTGCTGGGCTGTAAAAGACAGTCTGGTGAGTGCTGGCACCACAAGCAACGGACTGAACCCGTGATCTTAGCCAAACATCTTATAGCAAGTCCCAGACAGTGGTATGACAGAATTCCAGAGTACAATACAAAAACCTTCATTTTTTTTTCTATGTATTAAAACTCATCCAATATCCAAACTGGATATCATCCAATATCCAAACCTGTCCCATTTAAAAGCAAACAAAACAAAGAATACCTATCATTTATACCACCTCTAATCAGCAAAGACTTTTGACTCTGCTGCCTAAACATGAAGAATGATATTTAAATAAGATGCATCACAAAACGATTGTTGACACTATATATGAAGCAACACCTTTTGCGCAAAAGTATAAAATATCATCAACGGTAACTACACAGTAACCACATTTCTTTTGTGTTGTTGATTACTCCCCATGATGTGGAAATAACAGCATGCATCCTCAATGCTTATGTGCTAATATCAGTTTCTTTCAAAAATCCATTCAGATATTGTTGACACGAACATTTAACCTTCAAGTAACCAACTTGGCTCTTCATCTTTAATAAATGGTATTAATTCACTCATAAGCAAATTTGCATGAACTATGACTCTGAACTAAGAAAGAGAGAAGGTAAATACTATTTCAAGTCAAAGGACTTTTGAAATAAGCTTTAAAATAAATACCATAGAAAACAGAAAAGAACTAGGAAAAAAGTAATCTATGACACTAAGCAAGATTTATCTTTAGTAAATGGAAATTATTTAACTGTATTGAATGAAATTACAAATAGCTAATTCAAGTTTTTAGAGATATCTTTCATAATAGTCCCATGGTACAGATTTGGACAGCTTCAGTATGCTCTTATCCCATTTTTGCTGCAAGCACAACAGAATTCTTCTCTGCTATTTCAGTAAGAAATAAAAATCACATATATTGCAGGATAATTAATAGAGTCTGGAAAAGTGATCCAAACTATTACATGCTTTGTCTTTCATATATTTTTTTAATTTTCAAAATCATACTATAATTTTCTCCCCACACTGTAAAATAAACATGAAACGCCTTCATCTGACACACAGCATAAGTGAAAGCCTTCAGATATGAATTGGTACTGCTGAGATTTTTCTCTTCATTTCAGTAGGCGATGACGAGTCAGACAAAAAGCAATTGCAGTAAGTTGTACACATGCTGAAACTGCAACCAAGCTCAGTTTTATCATACTTCAGGGCCTGCAGCATTTATACTGCACCATCACTTTTCTATTACTATAATATCATTATCAAAAGTCAAAGCACAATACTGAGGTTCTTCAGACATGAATGCTACTCAACCCAAATAGTAATACCTTGCAGTAACCTGTTATTTTTATAACAAACCTAAGTTGTAAAAACACCATAAAATCTTGAGGTAACTTCTCTATTCTTCAAAAGACAAAGATATTCTCCCTTGGATGAGATCAATAAATCCACAAAGAACAAGCTAAGACAAATGAAAAATTGGCAGGGAAGCTCAGAGGACATGAATTTAGCAGAGGTGAAGAACATCTATTCTCGATTTGAGAGTATACGCACAGGTGCATGGGCACACACATAAACAATCTTCTCTTCACTAGGTCCCTGCTTTATTTTCCAGCCTCAAACTGGACACCTCGCTAACAAACAGAGTGACAAGCCATCACATCAAGATACAATGTCTCTAGCTTACCCAACCAAATATTGCATACATTCTGAATTGCCAGAAAATGGTTTCTGCAAGATGAAAGTCTATCTGAAATTGCTAGTTGAAAATTCTATCTCACGCTTGGTGAGCAGACAAAAAATACTGGACATGCTGGAAAACGAGCACATTCAGCTGTATCTTCCCTGCATTATTTTACACAAATATTGGATTTGGGGTTTTGACAATGCTTATTTGTGGGTTTTTTTTGACAAAAAAGTTATTAAGTTGAGGGAAGCATGGGAGACACAGGGATGGACAAAAACATACATTTGCTCTTATAAACTAGAATCCACTATTTGAACACAAAACATCAGCCAGGAAAAGGAGACATCAAATTCTCATGGGATTACTTCATACCATACATCTTCCAAACTTTATTCAATTCCTTGCTAGGCAAGGTTTTACAGTTCATTAATGATAATCTTGGCCCAAGATGTTTGCCAGTCAGGTGCTGAGCGCCCTACGAACCGAGCTAGAAGTCCCTAAATATTCATACAGGCACAAATGCTGATTAGTAGGCAACACTCTTTCAGAAGTATTTCTGTCCAACTTAGATAATGATCCACTCATGTCTAAATGCCCACTAAGGAATTTCTGAATTCACACAAAACACCTATCCATGTGCAGGAGGCCTCTAAGTTTCTTTAAAAGAAATACCCCAGCCTTGGCACCTTAAAGTTCACCCTGGTTTGTCAAGCATTTGTGAAATTCCACAATTACTCTTTCAGACAGGTACTTATGATAAATGCTCCTTTTACAGTCAGAAATACAAAGCAACCAACCTAATTACTGGAGCTACAAAATGAAACTAGACTCTAACATCCAAGCTCTAGATTCTCCACCCTGAAAACACTAATCAAGGCTTTACAAGTCTTCCCCCTCACAGTGACAAATGTATAACTCTACTGTTCACAAAAGCTTGCCCTTGCAATGCTAGGAATAGCAACTTTGATATCACTGAAGTTACCTAATTAAAATTCACATTAATCTTGCTGGCCAAACCCAACAGAACTGACATACCAGCTCCACAATCTACAAAGTAGATTTGAAAACAAAAGTCCATTTTTTCTGAGAGTAAGGATCTATGTGATGTACAGAAGTACTATGTATATTAAAATTATGAACAGTCTGAAATCAGTTATTAATTACTTGGAAGATAGTATAATCTGTAAACATAATCTGTATGCAGTAAACTATGTAAGTAATTACTATTATGATAACATAAGTTCTAACTATTTTTAGTCATTTTATCGTGCAAGTTCTTACTTGTGTTAATAAACAATAATGTATTCTGAAAAGAACACAGAAGAACTTTTATGATCCACTTTGTACAAAGAGTTTGGAATTCAGCAGTGAAAATAAGATTTTTATTTTTTTTAATTACAAAAAATTTAAGAAAAAAGTTTTGAAAGCTACTTCTTTATGTTTTCTGTCTTAAAGCTTTCATTATCTTTAGGCTGAATAATTACCTATGTTATTCCTTTACCTATGTTATTCCTACCTCTTAAGGGAAAACACAAAACAAAACCAAACACCAAAAAAAAAAAGGGAGGGAGGGGACGGAGGAAGAGAAGAAAAGGAGCAAACAACAGCTGAGCAAAAATTCCAGGGTCTGTAGTCTTTTTACCTGGGTGAAAAGGAGAAAGTAAGTTTTGGCTTTGTTTTAGCCCTTCCCCTCCTATTATGAATGACTGAGCTACAAAGAAAATAACTACGTGTGCCTCCACGCATTTGATGGTTTATGTATCAATAAGCTCACACCTAGATGCCTCGGTACGCACTGCACGTTCCCAGGTGCCTTCTATCGCAGTTATTGCTCACAATGATTTGCAGATTTTAGCACGCATATCACTGGTCCTAACAAAAGGCCTGGACAGTTGCTGGGTTATCCCTGCACGGCTAGGTCTCGTGAAGATTTCTCTTTTCCTAATTCTCACGGCATAATCCTCCCAGCAATGAGCTCTTCAACAAAACAATTCTCTCTCCCTTTACAAAGATACCACTCAGGAAGTCAGATATTGCATCAGGCAGCAACTAAACCAGACCACCCTCTTAGCCACCACATTAGATACCGTTCCTTTGGAAGTGGCTGCTAAAATGCTACAAAGCCAAGTCTGCAAAAAATTGGTTCCAGCAGACAGGAATGGAAACATCTGACTTAGCCTTGCTGCGGTGCACAGAACTAAGATTCTTCCTGTCATCTCACCCCAGTCCACGCTGCACAGGCAGACAACGAGACTATGCTGAGAATGACCCTATTAAGCTGTGCAATTATGGCAAACTTGCGACTGAAAACCAGATTTGTTTATGCATAAGTCTAAACATCACTTATCAATCAGATAGGACTATTCTGCAGAAAGGTTTCCTCTCTAATTCCATGCGCTAGGTTCTTCTCTTTCCAGAAGATTTTCCAAAAGCTCCAGTAAAAGTGATGAAAATGTGACACTTCAAACTCCACTGTGTCCTCAACCTCTCCTGATTTGTAAGGCAGCTGACAAAGTTAGCTTATAGCTCTGGTTTCAGCTCTGGCTTTGCTTTCTTCACATGCCCGAGACAAAACCAAAGTAAGCTGCTTTTTCAGTTTGGGTTAAACACATCACTGTGCTACTACAAAAGTCATCAGCTCTGAGATGATGTTTCATTGTGCTCTTATACAATTTCAGTAACAGTTCACTTCTCACTGGTTTCATCCATCAGCTGTCCTCTTCATCTCTGCCTGTTTCCTTGTGTCACCCTCAAGAAATGAGCTCACAAGGCTCCAGTGCAACAGGCCAACTGTCTTTGCTCATTTAATGCCTCACTCAAATAAACAATTCTTTCATGGCATTCACTAAAGGTAACTCCTAAACACATGCTCCACCCTCACAGTAGAGAAAAAAGGAAAAATTTGAAGAAATTCAACCTAAGTTAAATCTTTTTAGACTTAATTTTTTTTTTAAACTTTCATCTCTACAGGTCAAAGAGAGCCTGGCAGCTGGTGTCAGTCAGGCACACCACCAAGCATCTCATTAAATAATCAACAACAGAAGCTGTTCCTCTTCAGAAATGAACAAGTATTACACTGGCTGGCTGGTTCTGTACAAGACAGTATTTAATCTAAAGAGCCAAAGCATTAGGATACAGCAGGAGAAACTCAGGTCATCTCAGAAAGTGCTAAATCAACAGGTAATATCTCTAGGCCAAGCCAAAGGAGGTAAATCAGAGATAAGGCAGGCAAGTTTTTCCACTTGAAAACAGCCAAACAAAATCCAAGTACCAAACCTATTCCTATCTAAAACTTATTTTTTTCAAATTCACTGCAATTGATAGAATCATACAATGGTTTGGGTTGGAAGGGACTACAAAGATCATCTAGTTCCAACCCCCCTGCCATGGGCAGGGACACCCACCACTAGACCAGGTTGCCCAAAGCCCCATCCAGCCTGGCCTTGAAAAAGGGATGATCAGCAAGAAACTAAATGATTATACTAAAATAAATTATGCTTAATATTTAAAGGTGAGAACAGTCAACTAAACTTTTACTTGTATGTAACAATTTCCTTTGAAGTTTTACTGTCTAGAATATGCATATATTGGACTGCATCTATTTTAGTAAGTTTAGCTTTACCTTTTAGTTAATAGGTTAATTAGTTAATAGTTAATTAGTTAACTGATTAACTAAGACTCAGTTTGGTAAGAAAGAATAAATAACTGTTTTGATTAACGAATTATTTCCTTTTTACAAACAGGCAGAAAATTAAAAGCACCTGGAACCTGCAGGATGGCTCTGAATGTAATTTCCATCAATGTAAAAAGAATTTATCTTGCACTTTATTTGACAGAGGTGACTAAACTTTCTGACTGAGATGACCAGGTTACTCAAACAGTTATCCAGACTTCCATTAGCATGAAACAAATGAAATGCCTGGTCCCTGAAAACTCTATTTCTGTAAAGGACAGGCACCAAAGATTGATTGCACATATATAATAGATTAGTACACAGAAAGAAGAAACAAATGCTTGAACTATGATCTTAAGTATATACAGAAAAAAATCTGCTAGATTTATTTGGTTGGCAACATGCATCATAAACATTTGAAAGTTACTCAACGAAACAGGCATGTAAGGACTACGGCACTGCCACAGAAATTCCTCTTTTCTCATGATGAAATGTCCCTATTTTAGAAAAATAAATAAATAAAATAACTTGGGTCCTTGAGGCACAGTGCTCCAAGATTTTAAAGCATGCTATTACAAGACAAAGAAAAAATATCAACCTTGTCAAAAGCAGCAAAAGAATAACAAGAAAAAATACCAGACTTAAGCTCTAAGGAAGAAAAAAATCTTCCTTAGAGAAAGATTTCTTCCTTAAAGAAATCTTAAATGAATAAACCCAGAGATTTACAATGGAATCAGAGTTACGGCTTTAACTATAGCTTTCACAGTCAGGGACAGTCACAGACATCACCCATTCACACAAAAGATAAAAGGGGAAAAAAAGTATCTTTGGTACATCACAGTTGTCTTCCACTACCTGTAATTACCCACGTTCAGACCACACTAGGAATGAAAATACACAAGTAATGATAGTTATCTGCATGTTATAAGGCAACAGTGTAGTACTCTTCCCTGTACATGACATTCACTTGCAGTGAAAAACACCAAGCATCCTGCTTGCAGGATACAAAATTTTGCTTTACTTTTTGGGTGTTTTCATTAAATGCAAGTTAAACTGGGTAGGTTTTTTAAAAAATCCATTATTTTAAAAAATATGTTCCTTGGTAAGTATTATTCAAAGATGCATCCTTACTATCATATACTTCATAGCAACCCATGATTAGTACAGATGTTCCAAGTCAATGAGGCTTGTTCTTAGTTTCAGTACAAAATATATGAACTTTCAAGTTACTAACACCCATCTTAGAAAGTTACACTTTTGCCCCCAGTACTCCAAACAAAAAGCTGCTTCAAAACCTCACATCTCTTTTAATTAAAACTCCCTTTAAAAATTTCTAGTCAGGTTTTCTTTAAGATCATTTTCTATTCATTTGTTCTTGGGTAAAATCTGGTCTTTAGCAGTAAGGAGATACCTTCCTTTTCTACACCACTCATACAGTATAGATTTTTTAGCTCTCAATTTCACTAATTCAAGTAAAGCTGCTTTTATAGACTCTTCTTATGACCCTGATTCATCATTCTTCCAGTCACTCTCCTAGCTCTCCTTAGCATCACTTCTAGTCTCAATTCATGTCTCTGGAACACGTGAGATAAAAGTTCAGTATTTCAGACAAGGTCTCACCTAGACTCTCCACAATGGTACAAATGCTTCCTTATCTACTTAACAATAACATTTTTAACCTGAATCTCAGCAGATGATCAGTCATCTTCTGATACTCTCATAAACCTTCTTATTTTCAGTCACTTTTGCTTTGTAAGATCATTGTATATATTTGATAATTCTGTTATTCATCTTAAATGCAGGACTTTCTGTTCATCATTCTAGTACAGGGCTAAAAGTTTCAGTAGATACTGAATTTAAAATTATTTTATCCTCTTTACTGGATGAAATCCTAATTGGTACACTCATGCTGTCACACGAGACCATAAGTGACAATATTAAAATTAAGTTAATCCAAGTTAAAATTGGAAAAAAATGTCATTTAATGAAGGACTACTGCATTTTTCCCTTAAAACATCCTATCATTGAAATGGTGAGGGATTAAAGTATGATCAGACACTCACCTGTTAAATTAAAAAAACCTCCACCACCCTAAACAATTTCCAAAACTGAAAACAAATGACCTTACACATCTACTTTTCCTCCCACTTCTCTTCTATATTATTTGACAACCCCACTGCTATATTTATTACAGAAATAAAATCCCAAAGACAAGGATTATGGGGAGTCGGACATTTGCCAGGTTAATCTTTTGTGTCTTCATCAGATGGTGCCAATAAGGAAGAAACATATTCAGAGTAGGATGCCAAAAAGTCATCACGTTGAACAAAAAAATTTAAGTCAGCATGTTCAGCAGAAAGTTCCCTGTCATTAGGTAACAGAAATGCTGAGGAAAACAACCTTAAAGCCGACCACTAAAGCAGGTACCTTTATAAGGGAGATCCTAGCCAGTAGCTTAAAAACACGCAAATTCATAATCATGAATCATTACCATAAACCACAGACTAATTTAAAGACAGACTGGTCTTTTGGGGTTTGCTTCACTCTTGAGAACATAAAACTCACATTTTTTCATGCTGTCGCTGCTGTAGAGCAGAGGAAGATTTATATGATTTGTATGTAACACACCCTCTTTACAACATACAATCCCAAGGCATGTGATGCTTTCCATAAAATTCTGACCCACTTAGCGGTTCCAAACTTGGCCTTTCCACTTCTTGAATTATGTCCCAACTTCTGCTGCTGCAACTCAAATATTTCCAATATCAAGAATACTGAAAGAATTATAGAAATTGTGGGCAGGATAATTACTTATTCTCACATTTAAAGTAATTTTTAAAGTTTTTCCACCAGAAAACGAGCGATATTTCTGCTGACACTGTGCACTTCTCAAACTCTGCTTTTTAAAACCAACTTCTTTCCAGGTTTTCTTGCTACTGCATACAGTTAAAAATTCTTTTCTCTTCTTGCTGCTTACACAGTATTGAGCAACAGCCAATATAGTTTCCTTCTTATCTAGATGACTTTATATCTAGCTATCTAATTTTACCTGAAACTTTCAATTTTCCTGTAATATCCTTCAGAAGTGGAGAAAAAAGGCTACAGAACTAAGGAAAAGTATTTATTTACGGTCCTTTTCTCACTTTGTCTGTCTCCAAAAACTCTTTAAACATTACATTATTCATAAAAACATTGCATTAAACTATCAGACTCAGTTAAAAATATCTTCCCTCTTCTCATTTTCTTCTATCTGAATGTTCTCCTTCCTTTACAAAAGAGAAACCACCCGACAGAGAGTGTTATTCTTACATGTCTAATTTATTTTATTCACCTTTTCAAGAGAATTGAAGTAACTGTGGCTTTCAGAAGGATTTATTGTTTCGTTTGCACTATTGTCTCCCTCTGGAGAGATCAGATTTTGCTGTCTCTCTTCCGCCAAAAGAGAAATAGATGGGCGAGCTGTTAGATCTTATTTCTGTGTTGTCCGTATTCCTTTGTCCATCGACTGAAGCTCTGTCTGCAGTAGTACGCCTGCACCAGGTCTCCCTCTTTTCCCAGGCTACTGTATAAACATTTCAATACCACTGGGATCACTAAACAATTGCTTGAAAAGTTCATCAGTTTCAAGGTTCCTTTCATGCATATATCCAGCCCTGATAGCTCTTTATTTAGATTAAAAATCAGACACCTAAATAGTGGAAGCCTTGCCAACGAGCTTCTGGATCAGCAAAATCTGATCTCTAACACAGTGAGAAGATCTTCCTCTTGCCCAGTGTGACTACATCCAAAGGAATTAATTCATCCTTGTGCAATGCACCTGGCATACAAAACAAGGATTTGTCCCCTCAGTGAGTGATTCTACGACTGTGGCCCGGTCCCATGGTTTTTCCTGCGGCAGACATTTTGCTACTTTGTCACTTGCGCTGTTTGAAAACACTTGTCTCTCTCCTGGAAGTTAAGAAAATCTTCGCAGTTCCATTCATCCAAGAACCCCTTTTTAACAAAATAGTTTCCCTCTGGAATGTTTTCAGTACTGGTATATTCCATAAAAAGGGTATTCTGGAGGGACAGTGAACAGTCCTGCTGTGAAAGCCAGCGCAGAACCAGATGTGGTTCAGTGGTACTCGGTATCAGTGTGCATTGTCCCGCAGCATCAGCCTAAGGTGAGCACTTGCATCTGCGTTGCAATACACACTGCCCCACACCTCTCTCTGTAACTCCATCTGGTGTCTGACTCATCTTTTCATTCTCTCACCCACTTTCTTGGTAGCTGCAATGAACAGAGAGTGGGACGTGTCCAGTTCCCCGCTCCAGCATGCCCCCGCTGTGGCACGAACACAGTAGCTCCACCACTGCGGGTGCGCTTCACATGTGACATGTGCCGTGAAGGGGCACCACCAGATTGTCACTGTTTTGTCATTCTGGAGAACTAAGGGAGTAACAAACCTGGACTAATGGGCAGAGCGAACTGCAAAGGCCAGGCTGCCGACAGAGCTGCAGGGCCATTTTTACCCCACCAAAGGTTCATTGTTTCTCACATCTTGCCAGATGATCACAATTACAAACCAGAGCTGTTCTTTCCATCACTTAACAAATTTTAGTTATGTGAAAATGTGTTCTTTCTTCTTTTGCTATTGTAACCATTGCACAGGACTTATGAAAGTAAGATTTATGCTAATAATATTAATGTCTCAAAATCCACACCTTTAGCTGTGAGAAAAGTGATACGGGGCCATGATAACAGTTTTCAAATAAGCAAATATTGCTGCAAGGAGAAAGAGAACAATTCTTGGCGTCCCTAGTGGACTCGACAAGGAGTAATGCATTTAAATTACAGCAAGGATAATTCAGGTTAGATGGTAGGGAATGAGATAATGCAACAGTAGAATAGATTACACTGGGGAAATAGTGGAGTGTCCAACACGGCACATCTTTGAAAACACATTAAACAGATATTTGCTAAGACTAATATTGCGGGCTGATTCAAGAGGTCTGCTTTGAGATTCTTCTTGAACAGTAGTGGAGAATGTCTCCTGTTTGCACTTTCTGCCAGGCAAGTTTTACTCAAGGCTTGCTGCTTACAGTACAAAACTGTGGTAGTATGAAACAAGCTAACAGAAGTCAGGTAATGCCAACTGTTACTGAACGACAATTACAGCTCACAATCTAAAGTAGTCACAATAACCGTGTGTTAAGTATCTATGCTAAACAAGGTATTCCACACCTCTGCTTCAGGGGCACACAGGCCACAAACACTTCCTTAGGCATTTTAGAAAAAATATATGGAATGGTAGAGTTTAGCACTTAGATTCATTGAACTTCCTATACTTATTATTTATATACCTGTGATGCTAAACAAATCAAAGTAAATATACAATATCTTAATAAACTTCATGTAAGGATAGTATAGAGTAATTTCATAAAAGAACTGATAGTTCTCAATACAGAACAAGCGTTAGCCTTTTTCTTCTCCTACTACAGAGCCAGTAACTTGCAAACAAAACCCAATATTCTGAAATAGCACACATCAAGGCTTGAAATTGGAACTTCATTACATGTAACTTACCTTTCAGAAGGAAACCATCAGCTACCTATTTCAAGTAACACATGGGGAGCCTGTCTCCTCAAGAGGGCACAAAAGGAATCACTGAGTTCCTTCTGCGCATGCAGTATTTCAAATACAGAACAGTATTTCTTAGCCACTCGCCCCTTTCCACTAAAGTGTTTAGTATCTTTATCAATGATCTGGATGATGGGATTGAGTGTGCCCTCAGTCAGTCTGCAGACAACAAGTTGTACGGCAGTGTTGATCTGACGGTAGGGTAGGGAGGCCCTGCAGAGGGACCTGGACAGGCTGGATCAATAGGTCAAGACTAACTGTATGAGGTGCAACAAGGCCAGGTGCTGGGTCCTGCACCTGGGTTACAACAACCCCATGCAATGCTACGGGCTTGGGGAAGAGCGGCTGGAGAGCTGCCTGGTAGAGAGAGAGAGAGAGACTTGGGGTATTGGTAAATAGCTGGCAGTGAGGACATGAGCCGGCAGTGTGTCCAGGTGGCCAGTGCAGCCAACGGCATCCTGGCCTGTATCAGGAATAGTGTAGCCAGCAGGAGCAGGGAGGTGATCGTCCCTCTGTACTCAGCCCTGGTGAGGCCGCATCTCAAGCACTGCGTTCAGTTTTCGGTGTCTCACTACAAGACAGACATTGAGGTGCTAGACCATGTACAGAGTAGGGCAACAAAGCTGGTGAAGGGTCTGGAGCACAAGTCTTATGAGGAGCGGCTGAGGGAATTGGGGTAGTTTAGTCTGGAGAAAAGGAGGCTGAAGAGGAGACCTTATCGCTCCCTACAACTACCTGAAGGGAAGTTGTAGAGAGGTGGGTGTTGCTCTCTTCTGCCAATTAACAAGCAACAGGACAAGGGGAAATAGCCTCAAGTTGTACCAGGAAAGGTTTAGATTGGATATTAGGAAATATTGCTTCACTGAAAATGTTGTCAAGCACAGGAGCCCAGGGAAGTCGCTGAGTCACCGTCCCTGGAGATATTTAAAAGATATGTAGACATGGTGCTTAGGGACGTGGTTTAGCGGTAGACTCAGCAGTATTAGGTTAATGGTTCGACTTGATGATCTTAAGGGTCTTTTCCAACCTAAATGATTCTATGATTCTAAAATACATTGTTATAATTGTAAAGAAATTTAAATGGCACCCACAAACACTCTGTGAATCTGGTTATTTAAATAGCAATAGCAATTTAAATAGCAATTGTTAAGGGTGAGTGTCGGGAAGATGCAGCCAGGCTCTTCTCGGTCTCATTAAGTGATAGGACAAGCGGCAACGGGTTCAAGCTGGAGCATAGGAGGTTCCGGGTTAACGTAAGGAAAAACTTTTTCACCGTGAGGGTGACAGAGCACTGGAACAGGCTGCCCAGAGAGGTTGTGGAGTCTCCTTCTCTGGAGACATTCAAAACCCGACTGGACGTGTTCCTGAGTGATGTGCTCTAGCTGGTCCTGCCTTGGCAGGGGGGTTGGACTAGATGATCTTTCGAGGTCCCTTCCAACCTCTATGATTCTGTGATTCTGTAATTTATTTATTTTTAACATAGCTAATTCACTCATTAGTTCTCAGGCACTGAGATGATGGACGTAGTATTTTATTGTTGTTATTTCAGTTCTACACAGAGTTTAAAAAGTTTGGAACGTCATTGTGTTACACATTCTCTCGAGGTCCCTTCCCAGCCTTCAACTTTCTGCTATTTTTAGCACAATATCTAACTTTTTTTTTTTTTTTGGGGGGGGGGGGAAGAAGGGGGTGGGAGTGTGGAGGTGTGGCAGAAAGATAGAAAGGTAGACTGGTGTCCACATCCCTTTTTTCCTGTCTCCTACACTGTGATTGCTCTCTCTGCCTGACCGTTATGTTAGATAGGTCTCACCTTTCTTATCTAGAACAGGAAATCTGTTTGTTACTCTTTTTCTCCACCTGCCTCATTACTCCCATGTTCACCCAGAATCTCCACTCTCTCTCATTAAAAAAAAAATTAGAACTTACATCATACTCTCAAATTCTATCAGTATTAGATTCACAATATTTTGTTATAATCATTATTTCTTGACCTTTCTTTACCTCTACTTATCTTCTGGTTCTGCACTCTGGATGTTGCTTGCCTGTCTTTTTTTCTTTCATTTGTTCCTTTGAAGTTCTTATGAGAATCTCTTCAACACTTCAAATATGTTCAGTAACAGTAACAAAACACAGTAAATCAGTGTTTTATCAAAACAACGTGGAGAAATCCCATTTCATTTACTGAAAGTCCACCTTGGACAATTTAAAAGCTGCAATTTGATTCCAATTGCATCATATAAATGCCAGACAGAATGAGAAACTGTCACTGTAATTGGCAAGTTCAACGTAAGATTTAAACACAACAAGTCTCAGCTTTTATGATGTCTCATTTATGTGTTATTTGCTGGTTCCATGGGTGATGCAAAAGAAAATGCAAAACACTGTCATCATCAGAGTCATTTTTAAAGCAAGTAGGCAATTTTTCCTTATATATAATACCGGGGATATTTATGTGATGGATTTTAAAAAAAAAAAAAAAGCTCTGCAAATGACTTCTCAATACAAGTGCTTTACAATAACACATCTCCCTCTGACATCTCCACTATATAATCCCTTTGTGCAAAAGCTTTAAATCATTCTCTACAAAATTAACCTACTATATATTTTAAACTTGAGAAATCAGTCCGTCTTTGTCAGCATTATTCAAAACAAAAGTAAAGCATAGCTTTTTTTAATGTGATATAACCATTCCAACATAACATTGGAATGAGTGCAATAATGTAAACTTTACCGAATTTTGCTTTTTGGGGTCAACAACCAAGATAATGAAAAAACTTGTTGCCTTGTCACAGATACCACTAGTGTGGCGCAACGCATTTACTTATTTATTGCATGCTGTAAAATGATTTGCTAAGAATTTCATTGTGTATTTAGGTTCAGTTTCACATTTGTTTCCACCCAGTGGTTTGGCCCAAATACAAGGTTAAGAAATATGTGAGCAAAACCTACATAGCATGTTTGATCTTATAAAAATTCATGAATATTGTTACCACATGCTTTCTTCACACACAAAAAAGGATCTAAATACCATCTGTGCAAGATAGTCTAATTAGGGGATTAGGACCACAGAAGTTCTGCTCGCTCATGTGTTCAAGCGCCTGCTCCCTTGGCCACTTAAGAAAAAACATAAGTGAAGAAGAAAAGGAAAGGGACAGCAGCACCCTCCTGGATCCAGTGTAGACAGGAGTTAACTACCCTCACAGAATTTAGTTGTCCAACTCTACCCACGGGAGTTTGCATTTCTTTCCCTTGATGTGTAATGCCTGGCCCAGCACAAGGCTCGTGAATAAACTTGGCACCAGATGAATCACATTTTAATAAGTTCAAATGATATTCTGCAACCGACTGGTATTTAATGGCTGCAGCATACTACAGGGACCAATTTTTCAGGATTTGGCAGCAACAATAGAAAACTAAATGATAAAAGCACATAAGTAGTTCTTAAACAAAATAAATGAGGTATAAACATAAGTAAAGGCTGTACTGAATATATAAAAAGAGTCTGACTACACACAAACCCAAAGATTTGGAACCACCTGATTTTAGAAATAGAAGTGATAAATATACAAAGCAATCTTCTAGTAAAACAGTCACTAACTAACATGCTTCACCATCAATTTCAAACTGTTTGTTTGCCATGTCATTTTTCTTAATCACGGGAGAATTTACAAATGCTAGTAACAACAGGCAACCAAAATCCTTGAAGGAAAAATCAGACCTTTGTATTTTGAACATGAATTCCGACAAGTTTCAACAGCTTATATCATATTCAACAATTTGACAGAAATTTGTAGAGCTAGAGCAATGAACTTCCTCAGAAATATGTATTCAAAACATTTTTTTCTGTTTGGCTCACCAAATGCTCACAAACAGATGGGTTCTATTTGTTTAACATATTTAATATTTTTTTTTTTTAACCATTTTTGTAGTGGCTGCTGAGAGTTCACTTTGACTAAAGAAAAATAAATATGTGAGACTGGTCATGAATCACAATTATGCAACGAGTCTGCTTCTTGACTGAATACACATGTATGTCTACTCTATCACTGAGTAAAATTTTTATTCTGAAAACATTTTCCAGTTTGCAGCGAAGTCAGAAGATCTTTGTGGAAGTAGTATATAATCCCAGATTATGGAAATATTAAATGTATTGCCCACTGCCATCCCAATCTTACAGCTAGGAGAATGCCGTACAAAAAGTCTAAGTGATATACTAATGTTGTGCAAGATAACTGAGCAGGGAGGGAATGCCAGGTCTCCAGGACCTTGCAGTAGCATTGCCAAGATCAGACCAGGTCTTTACCAGTGCCCAGGTAAACCACAAGTACCTTTTAAAAGCACAGTTTAATACTAAAGAAGATCAATATTGTGCAATAATTAAGCTGAAGAAGGAAATGACTCGAGTCAGTGAATGTTGAGGTATTCAACATGATTACGTCATTGAACCTAATTTTGATTTTCAGTGCTATCCCTTGTTTAGTCTAGCACTCCTGTGGAGGACCAATGACTGACTACCAGGAATGATGTTTTAAAGTGATTTGGTAAGATACAGCTGGCCATCCAGAAGAAAAGCAAATCCCCAAACATAATTTATTTAATTGCGCAAACTACAATTTAAAGTAGCTCTGAAAAAGCAGGGCTCTACCAACTTTCCCGAAAAGATTTGCTTTGGTTACGATTTCAGCAAATTCACTAAAGTGAAAAATATTACTTTAATCAAGTAAATATTCAGTAACTGGCCAAGCCAGAATGCACAGGCTTCTCCCAGCATAATGATCGTTGATTCTCCAGCTGAGCTACATAAATACTGGAGAATCAGAAGACAACAAATACCATACCCATGTTCCACCACATGAATAGTTGACTCAAAGTGCTGAGACTCAGAGCACTCACTTCTTAGTGACTAATAATCTCTCTCTCATCCCGGATGCTCTAGTGTCTTCTCAGATGCTGGCTTTTGCAACGAACTCACTGCATCAACAGATGTGAGGGTGCTGCTTACTCAGCTTATGAATGGTTGCCAGAAGAGATTTGCTGCTTCAGGCTGCAGTAAATTAATCCCAGTAGAGGCAAGGTTTATTTGCCTCTCCCAGAGTTTGAAGAAAATACTAATGGCACAACTCTAAGCGAGGCTACGGACAGCAGAACACTAGAGATAGCCTTGGAAAAGCCAGAGCTCTGCTGGAATGCTCTTTCAAGTCCACATTACCTATAGGGTATTCACCTCAGAAACTCCACTTACCCTTTACAAGATACTGCTGTTTGCTCTTCAAATGTTTACACAGAGAAAACTGTTAGTAACAGTGTATATATACATTTAAAGTCAAGGACAGAAAGCTAGCCAGTGAGGGCAATAAAATCAAATAAAGTGCAAGCTATGGAACCTTTTTCACCAAAGCTCTACACTAGAAGGAAGACAAATTCTTTTTCAGCAGAAATTCTTTCAAGATGACTGCTATTCTTAGAAATTCAACTTCTGCATGGTTGATTTTGTTTTAAATTTTTATGATCATGCAATAAAATCTAAAATAACAAAGGCAGACTAAATTTGCTTCCATTTTCAAAACGTCATCCAGGAGAAATGTCTGGCTGTATATTGGGAAAGGGAAGCTTTTCTTGCTGTTCTCAGAGCCAACTCAGTACTACAGAGCCAAGATGGTATTAAACTGATTTTTTTTTTTTTTCCCCCTTTACCTGCCTGGTGAGTTAAAGAACGGCTGCAAACTGTGCGTTTGCTACACTGGTTCCCTCTCTGTGTTTTGCCTACTGTATTGGATATGGTAAAATACCTTGCTTATCTACATCACAACAAAATTCTAACAGCCATACTTTTTTTAAACCTGATACAACTTAATTACTTTAGATACGATTTTAGTTGGACAGCCAGAGTCAGCAATACAGGAAAGAAATATCAGGAAACTATTACAAACTCTAAAAGTATCTGATGGCAAGTGCTCAAAAATAGTGCATGCATTAAGGAAGCTGCTAACTGATCTTTCAAATCGTAAGCACTGCACATGAGAAGGAACCTCTCCAGCAACATTCATTCCTCTCCTGCTGATAAAAGCATTACTGCCAGTGGGAGTATTCAAGTGCTAAATTGTAAGCGAGGCAACATAAAGAAGTTTGCTTTGGGTTCAGCAGAGAAAGAAATAAATATGGGAAGTTCTATCCTCAACTTTTATTTTCTTTATGTAGGCATGGATTTTCTACACCCAAGTTACATAGTTCCTACACAAAGTATGTACATGTACAATATCTAACAGTATAATACAGAACTTGTACAATAGTTTGGGTTCCAGAAAATGTTCAGCCTCCTCAGTATTATAATTTTTTTTTGTCCAGCCTCAACCTGCATTTTTAGCTTTTCTATGGACATTTATAAAAGTTAAAATCATTGAGTAAAAAAATCTCTGTTGGAAGTCCTCGAACCCAGCTGTTTCTTTTTCCTGATTCTGTTAAGAACGCTTTTCAACTGACGCTTTCAGCGTTATGCTCATCCTCAGTGAACTGCTCAATGCAATCTCTGCCAGTTTGGGTTTCCTGATATTTACAACTTCATACTATTATTTCCTCAGAAATACAGCATTAAAAACAGCTCTAGATAAATCAGCTATTTACAACTGGAAGGCACATGCTAGCTCCTACTTCCTCCACCACCTTTAGAATAGAATAGAATCATTAAGGTTGGAAGTGACCTCAAGGATCATCTAGTCCAACCATCCCCCCACCACCTATTACCCACTAGACCACGTCCCTAAGTACCATATCTAACCCTTCCTTAAACACCCTCAGGGATGGTGACTCCACCACCTCCCTGTTTGCTTGTTAAGAGTCCTGCATTCATGACCTTGTAACAATGGGCTTTGGTAGGGTCTAACAGCAACGTCGAGTGTTGGAACTCAAGCCCTGTAGCAGGAGCAGCAAGGTTTGCTTCATTCTGTCATTGCTACAAGCACACCCAGAAGATTCAGACACAAGGAGCTGGTGGCAGAATGGCAAGCACCAGAGCTGGGTTATTTACCACAGCCATAGATATGAGTGAAGGATGCAGGAGCAAAACACTGTCACTTTCTTTTCCCTTCCCCCAAAGGCAAATCCGTATGAGAAAGAAGAGTTAGGCTTAATTTATCAAGCATTTACTAGAAAGAGCCAGAGGAAATTAAATTCACCAGCAACAATAGAAGCATGGGAGAATTTCCGCACTTCTCCCTTCAGATCACCTCTAGTAAGTCATCAGTTCCTTAGTTTTAATAACATAGTCAATTTATTTTTAATTGTTTCTAAAATACGGCATTTAAACTGTCTTTAAAAACAGCTACTACATTTACTTCAGTAGCTAACAATTCTGTATTGAGGTTCCTGAGATTCTGCACCCTTGGGAGAGCAGAATCTGCAGTGGACGCAGCAGGCTGCCTAGTAATGAAACGGAGCCCGAGGCAATAGAGTGGGCTGAAAAGCTCAAAGATGGTGTAAAGCCACTTCAGTTTGACTCCAGGCTGTATTCTTCTGTATCCTTCGTGTCCTTTTCTTGAACTCCCTCGAATATTTAAAAAATGCCACATACTATAATTTTCTTTGTTGTTTTGCCATTAGCCTCTACAGTAAAAATATCTCTACCTATAAAACATAAGAATACCAAATAGGCCCGTTTTGGCCAGTATTACGTCCCCGTTAGTGGTGAGCTGCAGATTCTTAAGTAACAGGTTTAATGGAATTACTGTTTTCCTAATGCGCAAGAGGTCAGCTTCTGGATGCCAGAAAGAGTTTGCATCTGAACTTACACATTTAGTAGCCATTGACAGATCTATTCTCCATAGTTATTTATATCTCATTTAGGAAACAGTTTGTACTAGTATATTGCACAAATGAAGCCATTTCATCATGCTAGAAGGAAAAAAAAAACAGGCTGAGATTTTCCAATTCAGTAAGTTGGTTATTTTCTACTGTTTCTCCAGAACAATATCTCAATTAAGCTAAATGATACATCATTCTCTATTTAATGGGAGGAAGAGAATAGACACAAAAATCTAGTCCTGACAGTCATCTCAGAAACCATGCAATCTTTACAAATTACATTCTCATTAGCAAAGAGTGACGGAATCTTCCTGGATTGTCACATGCAGCTTGTCAAAACACAAGAAAAACTTAGAACATGTATTTTCCAAGCCCATATCGGATTCCTAAGCCTTTTTCTCCTGGTGACTGCTTAGTCTGATCAAATGAACAAAATTGTCCTTTCCAAAGCAGTTCATGGAGGAAAACTACCCAAGCTCCTCCTGGAATAGAACTTTTTAAAAATGTTGTCATGGCGGTTATTCCAATGAAAAAGAATCTTACCAATTTACCTGGAAGTAGCCAGTTAAATCATTCATTACAGGGCTTTGCAACAACCATTTCGTATATTAGAATTTTAGGTTTTATGAGGCAATTATTACCATAGGGGAGGATGGGCAGACAATGAAGACAAGCGAAAGGCTCTTCATCATAGTCCTACCACTGTCCACTCCCACTTTGTTTAAAAACAAAACATACAATGAAACAGGAAAACACACCCACAGACAAACAAAACAGAAAAACAAACAAACGAAACTAGCTGAGCTAAAAAGGGCAATGGTCCAATGCTTCACACAGTAGAATCATTCAAGATATTCCTAGTGGTCTTCCTGAAGAGAGAAAGGAATCAAGTTTTACAAAAATTACTGTCCAGCACAGAAAAGTTAAAATTAATAACTGATAGAAATATGACTTCTAATTAAAGATGCTTCATTCAAATTTTATACATTTATTAGCTAGTTTAACGGCACTGGAAGGGCCAAGTGACACCAAAAATAATCTCTGACATTTCATGGGAGCCTAGAATTTTGACTACTAGAGCTGACCGAATTACTAGAGCTAAAAGCCCTCCATAAAATCCCCTTAGTTCCAGAGCTGATTCTGAGTACTAACTCTGCCTGATCTGTCAACGCCAGGACCATTTTTTCCTGTTCCCTTCTAGTAAAATATATTAATTTTCTTATTACTTTTCCACCAACAATATAACAGTTTCAACCCCCAGCTCCTTTGTGATGCAGATGAATAGCAGTCTCAAAAACAAACGAATGTGCTTCACAGATATCCCCTTAAAACAGGTATAATTCATTTTAAAACATCGCTTGGACAATCTGGACAAATCCTGAAGTGAGTTCCTTAGGAGGTTCTAGCTAATTTGAATGAAAGTAACAAATCCCTTCCTAGACCATCTCAGGGTTTAACCTTCCTAGAACCTTGCTTCACTTTTCCAGTTTAGTGCAAGCAACAGAGAAAGGAGGACAGCTTGTCAGCTGCCTTCCTGGACACATAAAGAGTTATTTAAATGCTTTATCAACATTTTGGAAAAGACCTCTCTTTCAAAACCAAGTTCCTACCACTTCCTTTGTGGTTCCACTCAAACAGTGGGCAACAGCATTAATTAAAACCAACCAGCTAGATTTCGAGTATGCGCTGTTTGTTGTTTTAAATTGCTGAATATCAATTACCTTATTATTTTGTGATTAGCATGAAACATATGCATCTATGTCTTGTGGCTTTTGGCAGTGATTTAAAAAAAAATTCAGCAACTTTGCATAAGGTTGTAAAACAGCATGTTTCCAGGCATTTTTAGCGCTGACTAGAGCCATTCTCAATCTGCTCACCAGCATGAAGTTAATTAGGAGAGGCATGAAGCTTATGGCTGGGTGCAGAAATCAGTAATGGAGCAAAATTATCCTTTTTTTTGGCTTCAGCCACTAACTGCCACTGTGTGTACATGATTTTTTTTCATGCTTTCACTGTTAAGTATCAGTTTAAGCTTTAACTTTGTATCTTATCCAATTTTCTACATCCTTCAATGAATGCAAATTGATGAACATACGAAAAAGGAAAGAGCTAATTATGTAGAGCTCAGGAAGGTACTACAATGTACTAATTTACATAAAATCCACTTTCAGACACAACCTTGGGATTCCTTTATCAACAATCCACTTTCAGCCCCAGTGAAACTGGCCATTTTATTCACAGAATGCCAAACCAAGCTTGTCATGCAATACATAGACACTTTACGGGAATATCCAAGTAAGAGGGAATCTCCCAGAACAATGCACAAGACTCCTGCATCATGACAGTCCACATGGCGGGGGGGGGGGGGGGAATACTACCTTGGATAAGTGGATTTCCTCAAGGCCCTATTTTTCTCACGTAACAAGATCACAGTGAAAGCAGAGGAATATGATAAAAGAGAAGTAGATAGGAAAATCTTCCTAAGTAATAGATTCAATTCCTTATATGATAGTAGATGAGGGACTTATTAGGGAAGAGGACACAAAAAGCAACAAAAAAAATCTAGGAACAGATGAAATGCAAACTAGTTTGTTTCTTTTCATTTTGCAAACTAACGATAGATTTCCTTGTCTAGGTCACCTTTCACGGTAAACAGACCGTTCAGCTACATAATAAGGTATTTGTTATCCCTGCTGTGCCTCAAACCACGTGCATACATTAAGTTTTTAATTTAGATGTCTGCTTTTGAAATTACTTCCAAACATCCCCTCTTACTGTATTTCAGTTTGTAACGTGTAGCAGTCCTGCAGTGTGTGAAATGGATTTGATTCAGGTGAAGCTAAGACAGGCTCCTGGAAAGGTCAAGCATCTGGACCAAAACTAGTTTAAAGTAAAAGCTCTAAAGCCCATAAACAACTTATGTTGGGGCCTTACCCCAAACTTTTTACTCTACTCCTTTACACTAGTATTGGTCAACACCAATATAATCACAGTCTTGATAAGTGGCCTATGTTAGCAGAGTTTAACCAGAAGATAGTTCAATCTCATATCCTATGAAGTTGTCAGACGTCAAGGAAACATCAGCTAGGTGCAGGAAGACACACAAGAGGATGGAGTAACAGTGGTTCAGATGCCAACAACAAGATGAGGCTTGGTATATTCTCTGTCAGTTTCTTTGGAAACTGCTGTAGTCTCTTCTGACACTGACCTAAGTTTCTCTTCAAAGTACTTTAGGAAGTGTCATGAGCTTATCACTTAAAAAAAATTAAAAAATTGTTTCATTAGGTGAACATTTTTTGGATCCTTTTCCTTCTCAAAACAATTCTCCGGAAGAACATCCATATTCTTTGGAATGTTGATCCCAAATGACACAGAGTGCAAAATACCAAAAGCCAGGATACGTGAGCCACAGTCTCACCCTCCCAAAGCAAAATCTATTCATCATGTTGCCACCTCTCGCATCAAACATGACCAGTGCACTTCAAAGTACAAACCAGAACTAACACTTTGAAACTAGATACAAGTTCAGACAGAACCACCGGGTATTTCAAAACTTCGTAATTATAGCATTCCATCATGTCAAATTCACATTAAAACATAATCAGAACATTAACATTTTGGTAGATAAATACAGAAGATGGATTTTATAATGGGTACATCAATCAAACATTAGTATGTCAGACTGTAGCTTTTCATTTTCTCTATTTCGAAGAAGATTTAAAGACACAGTCAAGATACTACAAGCAAAACCACTCAAAACCCTACCTGCAAGTGGAAATTCAGGCAGTCCTATAAAAGATGAAGGTTTCCAAAAGTAAAAAAAAAAAGAGAATAACCAACAGAGCAGCTGAATGCTGAAGACTAGAGAAGGCAAAAGGAATCAGAATTTAGAGTTACAAACTACATTAAAACATTATTTTTACTGTGTATTTTTGTGACAAAAATACTTCTCTGAGAAAATTCTGCAAAGAAATACAAAGAATTCATTCTTGTACTGAATATTCAAACGAGATCATTGAAGACTCCTGGATTTGGGGAGAAGATGAGGGGGGCGGGGAAGAAGATGCTGCATTTTTCTGTATTCAAATTAATGAAAGTAAAAAAGAAGCAAAAAAAATAATTCAAAGAGCAAAAGTACATCCCTGAAACGATGAGAACTTTGAGATCAAGCAAAACTTTGGGTTCTAGTGAAAAGAAAACACCTTGATATTGTTTATTTTTCTGGAGGTAGAGACTCAAAAAAATATACACGTATACTCAAGAAAATAAAAAAGACTAATGAGTCAATAAATAGTAAGAAACCACACAATATTTACATCTATTATAGTTACCAATTCCAAAAGTAATATTTTTGCCTATAAATGTGATGGGAATGGAAAAATAAACATAGCATGAAGTACTCTATAAGTTACATTACAAAGAAGCATGCACTTTGCTGATCATAGAAAAATTATATTTCAGACTGCAGCCATTTCTAATCAGCATATATTTGGGTTGTTTTGGTGGGGGTTTTTTTGTTTTGTTTTTTGTGGGTTTTTTTATAAAAAAGCTTTTTCATTACTTATTCTCCTGTCATATCACACAATTATTTCAGTGGACTAGCAAAAGGAAGGATTTAAACTGTTAACTGGTAAGGTGAAAAGTTTTTATTCCCAGCATTTCAAGGAACAGTTTTCTGTATTTCAAGTACATCTCAATTAAAAAGTTAGACGGTAGTTAATTTTACTAGACAGTCACTAGTTTGTAGCAACCATTTTACATTCAGTAAGGAACTGACATTTTATAGCTACTTTTACAAATACTTAAATTCTATATGAACGCAATTAAAAATAAGGTAGTGAAAAGCACGGAAGAGTTTTAAAAAGAGTAACTACACTCTCCTGTTCTGTGTTGGCTTTTCTCCATTAATTGGCCGAATGATGCAAGACTGCTCAGAAGATTAATTGAGGCTAATGAACTGAGGTGTCTCCCAAGGGCAGGACAGGCCCTACTCTCCAAGGGTCGTCCTCGGGGTTTGTTTCAAAGAAGCAGGAATGTACAAACAACCACAAGTTGGGAACAGTAACCTGTCCCAAGATGAGCGAACTGCTGAACTCAGGCACCCCCATTTCTTACTTCTACACCCTTTTCCAAGCCCAAAATAAAAACTGGCAGAAAAACCCCAAACCAAAACTGGACATCTCACTCTAAATTTAGCCCCAGCCATTTAGTCGTCTGCCAGCTGAAGCTCATTATCCGTTTTGACAAAAGACAGGTCCTTCGGCTACGCATTAAATACAGCCAGGGATCCCAAGCAGGAAGCCGCCTCACAGCTGTGAGGACCATGGCTGGGACACGCGCCCTTAGCATCTCCAGAGAGGAGAGCCAGACTTTCCAAGGGCTCTCATCACCCGCTCAGGTTGCGGCCAAACTCAGCCTGACTGAAGTGCGGGCAATCAATTAGCCGAGGTCCAGGCGAGCCCAGGAAGGGAAGGGTGGGGAGCAGGTAGGACAAAGCTCTCTCTTGCACTAGAAGGGCTTTTCATGTGTATATGTGCCCTGAGCATTGTTCTGCCAGTGAAGAGCCACATTAATCAATGTTCAGGGCTGCTTTAAATACAGAAGTACAGAGCTGGCTATTCATCGGTGATTTATTACCGGGCCCAACAGGCTGTTGACATGAAACAAGTTGGCACCTTGGAAGCTGCCACCAACAGAGAGAAGGAGGAGGATGTGGCAGCGGGTGTATGGAGGCATGGTCAAACCAGCTCCATTTAAATGCCACGCAAGGGAAATGCGATGTCAGCAATCACCTCTGCAAACCTCCACAAAGTGTCCCAAGGGACTGAATGCCTCATTTTGATTAGCAGAATTGTATAATTGCTGAAACTCCAGAAAATTAAAGCTCATACAGTCATGAATACTGCCATTATATATACTTAACGTTCTAAATGTCATTTAGAAGTGCCTGGAACTGAGGATATAAATTAAGATATCTACACCTCCCCCAGAAGGTTATGGAAGTTTTAAAGCTGTGTGTCCTTAAACAGAGAAAAATAAAACCAGTTTTTCATGTTCCCATACTTCTAGAACTCTTGAGTAAGTCCTTTTAATTTAACCCAGAGATGGGAGTTTCAAAAGCATTTTTCATTCTGATGACCAGGGAATGTCTATTTAAAACTTGAAACAAAATTATCTCTGAAATCACCTCTTCTCTGGTTACATGCTTATGTCCCAGAGTACATATGACAATTTAGTATCTTCTCAACAAGCTCAGTCCTCTTAAAACATTATTCAAGAGAGGAAGGACAAAAAGCTCTCTGACCAAAAGAATACACATATGTAAAATTCTAATGTCTTGTTTTTCCTCATGACAAAAACTAGAAAGAACAACTGCATTTTTCTATTATTACAAGGCAGTTAATATTTCAGTTTTATCTTGAGATGTACAGATTATTTTTAAATCAAAAGATATTACTATAGCAAACCTCACATTCAGGTATTTTTTTACCTAAGATACAAATTACCGTAATGTGAAAGAAAGAACAGAAATTACACAGTAGAATTCTTAACATGCCTGCATTACACGAAGAAGAAACAATAAGAAATTGTTTCAGGAAGAAAAAGGAAATCACTGCAACAAAAATACAAAGACCACGATAATAGTCAAAGGTCACAAGTTTAAAAGTGTGCCCAATAAGCTCTGACACTAGCCCAAAATACATATGTTGCAAAGTGCCATCTGTGCAATGTATGTGAATGTAAATGTTTTTTGTGATCTGTTTAAAAATTCAAAGGAAATGCACCCACAGCCTGTGGACAATCACACTTTCTCTGCTATTTCTAGGAAATTTAGGTTTGTGATCTCCATTCAAGGAGTGAGTCTTCACATTTGCTTGACTAATCTGTTCTTTCCTTTAAAGGATACAGCTCCCCTGACAATTCTGCTTTATATACAACACACACACAGAGTTTTCAGTGCCTTCCTTGGCTTTTGAAAGAACACTGCTAAACCAGATGTAGCGTTTGGCTGTACAGCATTAAACCTATTAATATTACACTAACTGGATTCGCCTTGGTGTCTATCGGGTGTCCTTAAAATAAAATTTAAATCAAAAGAAGTACTCTGCTTCCCAAATTCTACATCATCTGAGTCAACCACCTCATCCAAGTAAAGCTCTCTGAGTTTCTGGGTTTGGCCCTCACAACACTTTTATTTTCACAACACTTTATGGGAACACCTCATTATATTCTAAACAAATACATCTTAGAAAATCTGAAACTTTTTCATAAAGCAACATCTTAATATTTTCTAGCCTAAAGAAACATTTCTAATCCTTGTATTCTCATCTAAAAATTCTTCTTAAAATTAAAAATATTCTACAAAAGAAAAAAATAACTTCTCTATGCTTTATTTGTAGTTTCACTTGCAAAAATGCAAGTACACACAAGTATACATAAAACCCAATACACAGATTTTTTTTTCATTACACTGAAAGTCTATTAAGTGAGACTGCTGCAATTACAACATTAATCTGAGCACTAGGTTTAAGTGCAATGGCTGGTTAGTGCAATATTGTCCTTCAATTGACCCGAAGGTTTAAAATATTCCCCAAAGAAGGGACGTCATTCAGAATTACAAAGACAAAAGCAATTTAAAGTTTACAGCATTTTCTAAAATTACCCAAATTAAATATGAGAAAGTGAAAAAGTACTCTTAGAATTTGGCTATGAATAGTTACATTACACATTTATTAGTAAATCTTAATATATAACCCCCGACACACACATACATGCTTTTAAATACCTTAACCTACTTGACATGGGAAGCATAAAAAAGGTACAGCAATTAAAAAATAACAATAAACATGAGTTACAGAAACTAGAAAAAATTACCTCCCTAAGGAACAGCAAATTCAGGTCTTATAAAGCCCTGGAAGAAAGCAGGACTGCAATCATTATATTTGCAAATGATGTGTAATCAAGAAGAGTAAGAGCACTGAAGAACAGAAGCAGAGAAAGGCATTGCATTTGAAGAAACGTATGAACAAAATCAGGCACGTGGGTGGAATATATTCTGCACTGAGGTTAAAAACATGTACTAACTTTAACCATGAACTTACAAAGAAAAAAAGGAATGAGTCTTGAAAATGTTCAACGTATTCACAAGAAAAACTCATATGAAGAACAGAAGATCAGCAATTCCAGGAGGATTACAGGCTTGAGGCAGCCATTAGTAAAATTATAAAGTACTGTATATGAGTATTCATTAGCTAAAATAGTATTTACTTGGTTCACAGAGAAACTGAAAAGGACACAAGTGTAAGATTCTCTAATATAATTGAATATACAAATTCAAATTATAATGAGACAAAATGCAGATAGTATTATTTGGGTCAACTGCAGTTGATGCAAATCTGGACAGAGTTATTCACTGTAGTATTTATTTAAATAGTCTATTTTTTTGAATAATAACACAAAGAAAAAAGGAAGAAAACCAGAGCAAGTCGGAGGCTTATCACATATAAAGTACACACATTGAAATCAGGCATAAAGAATTTACTGGTTACTCCACTGACACCAGTCTCAGGGGAAAAAAAAAAAGGCAAGAATGAAGAGGATTATGAAGAGCCAAGAACCTAATATTTAGCTAGCTACGGCACAATTTAAAAACAAGTGTCATTTTCAAAAACAGATTACGAGATTAAATAGGACAACAGAGGATAAAGTTTATTAAATCTCTCATAATACTTAGAAATCAAAAACTCCAGCCACAGGAAATGAAGCTAATTCTAAGTTCTTCAAATAAAAATATGTTTACCTCACTTAACTAGCTAAGTTAGTCTACTAGCCTTAGCTGATTGCATAGCTTCCTCTCCAAATAAATGGAGCAGGACAGGCAAGTCAAGGCTAAAGCTTTGGATGCACACACTGTTTACTGATTTATTACAAGAAGAGTGTAGAAAAGTAGTATTCACTGGACACCATTCAAATGGCCACAGTTAGATGATACACAGCTTCTACTAACTACAGATGGTAGTGTTTGCCTCACAGTTACATCATCAGTTTTGACAGTGATTAATAAATTCAGGTAAATTAACTTTTCTAACTAGTAGGCCATAACCTAGATCGCAACAGCTAAACACAAGGCAAATACGCCCTCTTTGCCTACTGAAGTAAATCCTAAACTTAAGGGTCCACAATCACAATCGCAAGAGTAGTGCACTCCGAGGTACTCCTCAGGCTCCACTGAGTCTGTTCCGAAAAGCATTTGTTATAATGGCAATTAAAGGTCCAAGATCCTCCAAGCTGAAGCTGTGAAAAGACCGGCTCTAAATCTGAAAGGTACAAAATTCATGATTGCCATGACATACACTTCCACTAGAACAGCTGTATCACGCCAGCATGAGAAGGACAAAGACCACATAGACTCAGGAAAAAAATAGGGAAGATATAATCTGTTATCCAAGAGGGAAAGTATTGCAATGTCTCCTATTTCTTCCTCATTTACAGCTAAACACACATCAATGTTTTAGAGATACTTGGAAGGTGACAGAACAGTTTGTTAATAAAACTCTGAAACACCCTTCATTGGAGAGCTGTTGAAGAAGCAGTTTATATTTAAAAATTAAAATCTCAATACAATATGTTGCTTTACGTGTTCTTGGAGCTGCAGCGGGGGACTTCAACTACTGGTTCTGGAGTTCAAGGACAAACACCTCACCCCTGAGGACTCTCACCTCGGGGCCAAGTGATCACGACATCAATATGATGGATGAGCAAAATGGCGTTTATTAAACTGTGTCACAGGTTTATGTACTCCCTTTACGGGGCGTGGCCACTGTGGGGCTTTGCGCAAGCCATAGGAGTGTGCCTAAGCTCACCGTACAGTGCGAGATCTTCCGAACGAGTTTCCCTACATCGATATTAAACAAAAATTATGTTTTCCTCCCCAAAGGATTAGTTACACAATTGTATTTCCCAATAATATTTTTCTTTAATATTTTTATTGACATGCAAAAAGAACCTTCTCAGATGAGTTTCTAAAGAATTACTAAAAAAAGCCCAAGAACCCTGAAAGTGAACTTTTTACCTTAATGTTTGAGACAAAAAAAATATGTTAATTACAAAAGTCAAAGAACATTCTCAATATAAATTAGTTATAATTCCTAAATAGGATTAAGTATATATTTCAATTTAAACTCCTTTAATTTAATCCTATCTCTTGATACTACAAATCCCATTCATTTATGGAGTTATCTGGTTAACAGGCCCTAGAGGAATCTTTGAAGACATGCGATCTATTGTTTCTGAATGACACAAAAGATCTCCCAAACCTTATAAAGCTCCAAATAAGCCATCCTTTAAAAGTGAAATTGAACCATCCACACACTTAGACCACGCTTGATAAGATGTTTCATGGGTCAACTAATGTTCTTACAACATACTTTAATTTAAGGAATTTGTCTTAATCACAATACTGCGCTAAAATTAAATCAACGGTCACCTCTTAATCATTCAAATTTTATTTAAGCCCATATGCAGAATAATTCTATTCAAGCTAATGACAACTCAGGAAAATAGATTTATACAAATAAAATCAAATGTAATTAATTTTTTGGGACAAAGGAAGAAACCTCCGCAAAGCATTTACACACTAGCTCCAGTCCAAGTACTTAAATTTTTTAAGATTACACATCAAGGATAAACACCAGAAGACTCAGAACTTTAGCATACAAGTGATGATAAACAGGACACTTTGTGCTGTTACTTGAGGTGTGATCTCACACAGATGCCATAAGATTTTTGTATTTAAACATGACACTCTTGTTTCTGCCGCTGTACATTGCATTGAACTCCTTTTAGCCAATTCATTTATTTTATGTAGATACAAATTATTTTTCCCCCTTGTTTTAAGGGATTCCCTTGGTGCCTTGCAGCTTGGTCTGGTTCAGTTTAGGATCAAGCAGACCATTCCCACTGCATGGGCCCAAATGAGAAACAGGGTAGTGAGGGGGTTCCCAGGCTACGCAGCCCTTCCAGCTGCAGGTTTGCAGCTGGCCCACGGTCCCTTTAACAACAGGGTTTTAATTAAAAACTTGAATGATCAACATACCCATCGGTCCTCATGAAATCTGTATGGTTCATTATGGGCCACCACTCTTAACGTTTCATTTACTGATGCAGCAGTTAAAGGGGCCACAAGGACAAGCAATCAGCATATCCTTCCCCAAAGTACCTTCGACACAGCTCAACGTATGCGCTGGTTTTTTCCAGTGTTATTAAGCCTTACTCAGAATTGGGGGGATGGGAGGTATAGGGGGTGTGGGTGGGTGTGTGGAGACCCATTTTAAATCAGATACTGATCTTGTCTGTTTTGGTTGCCTATTTTGTATTTGGGCTGAAGTTGTTTTTGTGAAAGAAATGCATCATTTGAAGGGAAGACACGTTGATCTGTCGCTTTGTGAAGTTGTTCAGGATTATGGAACCTTTAAATAAGACCCGATGAAACACTTCAACAAGTAAGAAGCAAATGAGGCATTCAAATGGGCAATAAATTCTTTTTTCCCATGCTACAACTGTTTGTCCTGTGACTGAACTCCAAGAAGCACAGCTAGTCACCCTGCATGTACTTTAAGTACACTGGCATGGGCTTAGCCCACCGATGGACAACGAAATTTAACTTCTTTTTCTCCCCCCCGCCCCAATATTTTTAATGGGAGTCTGTTTACTATGCTCCAACGTTAAAGAACAGTGATGCAGCCTCCCAATTTCAGAACTGTTATTAGTTCTTGAATCAATGTCAGTAATTCATGAAAGCTGCGACTTCGGCTTTATTGCCTAGGCTGCCATGGGAGAAGCATTACGAAAGCACTCAGCACAGGCATACGCTTTGGTCACAAAACAGTTCAGATAATTTTACTGATACTGCTCAGAGGAGTAAGAGTTATAGGAAGACTGCTCACCCTGCCTGTAAATCAAGACTACCATAACATTTCTATGTGTAAGAAACACAGAAATAAATTAAGTCATAAAAAATAATCTTTCAAAAACAGAACAAAAGTAGCTACTGGCTTTGCCTCATATCCTGCCAGCACAAAGAATTCCTGCTCGCAAGAAAAACAGTCCATGCTGAAAGCGAGCAGAGAGGCCTGTGGGAATTTGAGAAGTGTAAGGCTATTATTTCTAGGCTTTCATACATAGAAATGTGCTCAGAGCTCCAGGAAAACACAGAAACCAGAAGACATTGCAATTTCAATTTGAGCTACAAAAACTCTGAAAGCACAGTTATGTATGCATAGCTGCGGCTCTTGAAATCATATCAGTATTACCACATAAGCCTTCATAAAACAGTTAATATTTAATTTTATTCTAAGGTCCTTTTGACAAGGTAACCTGTTCTCTAACATGCGTTCTCTAACATGCACAAAAATAATTCAGCTATGTATCCTGAAAAAAAAAATAAAAATTTCATTTGTTGGTTAATGAATGGATGACATCATTTTCCTAACCGAACTTTAGGATAAGAATATCTTGACAGGTACATATATGTATTCATTATTTCCTTCTCTGTTCCAGTACTACCAGCACAGATTTGAGGGGTGGGGAGGGAGACAAGTGGCATGAGGGAAGCTGTCCAAAGAATATCCTTAAGGAAACTGAAGTCTGGTCCACATACAAAGTTGGACTGATGTAATAAATCAGTTCAGCTTCACACGTTGACACACTTTAATGGCTCTACCACTGACTTGTATATTTTAACACGTGTCAGTAAATAAACAGAAATAAGCCAAGCTGACATAAGCAGTTTGAAACCAGTACAAATATTCAGCTGGGACACTAAACTTTTTCAGTTAAGTCAGCTTCAAAACCTACTTTAAAAAGTAAACGAAGCATAGCAAGTGCATACGCATGAACATATAACACTTATAAACCCCCCATGAGTCCAAGTCCTAGATGTGCCAAAAGTACAGCCAGGGTGCACCTTCTACAAAAGTAGTAAGAAGGGGGTTTTGGTTGAGCATGTTTCACACAAATTTAAATGGAAAGACAAAAACACAGATACGTGGCATCCCTGTCTCACTAATTTGCTGTTGGAAGACTACAAAAATAATATCAATTTCAAGTTTAAGCATTGGTCTAACAGGCCTTTGGCCAAGTACCATTCTTAAAATACACGAAAAACAATTACAGAAAGTGATAGTAACATTAGGCTCCTGCATCTCCTGAGCACTGCTCTGCTTTATGAATATTCCCCTCAAACATCGATGCTATTTGCAACCACTTCTCATGATTTCCCCTGACTTCACATATAATCGTCTGCTTTTTTTGACTGGGAAGATGGACAACGTTTCCTCCTCTTATCAGCTGGCTTTTTGAAAATGAAAATAACTAAAACCAAAAGAAGCAACCAAAAAGTCATCAGATTGATATAAAAAGAAATTAATTATTCTAATTTTCTTGTTTTATATAGACAGTTCCTGAGTTTGAAGATGTGACATACAATACCAACTGAACATAAAACTTGGGACTGACTGGTCAAGGGAGAATTCTATTCACCTACCATCATGAAGAGAAAAACTGTTTGGTTCTCATTCAGTTTTGACATTTGCAGAGGATATTTTTTAATTACACAAATCTATGAAAAATTATTTATATTATTAGATTCAATTAAAAATAAAAGCACAAATTTATTTTCTGAAAACTCAGGACAAATATTTGTACTTTATGTAATGTAACAAAAAAGACAACAGAAATAAATGAAACTAGGGAACTTAATAAATATCTGCTTTATTGTCCTGCATTTTCTCCTTCTTTGGCAATATTCTCCCCTCCAATTATTGTTACGTAATTAGAGTGAAAATTGCTTAATATATAAATCAATACTTAATAAACTGTAATTTCACAGATGTATCTCAAGTTTCATCCTGCAAGAAAAACCTAATATACCGTGTACATATTGCAGCAAGATCTCCAGGACCCAGAGGCCACCATCTCTGTAGAAGTCAGCATAGAAACTCGGAAGTTCTGCCTAACAAGAGCTCATAACCCAGAGTTTCATGATGACATGACGGCCACGAGAAGTGACAGTCACCTCTGCACGTCATGGAGAGTTAATCAACCAGCTCCATTTCATTAAAGTGTAACCTTGCAGCAGCATACATTATCAGAACATCAAAGAATTCATGACTCGTGTTAAACGCAGCATTTTGAAAAAGAAGAAATTTTGAGAAATCACAGTAAAGACAAACACTTTTGTCGAAGGACTGACATTTGAAACGCCTTTTTCAAAACTATGAAACATCAGCATTTAGGAACTAACCAAAATTCAGCAAAGGAGCACAGTACTGGTGATTTTAACACAGTAATATTTATTGCAAAAACATCCGACAGTTCCAATCAAGTGGGTTTTTTTGGGTTTTGGTTTGCTTGGGTTTTTTTTGTGTTTGTTTGGTTTTTTTGCAGTGGGTGGGCAAAATAGTGCAAACTGATAGTGGACAAAAATTCTTCTTAAGGTGGGGGAAAATAATCTTGCATGGAAATGATTTCCATCTATAAAATGCTAGCCTGACAGGCATGAACTGGCTCCTGCCTTCTGACAGAATGTAGAAGACACATTAGCTATCATTTCTTCACACCTGTACCTTTGGTAAATTAGACCATATCAAGTGTCTCCTCTAATAACTTCTGTGATAGCCCAATTTTCTCTCTGCAGTGGCTATTTTCATGCTTGCTTCCTTTCTGTCATTATGTCGGTTTTTTCCTTGTCTGCATCCTCCTCCCCCAGTACTGGTTTAATAAAACAAAACAAAAAAATGTAATAGTTGATAGCCGTGTCCAAGGGAAGGTGAATACGCCGTTTGATTTCTTTATCCACAATTTTAAAAGGAATACGAAAAATTTACTTTTTTTCTAGAGTTGCTATAGTCAAACCTTTAGACTAAACACTTTTCCTATTAATTAATCTTTCAACTTAAGGATCTTCTATAATATTTTTACCAAGAAGAAAAAGTAAACCTAGTATTCAGAAAAAGTCCAAATCAAAAGGAACCATTAGAAATTAAATAGACCAATAACTGTACTATGTTATCACTATTAAAATGGTCTAAAGAAAACATTTTTTACAAGATTTTTTAGAGCTGGATTTTTTAAATCTAGTTAGAGAACACACACTAGAACAGGATGTACTTAGAATTAAGCAACCCTATTTCAGATCAAAGGATTTGAGAGCCATTTCTAGCCAGAGAATGACATTATTTATACTACTGTCTCCACAGAGGATAAATCCATTTCTTGTTTGAAAAGGTTAGGCAATAAAGAGAGATTTATAAAACTAGTACAAATAATTGGTTTCCTTTTCCTTATCCTCTGTTGGCTTCAGTACATGTTGGATAACCTTAAACCTCCACCCAGTCTGGAACAAAATATTTTTACTAAGATTTTACATTACTGTTTTTCTAAGAGATCTGCATAATTATAATTTTGTACTGAATCAAAACCATATTTTAAAAGGAGATCTATCTGTGTATATTCTCTCATACTATCCTAAAACTCACATTTATGAAAAGCTGATTTATCATAAAATCAGTGCTCCTATTTCATTCATCTGTGGAAAACAATAATTACAAATATTCAAAAGACAAAAGATGAGAAGAAATTTCTAGTTTATAAACACTGATATTAAGAATCACTTTAAAAGGTGAAGGCAGCAACAAATGAGGAGGTAAACAGTGGCCTTATTTATCCCTGAAATCTGTAGACTGATACTAGGTTTATATTGTGATTTACTTTTTAGTTTAGTTCTTGATTAATACCAGTGTTAAGTCACTGCATCTGTCCATCATGTCCTATATTATAAATACAATTTCATTGTTCCTTAAAAAAACCAAAACAATACTTTTTTTTCATTGGTTAGCTAGAGGTAGCCCTTCTGAAAAAAAGAAAAAAGCACTTTGATATGCTGTGGGTCACTGAGATGATTTCCTAACAACTTTTGTAGATCACGGGTTTCAAGATTTGACTGCATTTCACACAATGTCATTGATGCTATCATCAATAGTTACAACCTATTTTTAAAAGCATGTCTGTCAGACTTGCTGATGACTATCACTAACTACACTAGGTGATAAAATCACTGAAAATTATTTTTAAGTAAATATGAACAGACAAGAGTTCAGGAATTTTTATGTATCTTATGTATCATCTTCAATGAAATTTTATGCGTCTTATGTTCTATTTACCCATAGGGAGGCAGAACAATAATAGCAAAGAACAAGATTTCTTTTTCTGTGTAATTAAAACTTAAATCCATCTAAACCATAATTGTGAAGGAGGGATTTCTCAGCAAAACGGTTCAGTGCTAGTTTTCATGCTCTAGCCATTTTATCCTTTTAAGCAAAAGAATTGGATACATACTTAGTAGTAAGTTTCACATTCCTAATTTTTTTTTATTTCGGAGTGACATAAGAGTGAGCATCAACATTTTGCAAAACTATTGCATAAATAGTTGGTGTTTCTTCAATGACAGCTTGCCAATTAGTGCAAATTACTACAGCACTTAATATACAACTTTAACACCTGGGCACCAGAAATTAGGGAATATTCACTTATTCATTTCACATAGGCCACTGAGCAATAAATCAGGCCTAATGGCTAGAATGCAACTTCTTACCTAAAACGGACAAATTGAATAGAACAAAAGAATATTTAACTGGCCTATAAATAAATGTAGCTTCAGAAGCTTTATTAGTCTATTAGAAACACACAATGAATACCCAGCCAAAAGGAATGATGTAACATCACAGAAAGTCACAGATGATGTTGGATGGAGAGTGTCTCTTTATTTTTCTCAACTACATAAGTGAATAGACAATTACCTATAACACATTTTTATCAAATACAACCCCAAGTATTACATGCAAAAAATACTATCAAGATTTTAGATGTTATATGTATCCCAGTAGTCCCTTTGAACAGAGCTTCATATGCTGCTCCAGCAGTAATGAATCAGATAGTTACAGAAAACACAGTCCCACAAATGTTATGTTAACACTACCCTGCTTCCAATGCAAATGTTAAATAAATCACATTTCAGGAAGAATTAATTAATATAGATTCAATTATCATTAGGTATATAGTTTACTGATGAAATGCCAAACCCAGTCCTTAGCTAGCAACTGCAGCAGTGGTGGAAGCTACAGGTACAAGCTCGTATCAGGCAATCTGCAGTGAATGCAGAGGAAAAAGGCGGCTCCGCACAGAAAACTGTTCTGCTAAAAAGACCACACTATGTAAGAAACCTCAGCTTTTTCACTGAACAGACTGAACAGCTAGATTGTGATCTCAAACTCTGTTGATGAAAACTTCTGGTATGGTCCTTATCTCGTGACATACATCAATAAGCAAGTGTTGAACTCTCAGTCTGAATGAAACCTTTTCTGTACAACTACAGATCTATGAGAGTCACTTTTTCCCCCTACAGGGTTCTCTTTGTATAAGCTGGAATCTTAAAAGAGTTTGGACCTGTAGGGGATAAGAGGATGAGCCCATAATACAGTGCTATTGTGAGAATATACGCCTACTTTGCAGCAGTCCGGCTTCTATCACAATACTGAGTCCAATTTGGGGTCTCACTCTCCAAGAAGATAATAATAAAAAAAAGTTAGACATCAGAATTAGTCCATGGGAGTTTAACATGAACGACTAGAAGGGACGAAAAACTCAAGATCGAGAGAGTTAGGATTTATTAGACAAAGGAAGCAAAAAACTTAGGTGCAACAAGTAATAATGGTCTTCAAGTAGGCAAATAAGTTCTTGTGAAAAAGACACTTGGATTCTCCGTCTCCATGAAGTACTGGACAAAGAATAAAGTCTTGCTATTTCAATAATACTGACACAGCCAAAGACTGAAAATACTGGTAACGCTAAAGACTGCAAAGCATTACTGATTGCCTGGGCTGTTTACAGATTTCTCACTGGAGGGCTCCAAGCAGGTCAGGTAACCATCCGTCAATAATGATACTGGTACGACTGGACAGGCTTTGGGGTAATGAGTTAGGACTAGATGGCTTCTGGTTTTAGAGAAACATAGAAAACAAGACAGACATTTTAAGTTCATCCATTGTAACTCAGATATATAATACATTGCAACAAGCTAACAATTGGTTACCCAAATTAAGAGAAATCTTTTTACAAAGAGTAAGAGCACAGCTGATATTAGACTCAGAGTCCTTAAAAAAGTGAATTCTCCTAAAAATTCTTCTCTTAATAAGAACTCCTTTTGCATTCATCCTCATTATCAACATATACTTGTTAAGAAATACCTGGAGCCCTAGTCTTCTCTGAACTAACACATCTTTCACATATTCCAACCTCATCTATACTTTCCAATTACACTATCTTCTTGTTACTCAGTAATAATTGCTACTGATCTTACTATTTATCTGATTTATCGAAGCCTCTCCTCATTTGTTCAGCTGTTAAATACTGAAAAATGTCTACAGTGACTGTCCAGTACTATACAATTCTGTTCCAGTCCACCTTCTTCAAAGTAATATTGAGTCATCAAATCTGAACAAAACCTCTGAAACTGTAACCATGGACAAAATTACACAGTATTTCCAGTATATTACACATGGGACCTACTTCTGATATTATATTTTACTTCACGAACTCCACCATTTAGACAAAAGCATGCAGTACAGTTTCTAGCCTGTATGTTTACTTTTCCTCAAACATAAATTGATGAAATGGCCCATTTTTAAATTTATAATCAAACCCATCAAAATTGACAGTAAAGGATATTTTGTGAGTGAGATTACTGAGCAAAAAAAATAATCATGTTTATTTCTTTTTTAATCCCATTCTAATTATCTTTTTCATCTCCCAGCTAATGGCATTCTACTCTAAATGCTATTTTATTCTATTGTGTTGCCTTTCAGTTATACTGTAGTGCTCATCTTGACTAATATACATCTGCAAATCAACTAGGCTGGCTGTCTCTCCCAGTATCTACTGACCAGAAGGCACAGCCCAAAAGCTAATGAGCTGCTAAACATTGCTGCCATTGAAGAGAGATGTATTGTGAATTTGCAATTTTGCAAAACGCCATGCACATAACTGATGATTCCTGTCAGTAGCTGTAGTGTGAGATCACGATTGACTCCAAGATAACAATTAAAATGGAATACATTAGAGTAGCTCGTTATGGATGGGAGAAGCATAAAGCTTGTCATTGACTGTGGTTTCATTTCCCTGACGCAACACTTCATGAAAGCCTTAATGATTTGTCAGGTATCACAGATGATGAGTCCGTGTATAAAACTTATTTGGAATAGTCTATAGCTTTGTGCTACTGCAGGCAAATCACAAATTTTATTTATTTTGGAATATAAGCCTCTTTTGTCTGGATGCCCAGACAGAAGAAAGGCTAAATGATTCAGAAGAAAAGTATTACCATACAGTCATTTCACTCACACAAAATTAAAGATCTGATTCACAAAAGGACGACTTATTTTTCAAGATCCTCAATTCCACATTGGACTTTACTGTCCTGGGCCTCAGTTCCCGTTTCACTATAGAAGAGAGATGGCTCAGAACCAGATTCACACAAAAGGTTTTTGACAATTGCACTCCTGGACTAGATACGTAAATTCTGCTTCTGACTTCCCTAAAACATTGATGCCCTTTTGTGACTCTAAACTACCTATTCACTAAAACTTTCAAGACAGAAGAATTTTTCTGAAATTAGTAAATGCTGAACAGGAAGCATGGGAAATCTCATCCCTTCAGACTTAGGCATGTGTTTCATCACTAAATTCATAAACCATAATCCTCTAGTTTTACTTAAGATTCCTCCTTCAAAAGAAAAGGGGTGATTCTTTCCAAATACAGTAACATTTGGAAATGTACCTTTTTTNTTTTTTTTTTTTTTTTACATTCAGTGGTTCAGTGGTCAAAGTTCTGACCCATGTATCATGACATCCTCAGGGACCGTGGCCCTAGCCATCTGGACTGTTTTGAAGTGGGCTTAGCGGTAAGTTTGTGTGTTTATGAAAACATAAATTAATAATAATCATTATTTTAGAAAGATCAATTTACTCTTAACCTGCTCAAAATAAACTTCATTTTACTTAGCTCCATTTCAGCAAATCTGCTCTTCTCACCTTTGAACTCTCCTCCACCAGACTCATTTCTAGCCTAACATTGTTTATATTTTATGAAACCAAACACCAATATTCCTGTGAATCCCTGAACCAATATGACTGTTCTAGTTACAGTCTGTTCCTTTGTGACTAACAAAGCAGATTTTCACTGACTGTGCTTTAAGTGCATACATATCTGTGCATACTGACCAACTGAAGTATATTAATGCAAAGAGACTTTACATGTTCCGACAGTAACATTTCTAGCAGTGCATACCAAACAATTCTATAACACAGAATCTGTTGAGAAAAGCTCAGAATGTCAGCCTGCAAATTTCAAGATTTTCTTCTGATTATGACTTTTCGGATCACTTAAGTTCTACGGTGTGATTTTTTACAATGAAAATAAAGCTACACTGGTCGAAGGCTGAGGCTTCTTGGAAAGGCTGCTACTTAAACAAATGAAAGCAAGAAATCGTTTAAAATTAGACACATTTTAAATCAGAAGTAGAAAACAAAGCAATACACCCAGCCAACTTCAGAAACTTTCTTTTTAGAATGTCTCATTATGTTCCTCACACTAGAGCTAATGGGTCTGGAAGCCTTAAAACTGAGAGTTTTAAAAATTATTTTTTGTTTTACTAATTTGCTGTGATTCATTAGATAAATTCCAAGCTTGATTTTTTTCCAACTAATAAAGCACAAAGGACTAAATCTATGAACCACTGTGTTCATTGTGCTCTCCCTTTTAAGGCCAAAAATCCAGCTTTCGAGCAGCAGTGAACAATATTAGCATCTAAGTGCATTGGCCCATGAAATATTAGACATTAAAATCAGAGTTTATTCTGGAAGCCTAGACAGAAAATGAGATGCTTCTAATGTAACTTTTAGAAATAAAAAAGACAAATTTTCATCACAGTAGCTGATCATGGATGAAAAAACACAGGGACAGAACAGTACAGACATCTTCATGCTTAGGAAATGTGGATCTGTGAGCAGTAATCAGACAGGAAAAAAGTGCCATTCTCCAAGGACACATATGATTAACAAGCTGAAACCAATTAAAGTCAAGTGAAATCCATTAGACAGAAGATCCTCAAAGTTCTGCTCATGCCTCCCTGGATGACTATGTGCTGCTTAAATATGTATGTGTAACACAGGACAAGACAAGCAGAAGTAAGAAGTTACTTTTGCACCATTCACAATGGAGAAGAGATTGTGTAACAGTATTTCCAAAAGCTTTAGTACAACACTTAATATAGTGCATCACTAAAGTGTATCTTGAAGTTTCAAAAAACTGGTCATTTGAAAAGTAACACAAGTCATGCTCTGTTATGCACAAGCACTTTAATTTGCGCATGTTCAAAACCTAAAAAACTCTTTCATTATATGAAAAAAACACCAATTAATTTATTTTCTAAATTAATTTGCTTAGGAGAAAACTGTATCTACAATGGTCTTCCACAATGAAGGTTAGTTTCAGTAGTTCTTTTATCTGGTGTTTCTTCTACCTCTAGTTTAGAAGAAAATAAAAAACAAAACTTACCAAATGGCAATGAAACACGCAAAATGCTGGTAAAACCACTGATTTTCCTAAGCAATTTAGTTTTATTTCCTCTACTGTAGACTCTCTAGGTAATCATTTCACTCTACTAAGGCCATTAAAACAGCTTTATCAACTCTTTTGTAAGCTATTAACAGCTGAATGTAATAAAAAATTCAGAGTTGAGATCACTTTCTTGAATAATATTAAAGTTTCTAGGTCTAAAATTAATTAATCAGAATTTCTAAATATTTTCTGCTTTTACCTGTCTTATCTATATTAGAAATTTTAGCTCAAAAAGCGCTCTGCTTGGACTCACTAGGCTCGAAATTTACAAAGCTCATGTTCCTCTTCTGGACAGAACCATTCTACCATAGCTGCAGATCTAGGGCAGGTTTTTTTCATCCAAGTTTTTTTACATTCATTTTTATTACTAAGCAAAAAAAAAGAAAAAAGAATCCAAGCATAAACATGTTTTCTAAAAGAACAGCTACCACGACTATTCAGTCTATTCAGATAAAGACATGAAATAAAGTGTCTGACCAATGGCCTCCCTCAGGCTCTACTGTCCCTGCATGCCTCTCACCCCACCCTGTCCCATCCTTCAGTAGATGCTCCTCTTTCCTCTCCTTTCTCCGGGACTGGTGTTATCTGATCTCACTGATACAGCTTTAATGAACACTTCTGTGATGATTAATTCCCAGAGCTTCCTCCCCACTCCTGACTCATCCACATTGTGTCCTGTAACACTGTTGTCCCTTGCAGTAGCTCAACATTACCAGAGCTTGTCCAGGGCTTGAACCACAACATCACGGGTGATGGAATAACCTAACTGCTGATGAATTTTATCAATTAACTGAACATGGTCAGTACAGTTCGGTGCAGAGCAAGTTTGGCTCCAGCTTGCCAAGGCACAGAAGCAGAAGGCTGAGTCCCACAGAAGCGGTGCCCACTGCCTTTCATGGAATGCCAGTACTCTGTTCTCCCACAATCTAAACAACTAGTAAATATTTAAGAGAAAAGTCAACCGCAAGTAATACAATATTTCTTCCTAATTTCTCCTTAGAGGGGAGGAAAAAAAAGGGAAAGCCAACCTATTGTACTCATTCTGGGAACCAAACTGTGTTCCAAAAGGACAAATTACACACACGTGTGTGTGTATATCTATATATATTAAGCAATATGGCTGGAAATAAACACAAGTGAAGTTATAAAAATTTTATTTCTTTTCTGTATGACCTTTAATATTCTCCTAAATTAAATGAAAGAGGATGATTCCTAAACACTCCCTCAGTCTGTCTCCCATCAGACATTTACAAAAAATAATCTATACAAATTACAAATGTTAAGATTTTATCTACTACCTACTGATAAATACCATCATAGTAACACATCTAAAGAGGTCTGTAAGACAAGCTGCATGCATCTTCTAGTACTGCAAACGTTGAATCACCATGCTTATGGACAAACAGTTTTGATACTTTCCCCTTTGGGCATCACATAGGAACAGATAAAAGGGTTAATATATAGTTGGTATTGTTCTAAGCAAGATATCAGCTGGTAGGTGAGACCATACAGAAAAGCACCACTGAAGCCCAAGGAAAATACCAGCTGTCTCCGCTCAGAAAAGACAGATTACCACCTGTCCTGTTATCTTCCATACACAATACAAGGCACGATGGTCATTTTAACAGGGATAACTGTACCCATATGCTGTTTAATTTTGTGCTGCACTCTGCTTACTTATAAATATTCGTGATGGATCATTGTAAATTGTAGATTAGCCCAGTGGTGATGTTTAGCTAGAGGCTGAATTTCACGCTTACTTTAACTCCCTGAAGCCGTAGCTGACAGTATGCAATGTTAGCACCGCTACTTTAGGCAAACAGCGGAAAGCACACATGCTCACGTGTGTGTGCGCACATGTACACACACACACAGAGGAAAAGAACTAAAAAAAAAATCTTAAAATTTAAAAGTATTTTAGAGAAGAATTGCTTCAAGTCACAGCCTGGCGAACGAGCACTTAACAACCTTTGTTTTATATACTGTGAGGAGGCCTGCTGATATTCTAAGTAATACACCAAATACTGGTGTTAGATGATCGTAAATACTACTGTAGCTTTAAAACCAAACAAGATCTTAAAAAATCTTCCCACATCCTATACAGCTAGGAAAAAAGTCTGTTCCACTAAGTTTTACAGTATTAACAGCTCATGCCATTTATGACACAAATACAGTATTGGCACTTTTTTTTTTTAAGAGCGAATAACTAGAAACTAAGCAACAACTTTTTCTCTTAATTTGGACATTAATTCTTGCAAGTTAACTGAGTGTTATGTTTGAAATGTGGTTTTGAATAACTAGTTTCATAACACAGTGTGAGTTTTAAAAAGCAATATGCAAGAGAATCACCTCCAGCGTAACTCTGCCACCTCCACAAACATAGCTCTGCCAAAAGAGCAGTCTCAACCTGAATCCTCAGATCACACAGGAACTCAGACTTTATTAGAATATTCTGGCTCTTTGCATTAGTCTTTTTCTGCTGTTCTATGTGTTGAAAAAAAAAAAAGATTAAAAATGGCGCTTGAGAATCACTGGCATGGCATACAGCTGACTGCTGCCTGACAGCCAGATGTTAGTGGCTAAAAGCTGCCCCATTTGCATGGAAGAGCAAGGCCGTCTGACTATGAGGCAGGAACAGATCAATGAGGACTGGGATGAAGATTCTCAAATTTGGAGAGACTCTGAAACTTCAGAGATCTGGGGTGTTCTCTAGCCTTGCTCAATCCCTGCAAGTACAGCTGCCCGAGCAGCTGTTCAGATGTTTGTTTGAACAAATGTTTGCAAAAAAATGTTGAAATAATTATTTTGTATGAAGTTGTTGCATCATGGTCTAAACTGCTAGTTATTGAGGGACCCTGAGACAATGCGCTGCGGTTTTGACCCAGAATCAAGTATTCACTTGTGCTGCTTTCAGTTTTAGGAAAAATTAAAGACCCAGAGCCATGAAAGATTCACATTGAAAGGAAGGATGGCAGATTCCCTGTGAAAGCTCTGGTCACTGGCACTCATACTGTTAGATCAGGTGTGAAATTAGTGATAGCTGAGCAGAAACTTAACACCATATCCATCCCTACGTTTTTTGCTAAAGTCACGATGCAAACCACAAATCCACCACCTAAGCTAGCCTTTTCAGTATTTTGCATTTCTCAATTTTTCAAACAATAAAATGTCACCACGTTTATTCATAATATATGTTTTCCTTTCTTCCTTGTCTGCATTTACTTGGTATTAAGTTGCTGAGTTAGCACAATAAAAACAAACAAAAAAGGAATTCCCATCCAAAAACCCCAAATCCACAGAACATGATTTTAAACAGTGACATATGATTTCTTATCAGAAATCCCAGGCTAGAAAACATAAAATTGTCATAAAATTAAACCAAGGGAACTTCTAATTTAAAATATGCTATAATGTAATTTAATATGCAAGAGATGCACAATTTATGACAAATCACCTTAAAATATCTAGTCATTCAATTAGTTTCCACTCCATTGAAGCTGATAAAATTTATTCTCAGATGAAGCAAGTCAAGGCTTTTCTTATGCTGATCTACATAGCAACTGAGATTCACACGCTGCTTTTAATAAAGCTTCAAATGTTCTTAAAATATGATTCTTTAAATATATATCAATTTACCTTCCTAAAATTGTTTCTCTATTTTGTAAGAGAAGTACATTCCTTAAATTAGATTTTAAAATAAAATTTGTAAATCTGCTGAAATATAAAATAGTTTTTATATCTGAACTTCAGATACATTACTCATACTCTATCTCCAAGTATACGCAGAATTATGGAACTTCATTATATTTTTGCTCTGTGCACATTCAACTGCATGTAAAAAGGATCGTATACAAGTTAATCGTACAGCTATCAATACTTTCAGTCTGACCAACTGTTCAGAACTTCCCAGCCCCAGTAGTGTGGCACCCTGTCTGTGTTTCCCCCCACCCAGGCCAGAATTACTACCCCAGTGTCAAAGATACAGCTCTGCTTCAACTTCAAAAAGGCAGCTTTTGCAACTCCAACTGAGTTTAACCACAATAGCCCATTAAGCAACGGTCATAATACTTAACTGCACTCAGCAATTGGTCTTGGATTATTATAAATGGACCAAAAAACCCCACAGATAAAAAATAAACAAGACTTCTGACAGCTATTTTTACAGCAATTAAGGAATGACTCAAACTCTTTTACCCATAGGAATTTTTTTTCAAGAGCAGAAAAATTAAGTTGACTGTTAAAAATTTTAAGTCATTTCATAGGTTTCATACATAAGATTTTATTCCCTATAGAATAGTCTCATATTTTACCTAAAACCCTGCAAGCAGGATGTGACTGTATTATACTTACTGGCAAATACTGTAAATACAAATTTATTGGGTTAGCTACTACATTAAATGCATAAATTTTCCTAACAGTCAGTTCAAACAAATTCTCTTTCTAGAACATCTCCTTATAAATAAACAAATTATTTTCAGTTTAGGCACTCAGAAAGAATAAATCTTCCATGCAGTCAGACTTTATTGCTGAAGTCTGATTAGACATTTATTTCGAGTAACTGAAGACAGTTGTGCAATCCAGGCAAGAAACAGAGGTTCCTACCAGAAGTCATTACTGAAGATGAAAGTAAAGAACATCAACTGGTGGAATTTTAAAAGTTCAATTGATCGCTAGGTTAAAGTCAAATAAGAAAAAAACAAATAAAGGCACAAATTCTGTATAGGAAGACAGAAGTCACAAAAAGATGAGTGAATCTGCAGGAGTATCAATTTTTCTTCATACCTTTACCAACTTCATAATTGTAGTCTGACAGCAGTATGACATAGCCCTGCATGCTACTCTGACAGAGAGATGAGGTTACCACCTTTGGCTGCTTATTCGTTCTCCTTTACCACAGGTTACCCTCTCTGAAAAAGATCTATTTAAATATGTTAGCCTAACTGCAGGCTAAGTAACAGCCGGCATGTAGCCTTTTCCTAACTTTTGTCAAAATAATTCTGTACAGTTTAAATAGCACAATTTGATTTAGTTTTTCTCAAAACAGATCATCTTGGCAGTGGTTACATGTGCAGTTACGCTCCGTCTGAGTGGGGCTGTAATACCTGTAGGGGAGGACAGAAGCAAACAGCTGGAACCAAACCCTCTTTACTTGGCTTAACTGTAGCCAGAAGATCACATCTGACCTAATTTCACAGAAAACCAGTTAACATCAAACTGAGTCAACTCCCCACCTCTGTGGGCTGGCATGTACAGAGGAAAAGGACAAGGTATCTTCCAGTCCCCACTTCCTGAGTCACACAGTAATGACAGCAGTCATCTGCCTGGCATAACAAAGCCTTAGGACTTCAGCAGCTAGCATCTGCAGAAGTAAACTCCACGGTACTGGAATTTCTTCCTCCATTCACCTAAAATAGCCTGTGCTTGCTGCTCTTCTACATTTGCAAATGTAAAAAAAAATATCATTTTTCCAAAGACTTCCAAGGAAAGAGTAAGCATCTGACAAGGAATAGACTTTCTCTGTGGTAGTTCTATTTTTAGCTTATATAATCACTCAAATATTTAATTACCTATTCTATTATGCAACTATTATACAGAATATACCAGGTTTGAGTTCCTACAGTGTTGCGATTTAGATGTAGCAACCCAGACCAGCAGCAGGCTGGAGCCTGTCCTCTGTTACTGGTGGGTTTTCTCAGTAGTCTTAACTCGGCACACAGACATCCAAGCTGAGCTCTCTCACGTAAAACTAACAGATTACAAACCCTTTGAAACTATATTCAGGTTATTTATTTTAGATGGAGACAAACCCATTCATACTAACAAAACTCATTCACACCAACATCCACTTTGTCCGCTTCTCATCCATGACAGTATCTGCCAGCTGTGCTTAGTAAAGCAGTAAACTGCAGTGGCTGCAGGGCTCCACTGCTCACGCAAAACTATACAAAGAATTGCTCACCTTGCCATGCACAGAAGGAGCTGTGGCACAGCATCACAAGATCTGAAACAGTAGAGTGGTTTAGTCTGCATCTGAACTGAAAAATCCAGGAGAGTCTCAAGCCAAGCGGTACACAGCTTTGGACCGTGTCCACAGCTCACTGTCAGCTCAGGGATCAAGCACCACTCTCTGCAAACTAGTGGGAAGCTGCTCAAAGACCAAGCATGAGAAAAATATCCAAAGAGACTCAGTTACAAGCACTCGCCACCTCTGCCTGGGTAAGTGTCTACAGCAGCACTTTTAAAGACTACAACATATCCGCTCCCTGCAGCCTATTCTGCACTTCCTAACTCTTTCTGCGTGTTTCATTGTATGGTCAGTATTTATTAAAAAAAAAAAAAGGAATGAAAATGGTACACGTTTTGTTAACATCTGCATGACTTGGTCAGTATCTCTGCCTACAAATTCTGATTTTGGTGTGTGTGTGTTCTGATGTCACAGAAGGACATGTTAATAAAATACTATTCAAAAACAAAAAAAATACTATATTACTACATTAGAAGAAAACCACACAATGATTTAGATTTTCTTACTGAAGAATTCCCTTACAGATAAGAAAAAAAATTATGGAGTTATGTCAGATATATTTATTTTTTTTCATATAAAGATAAGTAAGCCAACCAAAGATGTAGTAACAGGTTGAAGTAAACTTTTTTTTTTCCTTTTTGTAATATCTGCTTTTTAGAACTCTGGGAAAGATTTATTTTTTTGCAAACACTAAAAAAAATGATGTAATGACATTTAATACAAAACACTCCATTGTCTTCATTTGTGTTCCTATAATTCTTTTTCTCTGTTACCTGGAATAACACAGGCAGGAAAAAAAACCCCAAGATATTTTAAGTGGCTTATACTTTTCTCTATTTCATTTCTTTGAAATATTCATTTCAGTCCTTGATTAAGAATGAAAGTATTTATAAAGACATCTATTTAATTAAAAGAAAAGGTAAAGTTAGCTCACACTGCATATACTGTTATTTTCATTTTCTTCCACACAACTTGCACAAAAAAAATCCACTAAAAAAAATCCGGGAGAGTACAACTTTAAAAAGATCTATGCTGGATCGATACCAACTTTCCTCAAAAAGAAAGCATCTCTTGTTTTCCCTCCCAGGTAAGCAATGAAGTAAGCTATGGGCAAAGATAACAGAGATGCTTTATTGCATCAGGTTTATGACAATCTGAAATCTATTACTTTTCCCTATCAACTCAGACAGTTTGGCATTGACATTACTCTGAACTCTTTCCACATGATTAAAAGCCGACAGGCATTGAGGAGGGGAGTTGGACTAGATACTCTCCAGAGGAACCTTCCAGCCACAGTGATTCTGAGGCTGGTTTAGAAACAAGTCTGCTAAATTTACATCTTTAAATGCTCATATTAGTAAAACTATTTCTACGATTATTTTCTATTAAAACTTTAGTAATTCAACTACTATTCTTATTAAATAAACCTTGCAGCAGAAGACCTTCATGCACACTAGACAACAGATTATTCCATTATGTTCACAAAAGCAATAAACATGCAAGGCCACTTCACACAGACTCCAATAAATCATCTTCTCTAGCCAGTTGTACAACCAAACTCCGTAAAAGCCTCAGTAAGAGCATTTAATAGAATCATAGAATGGTTAGGGTAGGAAGGAAGTTTAAAGATCACCTAGTTCCAAAGCCCCCTGCCATGGCCAGGGACATCCTTCACTAGACCAAGTTGCTCAAAGCCTCTGGGCAACCTGTTCCAGTGCCTCACCACCCTCACAGGAAAGACTTTCTTCTTAACGTCTAATCTGAACCTCCCCTCTTTCAGTTTAAAGCCATTCCCCTCTTGTCCTATCGCTCCCTGCCCTTGTAAACAGCCCCTCTCCAGATTTCCTGCAGGCCCCCTTCAGGTACTTGAAAGCTGCTATAAGGTCTCCCAGGAGCCTTCTCTTCTCCAGGCTGAACAAGCCCGACTCTCTCAGCCTGTCCTCATGGGAGAGGTGCTACAGCCCTCTGATCATCTTCATGGCCTCCTCTGGACTCACTCCAACAGGTCCACGTCCTTTGTGTACTGGGGCCTCCAGAGTTGGATGTAGTACTCCTGGTGGGGTCTCACAAGAGCAGAGTAGGAGAATCACCTCCCTTGACCTTGGTCACGCTTCTTTTGATGAGGGACAGGGTTGGTTTTCTGGGCTGCAAGTGCACACGCTGCCAGCTCATGTTGAGCTTTTCATCAACCAGCACCCCCAAGTCCTTCTGCTCAGGACTGCTCTTGATCCATCCTCTGCCCAGCCTGTAGTTGTGCTTGGGATTGCCTCAAATCACATGCAGGACCCTGCACTTAGCCTTGTTGAACTTCACGCAGCTTGCACAGGCTCACCTCTCGAGCCTGTCATGGTCCCTCCATATGAAGTATTTCAAACAAAAGTAAAACAAACAAATTTGATATACTTTACCCTTTTAAAGTCAAATTTATGATTCATTTTATTTTTATGATAGCTTCTGGGCTTTTAAAAAGGGACTAACACATTGCTGGCTATATACAGAAATTGAACTCAGAGTCTGAAATGGTACAATCAAGGAAGACCCCTTTCTGCTAGAGACCATATTTTCTTCCTGAGAACACCAGGCATCTCAAAAAAAAAAAAAAAGGAAAAAAAAGAAATTAGATTCTGCTGGTTTTTTCTGTTCTCCTAAAGTTCATCTTTACCTAAAATTAACTGGGAAATTAATGATTGCAAATTAAGAGAAAAGAGAAATATTACTTTAAAACACCAACAACATTTTTCATGTTTAACTTGAAATTCCTGCTTAAACTCAGAAGCCTGCTTAAACTCGTAAGTGTCACAGCAGCTTGAAGAAACTAATGTAAAACTCTAGTGGATCTATCAAGTTTAGGACCCTAACATCTACCATGAGCACAATTTCACTTACAAGAAATCTTGTACGTTTTAATGTGATTCAGTGCCTTTACAGTGGAGAAATAAAGGCAACCAACACAATGTTTACCTATGTAGTCAAAGAGACCTTTTTGTTTACCTTCCAAATTGCAAGTATTCAGATTAAGTAAAACATTATTAAAATGTATTACTTATAGAAATTTTCTACAATAACCACTCCACTGGGTTACATTGGGTTACAATTCTGACCTAAGTTTTGCAGGGCTTTAACTTGAAGGATAATTAGTAATCGTTGCAAGTAGGGATATTTTTTTGGTTTTATCATCAGCATATGCAATCAAAAACCGGTTTAGTTTTTTTGGTTTCTAAAGAAAATGTCAAAAAGAAGCTTGAAAGTTATCCACAGGAAAACCATACATTTCATTTTTAACCAACTACTGTGGTTTTGCACATTGACCAGACTTGCTGTACTTTTGCAAAGAACAAATTGTTTGCATTAATTATTTACAATCTCACCATTCAGAAATTTTCAAATTAAATCCATTTCCTACTTCAGGCTCATTTTTCTGTTGCTGCTTCGTAGTTACTGCAACCGTAACTTTTGATCTAACAGGTAACATCAAACGGTAAGTGACAGAAGAAAACATTCAAAAGGCAAATCTTAGCTGTACTTACAAGTAGAATATCAAAGCCTTTGCCAAACTTTTCCAGTTACCTGGGTTTCATCTCAGCTCACCTAAAACAGGAACCACTTCACTCTGGAAACTAAAATGTTTTTCTGTCTTCTACAGTTGTTACCAACTTGACCATGGAAAACATAGTGGATCTCTTTAAACAAAAGACGGACTATACCTACAAATTATTACATGAACACTCACGATTCTTTAATTCTGAAGCTTAGTTCTTGTTTCTACCAATTTTTGAAAAGATTTTACTTGAAATGAAACTTGAAAAGTCACATATTTTACTTAAAATTTACTTAAATCCTACAACAAGCAGCATTATGATGTTCATCTGCAAACCGCAGTAAAGCTGCCCTAGCAGAATGGCTACCCTGCCTCAAACACTTGTCAATAAAGACTCAGCTGGCACTTTTCCCTCAATGTATTCAACAAAGCACTGCCTTTGTCATACAGAACTCCTACACAAAGGTATTCCTATATGGTCACAGGTCTCTTGAGATACATATTCTACGGAGACAAGGGTAGAAAAGCTGTTCAGGGCCACAAAGCACATGAATTCAAGTCTGGAATACAGTGTGGCTTCCCGGTCTCAGTACTCTGACATAACTCCTTTAAAAACCTGGGGGCTTTTTAGACCTGTGGGTCTGAAGGCACAATGCAGACTTCATTCATAGAGACAGTCCTGAAAGCTAAAAGCCAGTTGTGTTACTTTTTAAATAGGTAATACCTGTACCTCCAATGCATATTTCATGTTAGTTTTAAATACTGATGTATTTATCAATTTTTAAGATACAGCAAGAACAAATAGAAATCTATTTTATGGTAGTATGTGCTTTACAGAAGAACCTTAAAAGAAGACATCTGAGGTTTTAAACACAGTCACTTCTGTACGTTCATATGTGCACATTTGGCATATTGAATGTTAAGGTGTACATACACACAGAATTCTTCAATAAGAGAAAAACAACACTTTATAGGTAATAATAGGTAGTGCAAATATTGTAAAAATTGTAAATACGTATTTATTTATATGAATTTACATTGTACCAGTGGTTTCCAAATCAAAGAACAGGCCAGTGCTGATGATCCTGAAAACACATAACAAAATAACCAGGATCTTTTTACTAACAATCTAAAATGAAAAATGCCTTCATTACTTAACTTGTTAAATGTTGACTGACACTATCAAAAAAATCACACTGAATTTGACCAAGTAAAGCAAGCAAGCCAAACAACTGAGCACTGCACTTCCAGCCAGTGTATCTGCAGCTTAAAGAACCTGTCCATCAACTTGCCATGTAATAGAGATGGTTATGGGCCACCCAGAGTAGCAAACAGCTCGCAGATCTGATACATCATTCGGGTAATACTACTTACACAGGTAGTATTGTACGCTGTGAACAAGCATGCAGCAGCTTCACTGAACTTTGGTATACAGACGGCATTTGTCTTACTTCATTTATTTTTGTTTTGCAAATATTCCAGATTAAACTAAGACCTAGTACTGGTCTACTTATGCAGACTAATTTAATCCCCAGTTTGGGGACGAGAAATCTGTAAATAAAGAAAAGTAGCAAATGAAAGTGACTTTAAGGACACACAAGTCTGAGATAACTAGGCCTTCAGAAAACAAATGAAAAATAGTAGTAGTAATGGAGATTAACAGCGCTTTCACAGGAAGCATGAGCAAAACTGAAGTACAAGTTGTGTACAGGATTGCATGGATAAAAGGCAAATATTCTCCAAATCATTAAAATAAGTGAAAGTCTTTCACATTAGCTTGTCCCACCCTTAAATGAAAAAAAAAACAAATTCCAAAAAATGTAAACGAAACAGTGTATTTCTGTTCCTGCCCATGAAAAAGTAAGCAAATAATTGAAAAGTTTTCAGATTTTCCCATTAAAAAGAACTTTCTCTCCACTCACTAACAGTAGAGCACGCCTGTTTCACCAAAAAACTGCACACAAGTCAGCTTTGTCCTCAACTACGGCCTTTTTGTACTTCATCTTGAACTATAATCCAAATATGATGAAGAGCAAAATTCCCCACCTCCTTAAAATCTTCATAAATTAACATAGTTAAATGATAGCCAATGGAGACTCTTCATACTACATTCCTTCCAAAATCTTCTTATGCATCACAATCTGCAGGGATTTGGCATCTGCTCCACTAACGAACGAATTCAGGAGCCTACAATCAACACCATAAAGCTGACTTTCCCCAGCACATACAGAGATGCTAGTAGGTAAATGGCTAGAGAAATAAAGTATTTCCAAAATAAGGCACAAATCCTAGATGAGAACAGAAGCCTGAAAGACATCCCAGTCACAAGACATCAAATAGTTACGAAAAGAATTCTAATGAAAAAAATCTCTTGTAAACAAAATCTCCTTAACCTTCACCGGAATAAAAGGCCCTCATAATCTCCACACGATGCTACTATCATATTTATCACTAATTCTAATTATAAACCCTATTACAGAGACTTCTATAGGCTGACAAGTTTTATTTCACATCACCAATAATACCTACATAGAGAAACATTAATACTAGGAACCTCTTACTGTGATTTAGTGCAAAATTATTTTTATTACTATTTTTCTAAATAAAATGGTAAATAAAGCATGCTCAGGAGGGATGCATGTATTTTGACCATTTTAATCACCAGTGAAATTACATACTTAATACTTAGAAAAAAGTTTACTACTTTACCAAAAGAAATCATCCTACCTTGTACTTTATTGCTGTCACAAAGAAAGAATTACCTTTCTATCACCATAAAACTTACTTTTCCCCACTTTAACCAAACACAACATCTGCCAGCATTAACTTTATTTCTGTCCATGAAAAGGGCGAGGACTGTAGGACAGTACTTTCCAGTGTATTTTGGGTAAAGTCCTCTTTCATAAAGAGTACTTCTGTCCCTTCAATTTGCCCAAGTACAGCACTACTCCTTCTCGATTCCTGTTGTAGAAGCTCCCTCATTTCTAAGCACACCTTGAACTTCCTCAAGAAGGTGAAATCTGTAACATTTCCCAGTCAGTGCCTTAAAAAAATACAGCTGCAAAGCCTGCTGTAAGTTTTTATAGCAGCCATATTACTTCCTTTATAGATGATACAATAAATCCAAGATAAAAAAAAAATGCATGGGCTCATAAAAGATCTTTATTGCACGCAATAATTGAAAATGTATTTTGTATTTTAAGGGTAGAGCTTCTTTGTGTATTAAATTAGTAGAGCTTTGAACAAGATGCCTGAATAAATTTGTGCAGGATTTTTATTTCAAGTGATATGTACACGAAACCTATATAATACACATTTGTATGTTTAATTAAACAAACATTTTTTTAAACAAGATGTCAGTATACATTTTATTTAGAAGATCAACACAGAAAGTGTAGGGTATGTTATCTAAAGTTAAAATGTTTATTGCTTAAAACAGTTGAATGTATACCAACACCAACATGCTTCATGTTCCCTTCACTTGAGCTGTTTGCTGCTTTTAATTGCAGGTGGAATACAATTTCTTTCATTTGACACACTGCAATGCTCTTACAATAAACCAGCCTGAAGAGCCTACCTGTGATTATTTACTATGCCTATGTATTTCAGATATGCCTTCTACACATCAACCAGAAGAGTCTCCAATACATCTACAGTAGGAACAATCAGATACAAATAATCACCAGGCATTAGACACACTAAGCCATATCTCTCAACAAATCATCTTAGCCAAAGTAATACCCTTCAAGGGAAGTAATTTTTATTTCTCCAAATCATTTAAAGAGAAAGACAAAACCTCAAATGATTAAGGCCAGAAATAGAGAGAGAATTACTTTTAATTTACCTTCCCGTGCGTCTCCCCCACAACAGAATGCTGAACTTAGGGCCAACACCACACACCAGTGGGAGCAATCCCCTATGCACTTTCATAGAGGAAGAACTTACTGAATTCCAGAGAGGCCATCAACAGAGTTTAAAAAATATAAACCTTAGGAAATAATAGACCAAATTTTACCTAGGTTGGACAGATCTACTAACACAGCTTTCCTGGTTTGCTGTGGATAATGATCCTATTCCGAGGCCAGCACTGCCACTACCTTTCAAGCCACCCCTATGAGAGGTGTCTCCTCCCCAAACCCCCCTGCAGCAGCACCTGCCCAAGTCGTCCCTGGCCAGGGGAAGCCCGGAGGCTGCAGAGCTGCTGAAGTCCCATTTCTACACTCTGAAGAGCATCAAAAGCCCGAGATCCAGAAGAGAAGGCAAAGGACAGCTGATTAAGGACTAAAACTGAAGGTACAACCACCAGCATTACCAGAACACAGATATACTTTGAAGAGCCCCCAGAAGCTGGGGGTGAGGGAAGGAAAGGGAGGAGGCATGGAGCCCTGAGGGCCTGGCACCTTCTGCTACTGGCAGAGCGCTTCATTTTCCTACACGAGACCAGCTGGCAGGTCTGATGCAGCTGGGTGCTGCTGGCAGAAACGGCTAAGGAATAGAAGATTTCTTTTCTGTGTACTTTGCGCACATCAAGACACTTAAATTAAAGCTGCTGAGCAAGACTGCAGTGTATAACCAGCTACTTTCAACTGTTTCCTGCTCTTTTGGTGGTCTAGGGGTTTACAAGAAACCATTGAGATGAATTACAGGCAGAGACTGTAACCAAAGTCTGATGAACAGTTGGTATCTTCAGATGTAGACCACAGATCAGTTGAAAGTTTCTGCTCACCTCTAAGTATAAAGATGCTGCACAGAGCTGCATCCAGTCTTACATATTATCAGCTCACTTCAGTGCAGGAATATTTCAAGTAAATATTTTAAAAAAAAAACCCACAAACACGAACACAAACAAAACCAAAAACCTAAAACCACATATAATCTCATTTCAGTTAAATAGGACCCAAGGAGTCTTATACTTCCCATGGAAGAAAAGCATTAAAAGCCACCACTGTATTCTGACAAGTGCTTCTGAAGTTTCAATTGCAATTCTCTTCCATCCCTCCCCCGCTTCTCTTGGGTTCACTAATTCATGTACTATAGGAGTAACTATGTATTTCTTTAAGACAAACGTTACTTAGGAAGCCAAAGCAGACTGAACAGCAAATCACACACTTTCCTATCCTGTAACTTTCCTTATTCTGTTCTTACTTAAAAAATAAGTGACAGTAATGAAGTTAAGTCCAGTGCCACTTTAGATTCTCAGAGCGGTAAGAAAGCCAAAGTGCAGCAGAATTAGCCATGTTTTACCGACTGATTTACTTCCCAGGCATAAAACTGTTAAACTTTCTTCAATGCTGTAACTGCAATCAGGGTTGTACACATACATATAGCTTCTTAGAGACAGAATCCCTGAATCTGCTTTCATGTAAATACAGTAATAACTGGAACTTCTATATAGTATGAGTTGACTCACAGCCTCGTTACCTCTTAACATTTGCTTTAATAGAACTATCCTACGTTGATGTCCTGGTTTCAGCTGAGAGAGAGTTAATTTTCTTCACAGCAGCCAGTACGGGGCTGTGTTTTGGGTTTGTGCTGGAGGCAGCGCTGATAGTGGAGATGTTTTTGCTGTTGCTGAGCGATGCTCACACAGAGCCAAGGCCTTTGCTGCTTCTCGCACCGCCCCGCCGGCGGGATGGCTGGGGGTGTGCGGGGAGTTGGGAGGGGACAGACAGGGCAGCTGACCCCAACTGACCAAAGGGACATCCCATACCATATGGCGTCATGCTCGGTTTATAAGGGCCTTGGGGGGAAGAAGAAGGGGGGGGTAGCAGCGTTCGGAGTGATGGCATCTGTCTTCCCAAGTCACCATTACGCGTGACGGAGCCCTGCTGCCCTGGGGATGGCTGAACCCCTGCCTGCCGTGGGCAGTGGGGAATGAATTCCTTGTCTTGCTTTGCTTGTGCACGCGGCTTTTGCTTCACTTATTAAATTCTTGTATCTGAACCCATGAAATTTTCTCACCTTCACCCTTCTGATTCTCTCCCCGTTTCCAGTGAGGGGGACTGAGCGAGTGTCTGTGTGATGCCCAGCCAACGGCTGGAGTAAAACCACGACAGTTGAGCAGAAGTCTCACATTTACCAAGCTTTTCAAATTTGTAACAATACATGCAACTGCTTTCTGAGCCCATTCCAGCTTTCCAATGCCCTTTCCCATGTGTGTGTGTGCATATGTGGACTCACCATTGCAGTAATGGTCTCACCAATGATTAACCTGTACTTCTATTCCTTACTCTTATTTCCCAGCATAACTCAGAAAAATATTTCTAGATTACCTAATGTGTTTCTAGATCCTTTTCAGCATCCCCCCCTTACAGACTATAGTGTAATAATGCTAAACTTCTGAACTTACACCTTTCGTGTTTAGACACAGGATGTGGCATTTGAAGGCAAGCATATAGACTTGCCAAGCCACTCAGCTGAAATACAGAGAGCGGACTTCGCTTTAACACTACTTCTTTATCTGTCAACATTTGTCTTCTGTTCAAATCCTGCAAGTTGTGACTAATGTTCATTGGGTAAATCCACTCTGAGCTACGTACTCCTACTTCAATGACTCTTTCTACGTATATCATATATCTACTTAGTGGGTTTGGGTGTGTGTTTAGAGGAAATGATTACTGCTCCATTCTTTCTATAAACTAGCCAGATATTTTGAAGTAAATCAGGTTTTTGCCATTAGTTCACACTGCTCTTCTATGGACAAGCTCTCCTCACACTCATCTAATCCTCTATAAAGACTGGTTTAAATCACATTTCTTTTTTGTCATAATTGAAGTCAGAAAAAGATTAAACTTACTGGAAAGAAGAAAGTAACAGAATATTTAAATGATGACAGCATATTGAAGGAGCAAAACCAGGGACGGCAACTCTTAATTACTGCTCCCATTTTCTACCCTCTTAACTTTGAAGCTCTGCATCTATTCTGTGACATAGAGCAGAAATATGCATGAGTTGTGATTCTCCCTCTAGAACAGAGAAAACTAATTGACAGCCTGAAGGCTGAATCCAGCTCCCCAAGACAGTTTTACTTGGCTCCCACGATGGCCTAGAGCAAGACTGCACATCATGTACTGTGCTACACAATTTGCACAGCCCACAGGAGCACAGGAAAGAATGAAAAGGGAGTGAAGTAGGGGGTGGGAGGAACAAAAGAGCATGGGTGATGGCTGACAGGCTAAAAATGGAAGTGTAACCCTTCCAGCACTTTCCCACCTCCACAAGCTGTCAATATAGAGAACAGCGAGCATGAAGCAGAGCTAGAGCAAGATGGGTCCTTCGCCTGGTCTGCACCAAACCAGGGATCGCTTCCTGCTGCATTGACTTGGACAACCACATCAGGCTTTTGATGTCACATGCTTTCTCTAATGGGCTTTTAAGACATAACTTTGCTAGATCTATTACATGATTAGGATAGACCAGGAATGAACCAGTGCCCTAAGCAGCCCTAGAAACAGAGAAGAGGAAGGCAGCACCATTCCTGCTCAGGACCTACCAGACTCTCCAAAGGGAGGTCACACTGCTGGAGCAGAGAGATAGTCTGGGTGTTCTGATCTGGGCACAAAGTCCTCTTATTCACATCTACTACGTATTAAAGTAAGAGGACTGAATTTGACTTCATCGGCTTTGCATGAGCATGGGAGTGCACTGGTTTTGGCTGGGACAGAGTTAATTGTCTTCATAGTAGCTGGTACGGGGCTGTGTTTTGGATTTGTGCTGGAAGCAGTGCTGATAACACAGGGGTGCTTTGGTTCCTGCTGAGCAGCGCTTACACAGAGCCAAGGCCTTGGCTGCTGCTCACAGCACCCCACCAGCCAGTGGGCTGGGGGTGCACAAGGGGTTGGGAGGGGACACAGCCGCGACAGCTGACCCCAACTGACCAAAGGGATGTTCCATACCATATGATGTCATGCTCAGCAAATAAAGCTGGGGGAAGACAGTGATGGGGGACATATGGAGTGATGGTATTTGTCTTCTCCAGTAACCATCACATATGAGTGAACCCTGCTTTCCTGGAGACGGCTGAACCCCTGCCTGCCCATGGGAACTGGTGAATGAATTCCTTGTCTTGCTTTGCTTCTGTGCACAGTTTTTGCTTTACCTCAACCCATGAGTTCTCTCATCTCTATCCCTCCAATCCTCTCCCCCCACCCTTCCCGTGGGGAGCAAGGGAGTGGCTGCATGGTGTTTAGTTGCCAGCTGGGGTTAAACCATGACAATGGGTGAAATTAAGATCAATGATACTCATCTGTTTCTGCAGGAGCAGTCCCGAGTCCAGCACGAACACACCAAATTGAACTCAGGAAAAACAAGTGCTCTCCAGCATTTTCTATAGCACCTATGTATTACTAGAATTTCTCTTTCATCTCTTTCTCTGGACAATGGAGGGTTAAATATACAGTCATCTTCATCTGAATATACAATCTCCTGATCCATGAGCAGCTGGCAGGGGAGGCAGAAAAAAAAAAAGGTTGCCCATAAGGACAGGATACCAGCAATCCAGACCCTAAAGGAATACGTAATAGAAGGAAAAATGAAAATTACAAGTTAGATAACTAAATTTATGTCCCAGCACCATCCAAAAGGGATAATTTTTGGAATAATTCAAAGGACTTCCAAAGTTATTTCCAATTAGTGCTAAAAACAGCTATGAAACATTTCAAATAGTCCTAAACGCAGAGTGATGAAGAGCAATCTTGTAAGGAACAAATGTAGCAGGCAGTGAGTTCCCCATCTCTCCACGGCTGACGTATCTTTCTGACCCTCTGAGACCGACATTTAATTTCTCCCTGCCTCAGTTTCTCTTTCCAGAAAACATCTATAGTAAGACCTACTTGTTTGCCAAGTATGAGTACATGTGAACATTTACAAAATGCTTTTAAAAACCTGATTTTAAATACCTACACAAAAAGCAGAGGAACACAGACTTTTCAGGGCACTCTTGCAAAAGAGAACATCACAAAGCAACACTAAGACACTGGAACCAAAGTATATGCATTGATTTTCTTCTATATACAAACAATATTTACTAGAACTAGCTGGCCTTTGACATTTTTTTCCATTTTTGGAAAACATTGTGACTTGTTTGGGTTTAAAAACCTAATTACTTCAGTTAGCATTGTAAAATGAAGTAATTTGCAATGTCTACAATTAACCAGTCCTTTCATGTTAATGAAAGGTAAATAGTGAAAAAGCTACATGTTGAGAAGATTCATTACTTTTATTTTACGAGCTAATTCTGTTATGGCAATTTTGAATATTTGATTGTCTGCTTCTTAAATAATTAGTAATATATGTCTAGTATATCTTCTTAAGGAAATTTTGCTATCATATCAAGTATCTTTCAAAAAATGCTGATTGATGCCTATTTATCAAAAGACAGTCCTTTTCACTACATTTTAATTTAAGTTTATTCAGAAAGTGGTACATAGGTAAGTTCACCTGTATTTTGTAGAAAATTTCATCAGTTAATAAACCAAAACTGTAGTTACTAGAAAGAGCAGTCCAGAAGATGACAGTCTTAGTCAAGTCACACTATCAGTGGAGCCTTTCCTGTTCTAAAACCTCGCCACAAACTACACCAAAGAACCAATTCCACTAATAAAACTGGAGCCAAACAAATTATCTTGAGATAAAGATGTCTACAAGAGAGACTTGCTAGTGTCTGATGAAAAATTTAAGAGCAGCATGGTATTCAAGGAATCTGCTTAATTATTGCCATCTTACTCTTCTGGCATTTTTAGTCTACATATTCTGTATATTTTAGGGTGAAAAAAATATTAATTTTTTTGACATCAGAGGAAAACCTGCAGGCTTTTACTAAACAGTTTATCTGTACTATAATTGTTGAGTAAGGATAAGGCATTGAGATGAATACCAGACTTGTAACACTAACAGTTTCTGCCAGCAAAGCATTTACTAACAGGAATTAAGGAACAACAGCGACCAAGAATGCCTTTGCATCTGGAAATGGTTACAGAAACCAAAATGGTAACTGTGTATAAAGTAGCAGTCACATTTCCCTAAGATTTTTTTTTTCTTCTAAGAATATGGGTTAGGAAAAAAAAAAGTATTTGACACTTTTGCCTCTTTTTATTTTTGTTAACCAGAATATTCAAGTTGTAAATGAATAGGAAAAAATTCCTTCCCTCCCTTTATTATGAACTTCTGGAAGTGAATTATAGCAGGCATATAGGTAAAAATATTAAATTTCAGTCAAGCCAGCTCTAGCACACAGCTCCCCTCTAATCACTTTTGATAGCATAGAAACACAAAGAAGCCCAGTTTAGAGAGTCCACATGTGTTTAATCTTTGATTAATTGAACAAAAACTAAGCGCCTCCAGACGTATTTCTTTTAATCACGGGAAAGATATCTTTTCACTTGCTTTGCTAGTAGGAAAGACTCAGCAGATGTCTGTCTGGTCTAAAGGGAATTTTTTTTTTCTCTGGAGAAAACAGTTTAAATAGGAAAGGAACAGCCATATGCTGACTATGCACTGCTTAACAGATGACGTAGAGAAGCATCTACTACCGCAGGGAGTGGAGCAGGGCAGTTTTCAAATTAAATTTCTTTCAAATTCAAAGCAATCAGCTGAAATCAATTTACATACAGGATGCGAGTTAAGTCAGTTCTAATCAAAACAGCTCACAGACACAAAGATGTAAATCTGTCTTTGTCAATAGTATGATTTTTAAGAAAGGTTTCAATGTGATAACAGTAAAAGGAAAGAAATTTCTTTACAGTTGATACTTCTGTCTTGGGAATGAGGATTCAAATTAACAACAATAATGATAAAGTATCTCATCAATATGAAGTATTTGGCAAAGGTTCTAAATTCATACAGAAAAGAGTATCAAAACAAAGCAAATTTATCTCTAAATTTAAAGCAAGCAACTTTCAGTACTTCAGGAAAACGTGTTTTAAAATGTAGGACTGGGGGAAAAAGCATCTGAACAACCAGTGTATGAGGATTACTAGTCAGTATTTTATTTGTCTGACTTATTCGTTTGCCTATTTCCTTTTGCCCACAGGCCTATGTCCTATATCATCATCTAGGAAATGTAAACACTAACAAAAAAAGAATGATCTCCTTCACTTCATTTAGTTCTACCAAGACATTAGGGCGTGGTGGAGTGGTGGTGATCAGTGTTTAAAGCAGAAACTGGGGGGGGGGAATAAAATACTAGACAACTGTTAGTTGAAAACTATAGATAAAACATCCCTTGGACCACAGGAAACACACCTACCAGAAAAAAAAAAAGAGCGCGCCAATGGTCTCAATTCATTTGGTAACTTCCACCAAGAAGCAGAACTGAACTCTGAACTCTGCCTGAGGGTCCAGCTTTCACAGTCCACAGGGACGCAGCACGCTGCCTAACACCGTGGGAAGGGAAGGAGAGTATGCAGCAGAGACCGAAAACAGACTGGTATCAAAACCACTATTTCCTTCTGCATATAATTAGGATGCCCACCTTCACTGGTATTTCTAGTTGACGTTAACGGGCTGTGTTGTCTTTCACAGGCTTCTGAACAGCAACACTAAGGAGAGCTTTGCTATCAATTCACTATATTGGTTGGACTCAGGAAAAATTACTTAAAATACTATTGCAGGCTTACGCTTTGGAAAGGAAGTGGCCTTTAAACCTGAACAATTTTAATTGTTTGGAGGTTGTTGTTGGTTTTTTCTTTTCCTTTTTCTGAAACTAATGCCCAGTGAGTCTAAATGTGCAGGGCAGAGCTTCCACCTTGTTCCAAGAATCAACTTTTCCTGTTTCAAGGTTTCAGATACTCTTTTAGCCATCAGAGTCACCATTCCACAGACTGCCACCATATTCTCTGCTTTATGAATTTACTAGGATGCACTTCAATTTCTGTCAAAACTACAAAACATGTAATTTGCTTGATCATCCATCCCAACATGTTCATTATAACATCCTAAATTACTCATCAGCTTAAGAATGACCAGTATAGTCACAGTATCATAACCGAGGAAGAGCTCTGTTGGCTGAAGGAAACAAATTCCTCTGTTCCACATAGTTTCTGGGAAGACCCAAATATATAAGAACAGTTTTCTTGGGTCAGACAAAGTGCTTTTCTAGCCTACTATTTTGCCCTGACCTTGGCGGGAGTAGATAATTGCATTGAATAGGCATCTTTTATTTATGCACTCTATTTTCATAGTAGTTTCAAGTCTTGTATGTATCAGCATCTAGAAGCAGCTTTCATTTGTTTTATCAGCATCAGTTATCCACTAACAATAACACTGACCTGCAAACTGAGTACAGAATTGACTACAATATTCAAATAGCTTGACACACATCCTCAACAGAAGTCCTCTTAGTCTGCTTCCAAAATGTAGTGTAGCTTAGCATTTCGTACCTAACATGAAAGATATAAACACTAGAGCCTTTCAGTCCTCTCCATGGAACAACTAAAATCCTAAACCACTAATTCTACAACTGTAGACTATACAACCTTCAAATCTTTAAAAATTACTTTTACATATTGCCAAATAAATACAAGTTGTATTTTAGATAATATACATTCAATTTTCCTTTAAGAATAGACTTAAGCGTAACTATTAAATAAAGTTCTACCATACCAAAGAACTGTGTCAGTTTCAATACATATTTATGTTAGGGCACTTCCAGTCAAGTTTTGTTGTTTTTTTGGGTTTTTTTTAAATCTATATGTCATTTTATTCCCCAAAGCAGAGGTTAACCTTGTAACCGTCTCTACAGTGTGAGCACCCAATAATCTGATAAAAGAATAAGTGTGCCTTATTTCATGAGTACAGGCAAAACTGAACCATTAAAATGACCAAACAATACTAAAAAAAAGTAATTTTTTCTTGTCTCGCCCACCGCCTGTCCAAGGGTGGCCATTTGCCTGAAGAAACCTAGTCTTTGAACAAAATGAGGAATGAAGAACTCAAACCTTTTGTGATACCTGAAAACCAACTACACACTTGAAACAAGAACAAAAAACCACTCACATTTTTATGAGACTTTACCAAATAAAATCATAACCAATGTAAACAGCATGTGTTTTCCATATGCAGGTTTTCACTACATCTTGCTGCAAAGTACTGCACATAGCATGTGACCGCAACAAATCTGCACTTCTTTCTGGAAGAAGCCTCTGCACCAGCATTCTCTGAAACCTATCACCCAGCACTAGCAGCCTACAACCTGAGGGGAGGCTCCCTTTCCAAATAAGTTACCGTGGCACGTTCACTGTTGCTGACAAAGTTCAGAACCTATGGTGGAAGTAAAAAGGAAAAATGTCCTGGTTTTGGCTTGGCATTAATCCATATTCCTTTAAGGGCATCTCCAGGTGACCAACTAATTCTGACCCATCATCACTATCGGAGTGTTTGTTTCAGACCTCATATAACAGACTTGATCTAAGCAACTCAGATGGAGGCAAGGCCTTTGAAGACAAAGGAGTCTTAATCTATCTGCACTTTCTATACAGAAATTATTTCTGTCATCACTGGAACAGAAACAAGTGTAACACATTAATAGTTACAGAAAAACTAGCCTGATCTACTCTATGTAGTCACAGTATTGATAACTAAGCACGATTTCTCCTTGTATATTTATTTATCAATGGAAGCTGTAGTGTGCACCACAGCACGCATCTACTGGTCCACTGCAAGGAGGATGCAGAGCAGACAAAATGAGGAGGAGTTAAAACTGAGTTAACAAGTCTTTTAGTGAAGTGGTGGTGGTATGGATCATGGCTCTTGCAGCTACGTTCCACCACCAAGCGTGGGGGCTTGCCCTCCGCAGGACAAAAAGGAGAAAAATCATACTAAAGTTAAAGGTGTCTTTCCCCAGTCTGGAGAACTGCAAGTGATAAATAACACACAAATGAACAAAGTCATTTTAGCACTGCCCTTAAGAACAAAATTCAAGTTTTGCTATTAAGAAACGTGAAAACATAGTGAATGAGGTAGCTGTTGGAAGCACAGAAGATGTACCCACGTTACCCAATACGTACCGCTGTTAAGCACAGTGACTTATGGACAGATCTGCTGATCATGACAGCAAGCAAACAGAACTGCTGCTCTTATACACACCCAGCGTTAAAGTGATATGACCTGGTCGGACGGTATACTGCTAACATTTTTAGTTCCTCTCTTCAGTGAGGAAAGGACTTGATGAATTGGTTCAAGAGAGTATATTTTTCTCTGAGGCTCTGGGTGTCTCAACCCACGGAAACTATAAAAAGTGTCCAAAATTTTTTGTTCGTTGTCATGCAACTGAAAAACAGAGCAACATGTTTGCCTGATTATTTTAAAACACCAGTGATTACACGTTAGGTATTGTTTAAAACAGAAAACATTTATAAAAGTTAAGTGGTTTGAATTTTGACAGTATTGCATAGCTTGCAGGTGGTAATACAAACATTAACTCAGGGACACCCTAGCTTGCTTAAAATTAATGGAAAGTGAGAAAAAATTTTGCAGCTAATTGAACAGCTCATGTTCTGCATAACAGCAAAATTAAGTACAGGAAAGTCACCACTGATCTTCAGATTCTGTGGCAACCTTTTTTTTCATCTGCCAAAGGCATTTCAGAACAACAGGGGATATTTCATTTTACAAAAGATAATTAATGATGCTGCTGATGAAACCACCCTCTCAACAGGATGGTTAACTCTGTTTCTTGTAATTGAAAGGAACTGAACTCTTTTTAACCATAAAGACACCTAAACTGACTCTATGCTATTTTTCTTCCTTTTAAATAATTTTAAAAACTGCCACAAAGCATTTTTAGAACTCAGTCATTGAATATGTACTGACCATTACGCTACAATGACAACAAAGCTACATATGAATGAATCATGCCAAATTCCCTGGTCATAAATACATCTCTAAAAACTTGTTATGACATAGCAAGGGGTGAGGGGAGAGAAAAGAAAATACTCTGATTCAGTGGGAAACATCAGACTTCCTAACTTGATTTCATCAGATAAAAACCATCTTAAAGTAATTCAGTCACCTTCTCTGAAACTTGACAGGGGCCACATGTAGATTCCATGCATGAAGGTAAGTTCTGTTCATAAAGAATAAACATAGAGACTGAACACGTCAGGACAGTCCAATTTGAAGAAAATGTAAAATTATGCCTTATTTCGACCCAGTAAAGGAGACCACTCTGGCTTTTTATTTGGTATCTCCTGAAATATATTTTTCTGTTTGCACCATGCTAGGAGTTCAGACTGAAATTCTTTAAATGTGTCGCTATCTCATTTTTCAACCATGCTGTAGGACAGTCATGGAGGGCTGTCAGGACAGCCATAGAAGTCCCAGAAAATATCAATTTTTCTAACCCTGAACTAGGAATATAATAGTAATAATATTATTATTAAATCTGAGTACTGTAAGAGCCGTAATATTTAAGCATTTCCATTTGCTGCACTGAGACTTCTGAGCAGCGTCGCTTCCCTATTTCCTTTTTCATTTGGTGATTCATATTAGATTTTAAAGAAGGTGCACAAAGTAGAAATATTTATATAAAATGAGCAGAAACCCTTCCTATTTTGTTAGAGAGGTTTAATGGAACAACAAAAATTCCTTACCTTTCACCCTTTTTATAGATGAAAGTAAACACAACTAAGTAAGCCTTCTTTAAAATGTGGAAGGTTTGTAAAACCTCCGCTACTCAATATGTGACGTCATCATTTTCATTTAATTAAAAAAGGAAGAAAAGTACAAGGTTCAATTCCCAAACTTTCTGTTAAGCATAGTAGTGCTGCACCCCAGAGAGAGGTACCCCCAGCTGCTAGAGTGTTGGGTAGTAAAGGAAACAGACTGTCAAAAGAGTAAAAATAAGGCTCTATGTGCATCTTTAATAATTAGGTGGGGGACTTAAAGGACTATACTGACATCCAAACTCTCAACATTCTTCAACTGACTAATGTCAGGTAGAAGTAGCTAAAATAACTGTTCTTGCTTTCCTCAAGTAGAGATAACTACACTATAAAAAGCAGCACATTTGCATGTAACTGACTTCATTGCAAAAAAAATTCCTCCTAAATGACATTACATTTTTTGCTAAGATATGCTTCAGAGGCAGTTTATAGTAATCTAGGCTTTCAATGCTTGTTACAGCTGTATAGTAAAAGTCAAGGTAAACCTACCATTGATAAATGGTAGGTTTTAAGAAGCATTAGCAACAGCACTACTATTAAGCCTTCTATGCCTCAAGCAACTTCTGTTAATGGCATTGCTCGTGGTAAGCAATGCTACAGCTTTAGTAAATTTTTTTTATATGCACTTAGAAGCTTAATGAGATTCTTGCAAAATTTAGATTCATCTTTGTTATAATGCACATGTTTATGTGCACATAAGTCACTTGTTTATCACCAAGATATGACCAGCTCATACAATGAAATCTGCAAATCTGTTTATTAATTTCAGCTTGGCTTAAAACACTGATGCTGTGCAATGGCTGTCAGGAGAGCATGTTCGCTAATGTAATGTCATGCAGACTGAACGTATGACAAATATGACTCGTCACTGTGAGAAGGACATTACTGTTTGAGAACTGAGTTGACAGAGATGTTAAGTCATCTTTCACATCAGTCTAGGAAAGGTTTTGTGTTTGTTTTTGAAGTCTCAATATGGCAAGTCTGTAACTGGCACATTCCTGGGATCTAATGCAGAAAGCATTTGGGGTATTATCCATTGTAAATTGAACACAAATGTGAGTGAACTTCTTTATAGACAACAGCTTATTGTAAGATACTCTTGTTTCTGAGGTCAGAGATAACATGCACATATATGTACTTTACAAATACTTTTGTAAAAGCATGGCTCATGAGAAGGAAATCCATCTATCAATGCAAAATAGAAACGTTGTGACAAAATTTACCTTAAAACTTTCATGGTAAATGTGAAAAAAGTTCAGAGAGAAATATGATTTGAAATAAAGATTTACAAAGCCACTGACCAGCAAATTCATTTGCATTTGATTTTTCTTAACATTCTCAAAAACTTCAGAGTGAAAAAAAACAGATGGATATAACCCTGCAGCTATTGCTACCACTCCTGACATGGGCAGGTTTCTACGTAATGCTACATAACAGCACCCATGAGATCTGGAGACAAAGTTTTCTTCAAAAAGGAGAAATTGGAGGAAAACAAAAGAAAAAAAACCACACAAACACTGAATCAAACCATCACACACCAATAAATGAATTTGGTCTTCATCAGGTGCATCCATTTACCAGCCAGTCCTGAGAGATTCAAGCATATGAAGCAGCTGCAGCCACCTTCCAGTCTGCTAACCGGTAACTTTCCACTTTTACAAAACTGCTTCTACTTCTCTACCTGGAAAAAGTGACTTTTGTTTCCCAACTGTTTATGTGATAGCCAAAACAGTCTCTGGCCCTTACTCTGAGGATCAAGCACGGTTCCATTTTGTGCTCCCACCTGTAAAAGCTGACATTTATAGAGAGAATTACCCAGTTTCGTTTTGACAGGGACATGCCCTTTTTCACGTTCTTTAGGACCTTTCACCACTGGAGAATGTGTCACTGGTAGGCAGTAATCCAAAACCAGTTACATTCCTCAGAAACAAAACATAGAGCTAATTTAAGTTCGTCTCCAGTGATCAAAAGGCTGAGTTCAGGAAGTCAAGACGAGAGAGGTAAATGGACTTGTAGCAGCCTATGTCTGAAGGATGACTACAGACTGTTATCTGATTATCCCACCGCACACTCTTCCTGGGCTACCCTACCGAAACCTCATTCTACTGCTAATTAAGTTTGAACACATACAGAGAGTCTCCACTTCAGAAATTTTGTGGCAATAATGTTTCAAATAAAGGTGAAACCAGGCAACTACAAAAAAAAATAAATCCCCCAATTAAACTGGTGCTACATCTCTTCCATTTAATTGACTTGTAATTCAGCTTTCCGTCGAGTTCCTATTTATGCAAATTTATACCCTTCCCAGTTACGAAGATCTTTCAGATCTAAGTTACACAGAAAATGTCATGTAATATTACATTGCAAAGCTACTTTGCACAGTGCAGTGTAGCTTAGAATAGTTTTACTAGTCTCTAAAGTGTCTAAGACATTTTAATTCTTGAAATATCAAGTGGCTAGCTATTTGATCAGAGAAAGTTACAGTCTCTGCAACATAATCAAACAGAATGTAGCCCGTGGGGTCTGAAGTATATATTGGTAATATCTGATATATAATATATGGTAATATATGATCTCAAGTATATATTGGTAATAACTCAAGCATATACTGGTATATATAAATTATGATAAATATACTGGTAAATTTAAGAAAGATACCACCCTTTACCAGCAAAAATTATCACCTCCTTTTTCTTTGCACAGTGAGATACACATCAGTGAAAGAAAATGTAGCATCTTCTGGATTAAGTGAGATATACACCTCAGTCAAATCACCAAAGAAAGGCTGCTGAATAGAAAAGAACAAAGCAGAGGGGAAACTCTCTATGCAATTTTATGATTTATGATGATTTTAGTCTCTCCCCCATTGTGGCTACTCCATCTAAAGCTACTTTTAAAGTTCTTAACATACACATTTATTTAAGCAGGTAGAACAGCTCTGTATATATTGCACTTCTGAAGTGTTTGTTGATTTGAAACCGCTCTATATTTCCTTCTTTGCAACTGCAGAATCTATGCAGTGTACTTCAGGAACATGTCCACTTTATTACATATGCAACAAATTCTTTGTGGACTAGCTCAACAACGAGTAGTGGAACGGCTTGAAAAAAAGTCATGTGCATGAAGGAATTATAGACATGAAAATTTATTTTTAGTATTAACCTGAATCTCAAGTCAGAGCTAGATATCCATTAAACAGTGAAGAAACATCATCTAACTGAAGCTGTTACTATAAGAGGTGATAGAAGAAAACGGTGTGATAAATTCCCTATCACGTTATGAAACAAGGTGGTGCAGACAGGAGCTGCTTCTTTCAGGGAGAGCTAGCTGTTATGGTGCAAAACACACTTCTGCTTTCTATATTTCACAAAAGTGTTTTGGTTAAACTTACAGTATCAAAGCATATAACCAAATAAGTACTCTAAACGATCTTTTGTACTTCGTAAATGAAAACCAGATAAAGACAATTTTACTTTGTAAACATACAAAAATTAACCTACAACGTAATGATTTCTAAACCAGCAACTGTATGTGACTATGTGTATACAAATGTAAATGCTGTGGTGCTCAACACAGGTGTACTGAGAAGGTAATCAAGACAGTTTGCTGATTTGCAGCAATCCACTGTGAATGTAGCTACAGTTTATAATGATGAGAACATCACAGGTATAATGCGCAGATTTTGAATTTAATGCAAATTTATTTCACCAGCCTTCAACTCTTGGCTTGTTCCTCACCTCTTCTGTGCTGCTTAAGTGTTTTGGTGCTTTTACACTGGCACATCACTATTTTCTATTAAAATCATAACCTTTTCTGTTAAAATTTTGTCTATAATCTGCTGGTATACAGTTACAACTGTGTATTATTATACCTACAAATATTGTTTCCAGATATAGGTTGTGATTATTTCTCCCCCCCTTACAACTTTGCTGGTGTTTATTTTCTGACTCTAGCCCTGAATATGAGAGAAATTTTGAGCTCGATTAACAATTTAATGCCATAACATTAGGTGGTGTACATTTGAAACCCTTCAAGAAGACACTCATCTTTTATTTTTTTGTCTTGAGTGTCAGAAGAGGCTCTTAAAAAAATTGTGTCAATATCAACATTTTGCGTCCAGACCCTCCACTGTAACCACATGATGACATGAGGCAGGGGCAGCAAATACAATCAGCAACTCCATACCAGTTTAATTGATGCGTGCCACAGCGTACCAACCATTGAAGCCTACCTCACATTTCTGTGTTCTGATGAAAAATTGTGGAAGACACAGAAACACTACATGCATTTCAAACATTACTTCACAGTACATCGCAAACCAGAAGAACGTTAAACAAGCACAACTGTCCATGCTGCTTTGCTGCAGGGACAGAACATTAAAACTCATTTTAAGAATCAACAAGCAGTGCTACAAAGTAAACAACAGCAATTAGATAAAAAACAAAATCTCTTAAACATTAACACCCACTCAAAATTACACCTACAAGTTATCAGGTATAATATTTGGAAGTAACCAAACAACAGATAATTTAAACAGGTTGTACATTTACTGGATAAGCGTATTTCCAGCAAGCCAGACACTAATTACTTTTATCACTAATAACAAGGTAACAGCACAGTCATACATGTGATTAAGATCTATTTACTGTATTAAATGTAATGCTTGACAGACTTTTGGTGTAAGAATGCTGAAAGTCCTTGGGATTTTCTGTGCACGTGAGCAAGACTAGACAAAGGGCTCAAGTAAATGCACAAATGTATAGTCTATTTCCTTGGCAGTCTGTGAGAGTTATGAAAACCTAGCCCTTCTTTTAAAGTTATACACCAACAGTGGCACTTATGCAACTTGCCCAAAAGTTAGGAGCCTCGTCAGGGCCAGTTAACAACATGATTTGTTTCGTCAGAGAGATCAGTGTTTTCAGAGAGCGACTCACCCAATTCTGAGCTGGCTCTCCAACACACCACCAGATGAATTGCTACAGATTACAGAGGAAGCCTATAAAAGTGACTTGAAATAGATACCTAACTTGAATTGCAGTGTTTCTTTCTCATACTTCAGCATCCCAAAATTGATATTTTTTGACCTACACTTGGCCCTCCATGTGAATGCTCAAAACCCTTTCATGTACACTCTCTTCCTTTAAAATAAGTAGACTTTAAAGGGTATACAGGAAGAGATAAGCATTACAAAGTGATGTGAACATACTTGACTGCTCCTTCCGTTGGCCAAATACTTAGAACTAGAGAGATAATTTGAGGGCCACTTCTTTTAGAGGGGAAAAAAAAAATTGAGTTTCTAAATCTGCCATTATTTTTTGTAGTGTTTATTTGTGCAACAATTCCAAACATACCCTGTTAGATCAAATTCTGGCTATCCTGCCTCCTATTACACATTGTATTTTGCACGGTTATCTAGAGAGGAACACACATCTGTAAATTGAAATTAAGTATACAAAATCCAACAAACATTAAGCAATCATAATTGCATGGAAGCATAAAAGCAGTAAGAACACACAAAAATGTCTAAGTTTCTACAGCGATATGATACCTTTTCTGACTATTTTATTTTCCTATCTCTGGATCAATAATAATTAACTGTATAATTCCTCTGTTGCTTTTAAGTCAATGCCTTAGAGGCAGCTCACACTTATTTTTTAGCTTCAAATAACATCAAAGCAAGCAGCTATTACCAAAGAGTAAAAAAAAAAAAAGATGTACTTACTTGCCACCTCCAGCGACGCATTATGACTTACAGCTTCCCCAAGGTAATTCCTTGCCACACAGACATAGACCCCTTCATCTGGCCTACTCTTGCGCCCATGGACTATGCGTAAGAAAAATAATGATCCACTGGGCAGCAGCATGCGATGGGAGCGCGGATCATCCTTGTCCGTTTCCACTCTTTCCCCACCCTTGTACCACTCGATGGTGGGGGTCGGCCTTCCTTCTGCTTTACAGTTTAAAGTTGCCGGTTCTCCTTTGGAAACAATTAGATCAGAAGGGTGTTCGACAATTCGGGGTGGAAAATCTTCCTGCCGAAGACGGGAGCCTGGAAGATAGAAACAGAAGTTTCTTAGGAGATCGCTGCCATGTATAGTCACTCTGTTTTGCAATACAGCTACTTAACCATTCCCCCGTAGTATGGGATTTAATAAGAACAGCTGTTAACATCTTTCTGAAGTGAAAAAAAACCAAACAAATCCTTAATGTACTTCATTGTGCGGAAGGTTCTCCCAAGCAAATACATTCAAAAGCATTTTTTCAACAGGCAACCTGTACCAGTGAACCAAACCACCATGTTCCCAAGTCTCATCCATTTTATATTGATCTATTCATGTATATAATTTTATGCGTATATGTAGAATTATGAAAAACTAATCCTACAGATACTCCACAGACATCAGACCATCTCCACCAGCAAAACTGGTACTGTTCCAATTCATAACACAGTCATAATCAACCTCATTTGCCCTTTTGGAAAGCCTACGAATTCATGCAATAGTAAGCCTGATACCTCCAGCACCCACAAAGTTGCTTTATTTTACTTGTGCTATCAGCTCATTTTAGTCACCTGTTAAGCAGTATCACAGAGGTACAAATGCATGGAATGCCTGAGTGCTTATCACACCTCTAGTGTCAAAAGTTGCGCTAGTTTTCCTTGCATTACACAATTTTTACTGTCTCCAATCTAGAACTCTGATATAGCACAAGACAGCAATATCAGGATAAAATTTGCAAGCAAAGAAAACATTCTTCTAGAAAAGCATTCAACTACAAGCTAATTCGAACTGCAAGCTGATAATTAGCATGAAAAATAGTGTGATCGTCTGGATAGATATATGCCATAGAAGAATATGGCAGCCAACTGGGTGCCCAAGAATTCCAAATTAGGAATAAACAGCTACAAAACTTGTGAGATTTCAAACTGAGGACTCAATTTCAAATTACTTATTTTTCTCATTTCCCTCTTTCTTGATATACAACTTTGCCATGGATAAAATTAAGTCTCTTGGGTCACTAATCCTTGATTATTAAAACTTTGGATGCCAAGATTCTTTATAAACATTAATAACATGGTTTTTGAACAGATGTGAAGCACCAGAAAGAAATAGAAGGCCTATTCACTGCTGGTTAATAGACCATAAATTGGTATGGAAAAGGGGAAGGAGACAAGAGGACAGTCCCAGAGAGAGCTCTGTTTTCAACACATATACTCACACACACATATATATTTCATATACATATATTTAAAAAATATAAAATATGTAGAACTTCACGAGAGTATTTCACATTTCCTTCACCTCAAGATATGCAATGCAAATTGTTACACTAACTAGCTAGCACTAACCACACACTCCCAAACCTCTAGTAGTGTGTCTAGACTACATTGAAATATGTTTGCATTCTGTATGCACTAAAAGATAGTTTTATATGAACATTACTGACCAATAAACTCAAAATAACACAAACAACAATAAACCTACTCTTTAGTCCTTTGAAGAAAGATAATATAAGAAGTATTTAGGACTATATTGCTAAATTATAAGAAATATTTTCTCACTTATCTAATTTGCTGATATCTCTTCATACATTCACAATATTGCAAGATTTTGTAGTACATAAAGCAAACAAGCAATTATATTTTATGTTCACCTACAACAACTGCCTGAGACATGAAAACTGAAGGATGGGCAGATAGAGCGGAAGGCAGAGAATGCCCAAATCCTTTTGCTGGCTCCACACCACTGTGCAGCCCAGCCCTGCGCATCACTCTACAGAGATTTTGAGCGGCACCTCTCCTAGAGGTAGGGCTCAGGCCAAATCCAGTGAGAGGAGAGCTGAAAGTACACGAAAAGAAAATCGTGCAAACCAGTAGTGGTCTTTTGCAGTAGCTGAAAAAGCCTCATATGTACTTCTGTTTGCCCTGAGAGCATGCCTCAGTCACTGGAAACTGCATTTGTGCCTGCTCATCCTGAACTTTTACATAGCTTTGGTGAAAAGCTCTTCATACAATAATGTTGCCCTCACAATTAGGGTGATTAATTTTTGATCTCTCTTTTCAAGATAAAAACACCTAGACAGGAACATTTTGTTTATAACTTTTACTCACTGAATAAATACCTCACAAGGAAAGACACAGAAACAAAGGATTAGAGAGCTAAAATCAACTGTTATAAGTCACTCTGGAAATAAAAAAATCCAAGTTTAAGATAAAGCGTTTAAAAATAGTTAATTGTTTCAAAAGACAAAGTATGTATCACATTCGTTATTTTCACAGATTATGCTAGCCAACCAGCACACAATATAGTACAGTCTTCCTGCTGCTTCTATCAGCCTGGCCCAGACCACAAATAAATGAAATGCCTTTTCAGATATATTGTATGCATGCTTTCCATACTGACATTCAAGTGACTGTACACTAACCTCAAGTACTGTACAGAATGGAAGTTTAAAGACTGAGCTCAACTTTCTTGAAAACTGAGACTCAAAACTCTTAGGGGGAAAAATCCTCAGGAAACTAAACTCCAGGAATGCTCACATAGTTTTTAAATATCTTTGCGGGGTAATATTAGCAGAGTTAAAATGTCAGAAATGTGCATTTTTTTTTTTTTTATTTTTTTATCCTAGCATTTTATAAAGTAACATTTCTCTAGAAAATTTCATAAAATTGCTTGAAGCAGAAAGGGACAAAAGTTGCATGAGTAGCTGACTGGCACTAGTGAGCATTAACCACAGATCTAATGACAACTGCCTGAGGGGTACAGTGGCCTTGACAACCAAGTTATAATCTTTCTACATACATACATATTTTTATTTTTTTAAAAAAATAATTCTTTCCTTTTAGCCTAGTTATTTAAACTGCATTTATGTTTTACTGAGAAGCAGCAGATTCTATTATCAACATAAATCTTACAGTGGGCACCAACCCTGCAATTTTCCTGTCAAAAAATCCTTCCCAAGGGGATATTTGGTAAAAAAGCAAAAATAGAAGCAGAACACCTATTACACGCTGGATCTGCTATTAAATATACAACAGAGCTGCTTTTTCTTTCCCCCAAAGATGACAGCTTTGGGTTATAGGAACTAACCAACTTGTGTTCTCCGCTTTTATTATAATTCAAGTCTTTCATAAAAAGTCAACAGGATGCCACCAATTAAAGTATGCCATACTAATTATTTCATGCTGCTACTTAAAAGAACAATTATATGAAATCATGTTTCCAGTTTCTTGGATTGTGTCACAACTATATTTACAAGAATTCAAATACTGAAATAAACAGATGTGCAAGTTCAAAGAAAGCTAGCATTAAATGAATGCTAAACTTGTTTAGAGGCAAGATTTGCCTTTATTCCCATCTTAAAACCTCCTATTGGTAGCATATACAAATATAATGTATTGAAAAATAGCAGGTAACGTGCATAAACAGGAAAGCTGCTGATATCAGGGATACACGGTGCTGTTCTCCTTTAGGGGGAAAACAAAAAGGTTCTGTGCACTGGAACAAAGTGTCTCAAATTTGAACCACATAGCCTAAGTTAAAAATCAAGGCCAGAGCTACAGTCCATCTAAATTTCAGCTCAGATGGATATGGAAAATCTGATTTCCTAAGTTCTATATATCTAAATAATAACTTACCCTATTTCTTATAAAACCGCTACATAACAGAGCGTCTTTAGCCAAGTGCCAAAAAGCCCGCATGCTCTTGGCCCCAGTTCTTTCCCCTTTTACAAGTACAGCATTTAACACATTGTCAGAGCACAAAGTCTCCACTCCTTTTATTGAAATGCTTTACACTAACACAAGAGCTGAGTAACTGACCTAATTGCTGTCAAAGTTATTAGCAAAATGCTAACAAGCAAAGCATTCTTAAAAACAATTATACCTCATCAGAACACAGGACCATTCCCAATTCCCCACTATTTCCACTACATACAACTTAGCCTCCTTCAGAAACTTCTCAGAAAGTGTGGGAAATTTTTTTGTGGTTTTGTTTACATTGACTGAAAATTAGAGTTATGTTCCATAACTCTTGTCCTAGTGGTTAGACATCTTTCTCTACTCCTCAGGTTAAACTGATCCCCAAGTAGTAAACACCTCATTTTTCCTGTGCTTCAGCTGCCCTTTAACTCGGACCTCTCCACGTACTTCTTGGGATTTTATCCTTTTGACATGCAGATCGCAATCTTTTCCTTTACTATCCTCTTGGATTCTGAGTTCTTGTTGCTGTTAGAAATGAACCAATTAATCTCATCTGGTTCTCCCCTCATAAGATTTGGTCATCTTTTCCTCATCTTAAATTCTAGTTTGAGTTCATCCTTTCTGAACATGGAAGACCCAAACCATGCACAGTTAAGAGGCAAGCAGACCTTAAATACTATTTCAAGCACACACTGTAAAGCAACCTTGCATCATGTTACAGGCAAAAAATAACTCAAGGAAAAATCAAAGTATTTTCATGAAAGCAGCTCTTCTGCCCAAAGACATACAGCTAACCTAACCTATCGGGTTTTACTGCTCTCACAGGTAACAATTTTCAAAGCAAAACAAGACGACAAGGAAGATCCACAGAGATCTTGCCCCATTCACTTTTTCTCTCAGTTTCACCAATTTTTTAAATATTCTTACTCGCTGTATACCACCCTTGTTCAGCCTAAATAAAACATCTGACTTCCTGACCTTTGTAGCCTGTAAGAGTAGTGCATATTAAAAAGCAACTATTTTGAAATTTCCTTCTAGAATCACAGAATCACAGAATCACAGAATCACAGAATCACAGAATCACAGAATCACAGAATCACAGAATCACAGAATCACAGAATCACAGAATCACAGAATCACAGAATCACAGAATCACAGGTTGGAAGAGACCTCAAGGATCATCCAGTCCAACCGTCCCCCCACCACCTATTAATCACTAAACCATGTCCTTCAGTACCGCGTCTAACTTTTCCTTAAACACCCACAGGGATGGTGACTCCATCACCTCCCTGGGTCTTCCCTCTGAGACCAAAGACATGAAATAATGAAGGCAGTAATTGATGCTATCCCTACGCCTTTGGATTTTCCCAAAACAGTCCATCATATAACAACAGAAATTTCACTTCTGAATTCTACTTTGGCATAAAGCACAACAGACAAAACTGCATTTAATTGATATTTCTGGAAGACTGATTTGATAATAGCATTGGTCACTGTATCATTTTGGTCTCAGAAAGTAGTTCTTCACAGAGAGTTTTATTTACAACAGTTGTTCATCCCTAACAACCAAGGACTGAACATATAGTCTACAAAAACAAGAAGTTACACTTTTTACCTAAATCCTGCCATTACTTAGCACAGTCATAACTGTGAAGATTTCTATAAAGACTTTAAAAGGACATCACCTTTACAAACAAAAATGTCAGGCAACAGAGGTGTTACAGTCCTGCAAGCAAGCCGGCATTTGTACACTACGGAGAAAAATTAATAGCTGAAACGCAACAGCACTGCTACATCAGTTGATTAATGCCCAGGACTACAGGTTTATTGAAATGCATTTTAAGATGTGTTTAATAGTTCCAAATACTGATCTGGGAATAGGTCCAGGCGCTCCAATAACTTAAGATACCATAAAACACTGCAAGCAAGGTTCTCACTTTGGATCAGTAAGTAGAAACTGCAATACCCCTATGTGTTCCCAACGAAGAGTAACATCTCCATTTCTTTTTCTAAGCACACAATGGAAAACAGGTGAGCAAGATGTAACTAAGAAAAGCACTGAACACTAACTGATCACTCCTACCCACAAGACTACCGCAAAGTTCCCTGAATAAGGCGTTCTTTTTTCAGTTTACACCATTATGTCAAGGAATCCTTTTGTTTCCCTCCTTTAATTGCTATTGGAGTTCCTGTTCCTAGTGAGAGATTAAATTATTAATAAATGTTCTTTTTTATATTTCTGTTACTAAGAGATATTTTGGGGTAAAGCAAGTTGCACTTTAAATACAAAGTCTGATTATAAGATATTAAAAAACCTGTTGTGGGTCATGGCTTTTAAACTAAAGTTGTAGGCACCCATAAACCATTTCTCCACACTTAGAAAGATAACCTTAAAGTATTTTATGTTGCTAAGGCACTATGAATTACAATTACATTTCTGTCACAGCTACCAAACTATCAGGAAATGTCAGAAGCCAATAATATACTGTACACTTTTGGCTGGAAAAAAAAAAAAAAAAAGAAAAGAATAACCACAGAAAGCCTGGAGTTTTAAGCCAGGTCTGCCTGTCTCTCTGAAACAAGAGATTAAATGGGAGCTGTACTAAAAATGTCTCAAATCCAGATTGATTTTGTGCCTGGCTCTTATCCTGAGAGAAGATGTAACTCAAACACTGGAAGCTACAGACATTCAATTTACACAATACTCATGTACTGCTCAACTGAAGAGCAGTTAGCTAAGGTATTACAGCAATAAGTTAAATAAACAAGGGAGAGGAACAAAAAACATTTATACATTATGTTGGTTTAAATAGTTTGTTTCTCTTCCTAATTCTGCAGCAATTCTGGACATATAGGATTAGGTCAGAAAAAGCCATAAATTTCTAGACTTCTGGAAAGATGTATGGCAACACAGTTATTTAAATACTCTGCCTGGTGGGAATGCAGAAAAAAAATATTGGCAGGTACTGTACTGCACAGATACTAACACTAAGTCTTTGTTTTAATACCTAAAAACATATTTCCCAGGAGATGCTAAGAGAAACTAGCTCTCTGAAACAATCACTTTTAACAAAGAAGCTGAAAGCACCAACAGTAAGAGTCATGCTTTAGTTCTTAATCCAAAACTAAAACTTAAAATTGCTCTTGAACAAACCGTTTATTTTCAAGAGACATAGCTGTACAGTCAATCTTTGTTACATGAAAACATGCTACTGGCTTGTCCAGCAGTTAGCACAAATAAGTCCTGACCTGGTTATTCATTAAATTAGCTAGAATATAAATTTTAAATAATAATATTTGTATTGAGCTATGTGAGATGCTGACATTTACATAAAACCTCAGGCAGTAGGTAATGTTCCTAGTGTAAAGAAGTGTTCAGTTTTACTTTTAGTTTCCCTCAGCTCTGCCTTCTGGCAAGGTATTTATCTCATCTGACTTTAGTGGATACTGGAGTAGTCCGAGATAGCAGTATCTAGAGAACACTGACTTTTGAAACCAAACTTGTTTCAACAAAAATTAAGATATCCCACGTCAAACTGGTAAATTGGGAATAGAATTTTCCCTTAAAGAAAACATTAATGATGATATAGGATTATTTTCATTAATAATGAAAAATCAGTATGCCCCAGGGAGCAAACACTATATTCAAATCAAACACAATTGTAACAAAGCCTACTTAATTACTCATTTTGTCTTTGAAATGGCTGGAGTAATGCTGGCAGATATTTCCTACACTTGGATGATAATGAGAAGAGCACAACAAGATGACAGAGAATGGGTGAGATGCATCTGAAGGCAAGCTCATCTTCGGACATTTGGATGCGACCACCTGGCAGTGACAAACTGCTTGGAGATGATCATACTAAACTGCGGGATGAGTGAAGCAGTGGCATCAGGCAGGTAGAGGGGGAACACAGAGAAGGCTGTGACATCGTGAGAGCTGCAGCACAGCCCCTAGAACGGCAGTCAAAGGTGTGAAAAGGACAGTGGGGGGAAAAAAGAGGTGGCAAAGGATTACCGAAAGGCTGTAAATATTAGGTAGAAATTGAAGTAAAGTGTGACTGGAAGACCACTAGAGAAACAGATACAGGAATATTAAAGTGATAGGGACTTGATGATAACTGGGTAATTCCGTGGATAACAGTTGACAAGATATTGGAAACGATCACTGCTTAGAGGTGAGCTGGGACATGGTAGGAAGATCTGGGACAGCACAGAGCCTTGCTGCTGCCCTTTTCTTCCCTGACAAAATTGTGTTCCCTCCACAGGGGGGCCTGACAGCTCTGATCCGGTGTCAGCAGCTTCACTGGCACACCCAGGAATTAAAACCAGCTACAGTAAAAGGCAAAGTGCGGGAACAGCGGCTGGCACTGTTCACCAAAGAACTGCCATTTCCAGTGCTTGCTTTTCTGCTGATCAGGGAAGGATTAGCAAACAAAGAAGAGACTGTCAGGGCCTCCTCCCCTCCATCTTCGATCCTCATATAAAATATTATTATACTAATAACTGATGTTGTATATATACTCTATATTTAATTTTATATATATTCTGTGTTGGTAACCAAGAGGTAGAATTTTTCCGCATCAGTGTGTCTGACTTCACTTTGAGGTTTGTCTGTTATCAGTGTCAAAGATTTCACCTATTTGTGGTCTAATTACAGCATGCTAGGCCATTTTACTCCAAAGTTGTATCTATGTGGACAAACAAACATAAAATATCCTTCTGTATGATCATACTAATTCATAAACAAATAGATCTAAACATATACCTGCCTTTTGGGTTGTTCTTTTTAAAAAATCCTTTAGTCGTCAAAACAAGTATAACACATTCTCTTCATATTATTTCAGGTGAGCTGCCCCCACACTCTTCCAGACATCTCAAAGCCACCTCCTACCATGCTTTGGAATACCAACTTCTAATTAATTTCCGATTCCACATTCAGTGTGGGATTGAATCTGATATTGATCAACTATACATTCAAATGTCTGAGAGATGCTGGATTCTCATTTCTGCAGGACTATCAGAAAGCCAGAGAAACAGTAATTCTCAACAGGAGCAAGGGTGTTTCTCTTCTCAGCTGTATCAGGCAACACTCCTCAACTCGGTGACAACAGAAGCCTGGTATTACACCACCACAGTCGATAGCATACCTAGGCTTGTACCAAAACTGGCACAGGCATATCTCATACCACTGGTATTGGCAAAGGGAAATATAAATATTCAAAACACCTATCCAAAATCCTACTTTGTAAGACTATAATAAATGTGTTACGCCTACAAGGATGAATGAAATATCAAAACAGCCCTCATGAATCAAAATGTTGGCTATTAATAGGAGGGTTACATCAGCTCAGGAGTAAGGTTTAATTGGTCATAATTTAGTAAAGATTAATAGTGATTCTTTTTATTCATTGTTAAGTAGTTCAGTTTCCTCATTTTTATTGTTATTACTTTAATGTGTTAAAAATCTGGATTAAAACAGCTTGCTTTCACTCTCTTGAAATCGATTTGACTCCTTGTACAAAATTAAGTTTGGACAAAAGGCCGGCCATTTTCAATTACAAGTTGTTATTGCAGTAACACACTGTTGTCATGTTTTAGTTGCATAAAGAGAGAATGGAAATTTAAATCCAAAAGAAAAATTATTTTCAATCACTTGTTTAGAATTCCATAAAATGTACAGATCAACATCCATTAAATAATTTAGAATTAATATCTTCCACACAAAAAATAATTAAATAACTACTTATTTAAAATCTGTCTATCCCCACCCTCTTTCCAAAACATACTTTTATTCAAATATAAAGCTAAGCAAGTTAGTATGAAATCCATACAAGAGAACACGCTCTCAGGGAAAAGCAACAAGTGTCTGCTCCTGAAAGGAGGAGAAGGAACTACAATCCCACTGATTTAGAAATCAAACATCTATTGAACTTGTGAGAATACTGTCAGTCAAATCAGATCTTACTCCTGGACACTGAAATCTCAATCACTCAGTGAGAGATTATTCTGTTTGCAGCAATAAGCTAGAACTAAGACAGCATTTTCAGAGAACTTGAAATATTTTACCTTCCCATATAAATGCAGGTTAGCCACATACTCAAAATATATTTCAGCTCATTTGTGTACTAAAAAGCCATGAGTTACTTGGCATAGCAATCAACATGACATTCACTGCATGATGACTGAAGATACCTTTCTATTGCTTTTTTTTACTAATATAAAGGTATATCAAAACAGCAAACAAAGTTTCACATAAACTAAATTTCTACCTATCATTGCCATCAGAATCATCTTTTTTCAAGCAACTATGCAATGTTTTCTCTTTGACTGTTCGAATTCTGTGTCCCTCAACAGGAAAGAATGTCCCCTGGATTTGTTTCTTCAAAGGTTTCTTCGGTTCCAAATTCAAGCTGAAAAATCAGAGATCTTCCACATGCCCTTTTCTTTTATGATTGTTTCTACTTAGACCATTGCATAAACCATAACTTCACAATGCTAACATTGAATCCAACTGCAGATGAAAGCCATGCCCCAGGACCTCCTTAAAGTTACAACAGTATGAGCCCAGAAGACTCTCACTGAGTGAGGTTTTTCTTCTCTGAGGGATGAAGAACTAATGCTTCCACTACCATTTGTGGACTAAGTTTCCATCCCAGAGTACAGCTGCTGAAAATGTAGTGAAAAATAACCAAAAATTTAAACCAAAATCTCTTCCACTCCTATACCTCTCCAACTGGATTTTAGTTCTGGTTGTAGTGAAAATGGTACAGCTTGAATACAATCACAGTAACGGCTTTTGTATCATTCAGTGGCTACCGCGAAGTTTCCTAAAACAGGGCATGGAGAAGTTACATTAATCAGGCTCATGTATTTACTCTTACATAAACCTTAAATCATCTTGATCACCTACACCTTAGCATTCAGAGTTCTCACACTGTGAGCTCCGAATCACATTGCTAGGAAAGTTTTCTGAAAGCTGTCAAGAAACAAAGCCATGCAGGGAATTGCTCAGCTCCATATACTTCTCCTCTGCCAATGCACACTGCAAAATTCCTCAGTTATCCAAATACTAAAGACAGACCTATACAGAAGAATAAGTGGTTCGGTGTAAGGGCTATGTTAAAGTGATTGTGATGGAAAACATCACCCTTTTACTCAGTGGAGAAGCACAAACAAGCAGCTCAGTGAAATTTCTCCATGATCTCATAGCCGAGCGCAGGGAGATTGTTTCAGCCAACAAGCTGGCTGTTACCCGTAGGAAGAGTGAAGGGAAAGGCAGACCACGGTACCTGCTACGAGAGGCACTCCCCCAGCTAGCAGTCTGACACTCTGCCAAATGAAACATATGGGTATAAATGGAACCGAGAAAAGTACAAAGGACTTTCATTTTCACTCTGAAGTCTCTAGAAGACTGCTAAACCAACCTCTCAGTTTTCTCGATGTAACAGCATGACTTCTTGATAAAAGAAGATTGTACAGTGTATACACAGCTACATATACATATAAAATACAGTTAGCAATGTGGGGCTCTTAGTGTTTCTTTCTGATTTTATACTACAACACAATCTGTGAATAAACAAAAAACTCAAAGAAAAATAGTTTCAAAACAAATCTAACTTTCAAAACACTCTGTAGACAGTTCAATCTTCAAGCATGAAAAATTTAACATCTCTAAAATTAACCGGAGAAAAAGTATACTCTATCAAGTCACTACTGATAAAAGAAATAGTACAAAGAAATGTTAACAGACTGTTTTCCTGAATGTTCACAGCAAATTCTTCAGAAAACCTTTAGCTAATAGCCTAAGTGTTCAGCAGCCTGAAATGTATTTAAACATTTAAAACAAAGCTTTTGAGATGTCCTATATGATAGGCACACTCAGCAAAGGTATTTAAATAGCACCAGTTTTAGGTGAGTTAGTAACTTCAAGAAAAAGTACTGAACCATAATTTTAAGGATAATTGTCTCAAGCCATTTATACTTTCAGAAAACAAAATATTTGAAATGGCCTTTTAAAGGATTAGTAACAAATCCCTAGAGGAATGCAGCCCACCTCAGTCAATTTTCAACCTTAAAAGCAAACTCTGACATATCCAGAACTTTAATGAAGACAGTGTTTATACTTTGCATAGCATGCTAAATGTGACACTTTTACAGATAAACAAAATGCTGTTGACTCTGCCTACTGAAGCTTATAATGGCATGAAAAAAGGTTCAAGAAGGTCAGCAGCTTATAGTTGTTGAGGATGAGATGTAAGGAGTGATAAACATTATTAACAGTATGAGCAAAAGTTAGAAAAAGAGCATTATTTGATAAAAAAGAGACTTATTTTGATATTTTTAAATTATTTTAATGTATAATTCTTTTTAATAGCTTATTTAACAACTAGCTTTTGAATTACTATTATAAGCGATTCTGGAGAAGGAATTAGAGTGCTGATGGAGAAAGAGATCAATATTCAGAGGTCAAAAATGGGTAAAAGGAATGTGAGGGGAGAGGTAAGAGAAAGACACGGTGCTACATAACCATGAGGCTGAGTCAAAAGTAGCAGAGATGCACATAGGCAGCAAGCAAGAGAATAGAAACATCCCAGAAGAGTTCTGCAGAGCTTTGAAAAACAAAAACCAATAAATGAAAGTGAAAGGAACAGTTGTGTGATTTGAGAAGATTATAATGCATAATAAAACACTACCACAGGCAAGCAGGCAGAGGTTTGTATGGTTTACACATATAAATGCAAATGACGACAAAGTCTCAAAATTATTAAGGAGAATAGCTGTTTCAAAACAAGGGAAAGGAATCATTACTATTATTGTCATTATTTCTAGTAGCAATCCCTGTATGATAGGGGAGGGGGCTCAAACAGCTAAGAAAAATAGGTTATGCCAGGAATTAATAAGCCTTAGTGGAGTCTGTGTGCCCAGAAATATTAACCACCTTTTTTGCAACTTTATTAGTAGATCTGATATTACTTCTCTGTACAGGGCTTTTTTTCAGAAGTTAAGATAGCCATGTATAGAGAAACAAGTGGAAAAAGAACAGCAACAACTATAGAAAATGGGCAGCTAGAGTCAAAGAATTCAACTAAGTATGCTCCTTCTGCAAAGCAAAGGTATTTTTCTCCAGTCTGTAAGACTCTCAGGTATGATTGTATTATTAGAGATCTTCCAACAAAGTAAATTGCATTTTACAAGGATGTAGAAATGCTGAGGAAAAAAAGCTACTTATAGTCATATAAAGAAAAAAAGTTAATCTCAAGTACAAGAATCTCATTCTATTACTCAGGACTATGGTAATTCTTCTGGCTAATAATAATGGCTTCCATTACACACAGAAGCAACCTGTTCAGTAAATTTGCATGTTCGTCTCTAATTTATTAGAGAGTGGACTCACTTTTAATTACCACCTTCACCTCCTGCCCCCCTCTCTCTCATGGCTACTCCATGCAGAACTTGCTCAATCCCTCCAGAAAGATAAAAGTAGGCCGGGACCTTTTCTGCCAAGACATAACATTAATCTCACTAGAAACCTACACTGTTCAAGTAGCTACATCCATCTCTGTTACAGCACAGGTAGGCTATCAACCATGACTTGAGAGGTGGATACAAGGAACTAGATGTTTTGTTCATTTTCATCCTTGCGAAGGACTACCCAAGGTTTTATGCAGGCTTTTTCTGCAAGAGGTTTCCAAGGCTAAGCTACTTTTTTGTATCGTGAATGTAAGTACAGCATAGTTTCTAAACACTAAAAGGCAACCGATGCACGACTTTTCCACTTTACATAAACTGCTATTTGAAACAAACCCCTCAGCCTAAATTAAGGCCTCCTGAATAGGCTGAAAGCCTTCAGTGGGACTAATTAGACAGAACCACTAGGCCTTGAGGCTCACAGCTGCTCACCAGTTGGTACCCTCTGAAAAGGCTGAGAATTAAATGAATGGTTAGGGGTTTAAATTGATTAACGAGTATCAGTTGTCCCTTCTCTACAGGTAAAGCCCTAATCTCAAACTTCTTATGCTTTAATGTACCACTTTATGACTAATTAGTACACATTATGGCACATGTATGAGCTTAAAGGAATTTTTAAGGACAATTAATCTGTCCTTATTTTAAATTCTTATTTTAAATAAACAGGAAATTCTCCCTCAATGTTTTGATTAAAAGCAAAAGCTAAGTAGTGCTAAAAAGGTCTATTGAAAATGAATGGGTCTTTTCTTGAGAGACTATATCACAAGTTGTCAGTCCTCTGCATGTTATTTAGGAATTCTACTCTTCATTTGTTCTACAATTTTGTCATTACTCCGAGTATTCATAAACTGGCATATCTGCATTAGGAACACCACACTAGAATAGCTACAGGACTTTATAAACAGAAGCGAATTATAAATAGTCAAGCTACATAGGACAGATTCAATACTATTTATTTTTTTTCATAAGGACAGTGACGAACACCCATTTTCAAGACTGTTGGGAAGGAAACACTGGGGAAAGACTAGGGAGTCTTTATATCATCATTGAGAAACATGACCATCAAGAGCACAACTAAATTAATTCATGACTTTGAAAGTGATAATCTAATGAAAAATAAATGAAGAAACTAGTGTATAAGATTTAGAAGGGAAGAAAAAGGTGTCTTAAATTTTTCAGCTCAAATCTTATGTTTTAGTATCAGGAAAAATAAACTGGGCTTCAAAGAGAGCTCAAAGCTCTCAGCAAAGATTGTGTGCCACTCAACCATATGTTCTTCCATGGTAAGAAACCACTGAAAGTCCTCTTTGGATATATCCCTAAGTGAAACCACTATATGTAAACACCAAGTGCGTGGCTTTTGCAGGAAAACAAAAGAAATTTTCTAGTAGGTACATGAAACCCCTACAAGAGTGCAGAGGAAAAACAAAATACTTCCTTTTTTTTTTTTTAACATTCTACGCAGAAAATGACATAGAATTGGCCTGCTTGGTGTGAAACTGCCTACCAAGGCCAAAGCCAAATTCCTGGCTTCTTCATGCCTTGCCACTTTAGTAATGGTAAATTAGTCACATCCTTCCACCTGGAATACGCAGTTAGGTTGACTTCTTCCCTGTGCAAAGATTTGACATATTAAACATGCTTTTCCAAAACAGCAAAACACTACACCACCTTTAACAACAAGAATAAGATGGTTTTTTTGATTAAAAAAAGTTGATTAATCAACAGTGTTATAGAAGTCTACTCAAGACAGATTTTTATTCAAAAAGACAGAAGAGACTAAGCCAAATCTGAAAACTTTTTACATCTAAGTTGGGATACACAGATTTAAGAATGAAAATACAACCTCTGCCTTCCTATTGCATAAAGAGGATCATTTTTCAGCTAATTGCTGTATTAGTTCTTAATTGACCATGCAGCTTTATCAATGAGAGAAAAAAGTTGAATGTTTGTACTTGTAACTCTCCAGAAAGTCATCTGTTGAGTGATGAAGGAAGGCATGGGAATTGGGTTAAAGCCCAGCTACTAGAGCTTTTTGTATTATTTACATGAACACAGATCAACTTTTGTACAAATGCTCAGCTACAAATGGAAGAACCTCTTACCTGGAGATAAATTGATAGCATAGGCTAAAGTGCTCAATCAAACAACAGTTCCTAAGTCACTTTGAAAAATATATCAGAGAGAAGGCTGGACTTTAATCAGATACAAAAAAAAAAATAATTAAAAAAATCAACAAAAATACTTCTTTCATGAGAGACTAGAGAATTTGAAGAAAAGCCACACAGCATTTAACAGTGTTTTCTTCTAATGACGTAAGCTGAATATACTAAATAATATCCATTAAAGCGGTCATTCTATACACTTTATGCACACCGCAGAAAGCGTCTCACACATACAGCCTTCTCTAAAGGTCTTGAAATGCAGTTAATATTACAAATGCAACAGCCTCTCAACATGTCTGTTCTTACCACTGTTGTAGCTCAGCCCCAGCCCCAGCCGAGCCCCACACAGCCGCTCACTCACTCACCCTGTTGGCAGAACA
>VWZZ01003805.1:167852-195366 GCA_013399095.1 Psophia crepitans | reverse complement strand
CCCCGGGGGGGGGAAGAGGGGGGGGGGGGGGGGGGGGAGAATGGGAACAACACAGGGGCAGCTTCCTCCGGCTGAGGTAACGGCCGTTCAGTGGGCCAGCGAAGGGAGAGGGAACCAACACCAAAGCAGCAGTAGTTATACCGGGATGTACACAAAGGCAGTAACAAGGAGAGTAATTTACCCATCGAGGACCGATGGAGGGCCCAGCCACTCAGCCCCCAGCCAGCCCATCCCCGAGCAGCACCAGCCCCCCCTCCCTGGCCGGCCCCTTTTATGGGGGCATGAGGGCACCTGGTATGGAATAGCCCCAGCCAGCTCGGCTCACCTGGCCCAGCTCCTTCTGAAAATTAACCCCATCCTGGCCAAAGCCAGGATAAACAATTAAAGTAATTCTCATCATTGTCTGGGGGCCTTTGCAATCACACTAAAAGTGCTATTTTATAAAGAAATAAAGATGGTCCCAGACCTATTCTGAAATAATCAATTTATGAATTTAGGCTATAAAAATGTTCGGTGAAGTACAAAGTCCCGGTGCATTTCAGTGGGATTCCAGTGCCTCAATCCTTAAGTTGATTTGAAAACTGGAAAACTTAATGTACATCTGAGACAAGAGCATGGACAGGTTTTGTTTGGTTTTTACTTTGGTCACTTGGCCATGGAACTCTTCCACTATTAGGGTGTGCCTACATACACACACCAAATCAAATGGGTTCCCTCAGCAAGCACCTACCAACATCCACACAGATTTCACCGATCAAGCTCTGAGAAAGTAATATTATGCGATGATGACTAGAAGCAATAAAGCAAACAACTAAACAGGAAGCAGTACACTGAGCATGCTGAATACATATTTAAATAGCATATCTCAAGTATCCCATCCCATCCTTCTTACAGCCTAATACTGCCCATCTTTAAGAAAGGGTTGGCTAAAGGAAACTGAAATATGAAGTATAGTTTTCCTACTCCTCATTTACTAAACAGAACAGATCTCCCTCTCCTTGACCTTGATAAAATATCAGCTTATAACTATTTGAAATTCCACCTTTCACAAAAAAAACAAATACAGAATCACAGAATCACGATTCTTCAGCGTCACTTAATTACACTCCTTAACTAGATTATCATCTTCATTGAGAAGTCAGTTTGATGGGCCACAGGCTCGAATCTCTGTCGTGTATCACCATAAATAGAACCCTAAAACGAAAGACAAACTTAAGCACTGTTCTGAAGTAAAACAACTGATCCCCAAAACATCATTCTAGCTTAAGTAAATATCCTCAATGTTTAATTGCAAAAGGAATACTCATGTAAATATATAGAATAAAGCCATAGCAAAGATCATCCCTGACCTCGATAAAAGCCTTTCTTGGTATATTTCAGGAGGAAAAATCCCCATTTTCCTGTTAGTGCTGTCATAAAGCCCAGAATGAATTACTAAAAATTGTTACTTTTATGTTAAAAGCTCTCACCATGACAAGAATGAATTAGCAGGGGATGGGGAGTAAAAAGACAAATAATGCTAAAGAGGCCATTTCCACAAAACCGCTGCTGTGAATGTGAGTGCCTAAAGCCTTGCATCCTTATTAGCATTGCTCATTGTAGTCCCCTCTCCCTCTCCATGCAACAATTTACCTGCTCTTCCTCACTAATGCACAATCTTCCTCCTTTTTTTTTTCCCCCTCCATTAAGACAACTCCTTTCCTTATGAATATCTATCAATCACTTTCCAGCATGCTGGCTCTCCACTGAGACAGAACTCTATTAATAACTACTGGTAAAAAAAAATAATCTGCACAGGTACCATAACTGTAGTGGTAAATAGGGCATGGCTTCCTACGTAGAAAAGACAGTACACTATTAGAAATTACTCTGAATCAAGTATTAATCCATACAACTTAACAATTCTATAAATCATTAAAGATAAACACTATTAAAATAAACCATAACTTAGTTAAAACAGTCAAGCTGGCTTTCCCATTTCCTCCAAGTAAATACGTTTTTAAGTTGAGTTTTCAATCAAAATATGATAGAATGGCATTATAATTTTATAAAATGAGGTACTATGCTCAAGATGAATTATTTCTTCACACAGCTAAAAAAGAACAGTTTCGTATTCACATCAGGGAATCCCTTAAAAAAACCAATCTAACATTGCTTGTACCTCCTTTTCTGTGTTTAAGGTCAACAAATTGCTACATACAAATGACAGTTTCTTCTGTCTTGCATACGAAGATATGATGAAGACACCAATTAATGAAGGAGAAACACATGAAGATAAAAAGCATTGAAGAAAATGTGGTTGAACTTAAATTACTATGCACACTTAATAAAAATCTATATAATACTGACAGAAGTCTAAGTTATATTTTAAACAAAGTTCAAAGCTATACTGCATCCAAAAGTATATGGTGTGATGTTGAAGATATTACTTATTATTACGCTTTTAATTTATTAAATTATCAAGCGTTCCTTTTCTTTATAGTAATAGTTTGAGGTTGTATGCTTTTCAGTATCTTTGATGCAGCCACTATTGAATCCCTTTTGATTGTGATAAGGTCTCAACAAAAGTGATGACTGAATACTGCCAAGACATTTTTAGAGTCAGAATATTCTTGTAGCTACTTCTAAACAATTGGATGTGAGACTACAATGAAAACAACACCCTTCTATAAACCAAAATTAGATTTTTTTCCCCCAGTGCATCAGCTCCTTTATGCTACGGATTTGTAAGTTAGCTGAGAAATAGATTTTTACCCATCGTATCAAATCTTTTCCAAAAAATCCCACTTTTTCTCTTCTCCCCCAAAATGCTCCCAATATAACTTTTACAGGACCTGCCCAGGTCTGCAAAAGCAGTGCCTGAGAGGTGTGACCCATACATTTTTTTGTAACAGATACATGCAATAAATTGTCTGGTTTATACAAACAAGTGGAAAAGCAAAAATATTGTTATGAAGACATCTATTATGTCTTCATATTGCTCCCATCATCATGAGCATAACTAATCTTAGTGCCATAAATAAGTAAATTTAGCAGAGTACAGTTACTTTCCCTGGCCTTCAAATCTAGCAAGAAAAGAAGAAATCTCAATAACTCCTACAGAAATAGCAGGTCACCCAATCCTCTGAGACAGGAAAACAAGAACCTTGGGACATTACAGCACCATCATGAGGCAGGCCAGTGCAGGAAACCTAGAAAGGGTTTATAGGTTTGTTCTTTCTCTGTGATCCCTAAAGAAACTCTGAAGAAACACAGCAGGTACTTTCAAACAGTCTACTGCAACTGATACTCATATGGTTAGATCATACTCAGTAAGTAGAGTTGAGTACGGCACTACTAAGTTCTTACTGTGCTTGGATTTTTTTGTTAACATAAAAGTATAGTCTTGCAGAACGTGGAAGCAGATGAACTTAAGATTTCTAAATCAATTGAGAAAGTACCTTAGCAGTACCTTTATAATTTAATACTAACCCAAGTTAAGCATTACAGAAGTAAGAAACAAACATCAGTCAAACAGAAAAATCATTCATTATGAAGAAGGAGGGCCACAAAGTTTATCAGAGGGCTGAAGCACCTCTCCTATGAGCACAGGCTGAGGGAGTTGGGCTTGTTCCACCTAGACAAGAGAAGGCTCCAGGGAGACCTAATTGCAGCCTTCCAATACCTAAAGGGGACCTACAGGAAAACTGGAGAGGGACTGTTTCTTAGGGAGTGCAGTGACAGGACAAGGGGTAATGGGTTTAAACTAAAAGAGGGGAGACTTAGATTAGATACGAGGAAGAAATTCTTTCCTGTGAGGGTGGTGAGGCACTGGAACAGGTTGCCCAGAGAAGCTGTGGAGGCCCCATCCCTGGCAATGTTCAAGGCCAGGTTGGATGGGGCTTTGGGCAGCCTGGTCTAGTGGAGGGTGTCCCTGCCCATGGCAAGGGGATTGGAACTAGATAGTCCTTGCGGTCCCTTCCAACCCAAACCGTTCTATGAATATGTGTAATAACCTTAAGTCAATACCTGACAGAAGTTAGCTCTCCTTACCAGAATGTCTCCAGAACTTGCAATTGCACCATGAGCACACTGGCATTGCTCACAGTTGGCCCAACTTGGATCTTTACATAGTTGGTTTTCTTGGATTTGTTTTTGATTTATTTGTTTTAAATGAGCAACTCACAATAAAGCTCTCTTGACTATATCCTCATTTACAAACTAAGCTACAGCTTTTGCTTTGACTTGCTAGAACTTTTAGCAAGCACAAGCAATCGCTATTGCTCTGGAAACTGATCTTACCATTTTCACTTCATAGATACTGGTGAACGGCTCAGTGAGGTACTGGCTAAAGCTTCACCATGCTTCAGAAGTCTTCTTTACAGAAGTCTACATTTTAATATAAACGTATGTAATTGTCCCTCTAAATAATCAGCATTAGCAATATTATTTGCCCAGAGCATCATGCTGTTTCTGCCAACCACAAACGGCAAGACTGTGCAGCGCTAGTTACTACAGAAACACTGCATGTCAACCTATGTGTGCTTTCCTCCTCCCAAACACCCTCATACTACTCAACTAGAATAATTTTTAAATAAATGATTATTCTAAGTACAATTTGACTCCACCTTGCAGAAAAAGGTAATCTTTTTCACAAAGCAGAAGTATTTCAGAAGACACACTATTAAATCTGGTTAATTCACCATCAGTTAATTTCTAAAAGCATTATCTATGTACATCAAATAGTTTCTAAAAGATGAAAACAATTTAAGAGAATCAACTGCAAAATGAGCTATGAATGTTTTATTCCTGTCCAGATTGCCCTACAGCTTCTATACTGTGATAAAACATGCCAGCATATCATATAATACTGGAGAATCAACAGAGAAATTTACTGGATGTGCAAAATGAAGGCGGGGGGGGGGAAGTTGTGGGAAATTCCAGTATGAATCACTAGTGAGGATCCTTGGGAGGGAAGAGCAAGCAGAAGAGAAAGGAGCAACACAGAAATAATTCTTCCTATAAATTATGCTTTTCTATTGAAAACTAAACCATTTTGAAATGGTTTTGAAAGAGCGGCTGTGGATTCCTTAGACAGATGGTGTGAATAGATCTATTAGTCACTTTGGCTGCAGCAGTATGGGAATGGGGTTTGTGCAATGCCACTTAAAAACTCTGTATAAACACAAGAGAAGTACATTGAAAAGTTCATTCAACTTTCCAATACATGACTCTTTCTGTCACCTATCACATTAAGACACCAACAGTAGTTAGTTTTGAGTTTGCAGTTTCTGCTGCAGCTTTACACACTGTAGTAGAGACAGACTTAAACCAAAACCCCACATGGGACAGCTGGCCTTAACAGGTGAAAAGCTCAGACCTAATGGCTTTTCTCTCAAAGTCCTTCTGCATCTTTGCTTTGGCTTTCTTGTCAGAACTGATGACACGTAGCGCTGTTTTCTCAGTGATATACCATCTAAAATTGGAAGTCATGGTTGCTCGTTCTCCTTTCTCCCCCCTACTGCAGGGTCTCTGCTTCCTACTAATGTGATTTAACTTTTTAAGTAATCAAATCTTAATTCTTAAATGCTTTAATTGTAAATCTATCTGGTTTAATTCTCTGAATTTACATTCCAGAAATGTTTGATGCCAACAGATATAAATGAGGTATTCTTAAATGAAAACACATGAACTTCAGAATCCTTCAAAAAACCCTGAAACCAACTGTTAGCTTGTACTGAGAGGAAGTCTTGCAGAGAAAAAGAAACAACCCATCACCAAAAAAACCCCCAGATTTTGGAATTAAAATATTACTATTGTAACACAAAGTATTTTCATAGCACCTGATAGGCTAGATATATCTAGAATTTGATAGAATAGCTAAATGCTTTAGGAGCAAAGTCAGTATAATATTTACACAGAATTACTCATTAGCTTTTAAATGTTATGCATCTGGTCAAGTTCAGTAACTATATCTAAAATAATACCACTCTGTTAGAAACTAAATATATTTTAAGAGTACATATATTCCTATGGTTACTCTCTTCCTCATTGCCGGTTCACTGATTAAAGTAAGCTATTGCAATCATGATAAACAGCACTTTTGGTGGCAAGGAACTCAAAGATTCACTTTTAATTCTCAGAAATATTTAGAGCATCTAGAAAGTCAGAGCCTATCCCATTGCCCTACTTTATTTCTCCAATAAGAAATGTAACTGAAAGGAGCAATATCTGAATCCTGTTCTTTTAAGGTGGAGACAGATGCTTAACACAGAACATCTGTCCTCAGAGAGGACAGACATGTAGTTCCAATAATCTTGGTTGTTACACATGTAAAAAGGAATGCATAAGCCAAAGGTAAGGTTGGTCTTATCATAGGTAACGCGTATGATGGGAAAACTCCTTGGAAAATGGTCAAGATCTAAGAGCAGAAGAATTGTAATTTAATTACCCACTACAAAGCATTCCACCTGCCTAGCACAAAATCTGAGTCATACAGTTGCTGGTTTAATTAGAAAAGATTCATTGGTTATAACCATGCCTCCACTGGCATGGCAAATGTATCAAGAACCTTTTCCCTCTCTGAGCTAGAGAAGACAACCTTTTCCTCTCTGTTACTGTGCGAGAAGGGAAAGCATTTCTGAAAGAATCCACAGGACACATTTGAGTAAGAGAGGCCACAGGGCTCCTGGATGCAAGCACATGGTCACGTTCAGATTAAGGAAGTCAGCGAGACCTTAGCTCGCTTATAAATTGTAACCCTGCCCAAACAAAACCTATAGATGGAGAACAGACAATACATAAAACACCAGTGACACAGAACTCCTGAAGTCCTTTCCACTACTATCTGTCATTAGATGAGACGTCCATCTTCGGTCTTTCCTTGAAGATGGATCCTGAACCTTAAGTTACAAGTCACTACCACCCCACATGAGGCTGTTTTAAGTGGTGCATAGTTTGATAGGATGGAACCATATGGATGATGTGAAACCATTATCACCTTTACAGTATTTTGCTTTAAATTTTATGGTGTGCGTGTATATATATATATAGAGAGAGAGAGAGAGAGTAATGCACAAGAAGTTTGTGGGTTTTGCATTTACATAGTATCTTAATCCAAAAAAGGTGGAAACCACTTGTCATACTGTATTTAAGGCTAGTGCTATGAACAAATTGTAAAATACTACACTGACTTTCATCACTTATAAAACTTAATTCCATACTTTTTGGGTTTTTTAGTGAACGGTCTTCATTTGAAAAATAAAATGCTTCCTACCATAGTACCACAACCTGGCAGCTCCTGGCATTTCATGCCATTCATACAAAACATTAGAGCAATACTGCTCTGTAACCAGTATGTTACATGAAATTTAAATTCACTTAGAGTTTTATTCTGCAGACCAGCATTTCCTTCACAGAAAAGGAAGGAATAAGGGGCACCATGGCCTTGTGTTCACACAGCACACTCCAGCAAGGTAGAGATGTAAGAGAAGATGGTTTGGATGCAACGGGAAGAATGCCATTTCTTAAGGAAACTGTAGCATTACCATAGCGATGTTCCAAGTAGTCCCTCAAACAACAGATGTAGAAGGAATCAAAACAATCTTAGAAAGGTGGATAGGACAGGCAAGGAACTGCTTGTCACTATGTATTTTTAAAATTACATTTTCTGTTCTAATAGAGCAGAAAATACATTGTTTATAAACATTTTCCTCTCTGAAACTTCCCAAATTGTAACAAGCTGTTTAAGTGCACACATTAAAGATTATATGGGTTTTTTTTTTCCTAACCATTCCATAAGCTTCCTTATTGTAATAACACTCTAGGACACTTTTTTTTCCTTTACGGATGAATATTGTTTCAGAGAAAATATTCTTCCCTCCTCTATCATGCCTAAACTTGTATTTATAATGATGGTGACAGGGATTAGTAAAGGATTAACAACCTATGTAAAAGGAGTTGCTGAAAATTATCAAAACTATTGGCTATTCACGATAAGAATGAATGTGCTAGAGAAAAAAAACACAAAACACACCATAACAAACTAATATTCATACTTTATGGAAGGATTAATTTACTTCAAACTAAATAACTAGGTATCCTGAATGTAGAATATGGCAGTTTGTGATCTAGAATAACAAGTTCACCATTTCAGCTATCTCACAGAAGAAATTTGGAATAAGACAAAGATTTTGGAAGGAAGAAATAGATACTTTTACCTTACTTAGGACAATGAATTGTCTTTGAGTTTAGGATTTAATGATCCAATAAAAAAAAATGCTACATAGCTAGAACAGAATTACACCAAAGTAGTAAGCAACATGTAATTATATGGTTTTTTAAAGAAACATTTCTTATTACCTAGTAAACTCTGCTACTTCAATGTATTAAGAACAATATGTGCTTATGTTCTGCATAAATCCTGTCGAATTTTTTTTAGTGTAATTTCCTTTATACGAAAAGCCTTTGGAGAAAAGACAATACAAGTGAAGAAAGCTGTCCAAGACATGAGCATCTGTATTCAAGTATCAAAAAAAAAAAATCAATTCTAAAAATGCAAACCAGATAGATCTAAGACTTATGAAGGACTTCAAACTGACAATCAACCAATAACTGTCTATTTATCTACCTGTTCAAAAATACTATAAAACTTCAGCTATCTACTCTGAATTTTGTTGGAATGAAAGCTCTCATTAAACTAGATTAGTCACGTTACCTATTCCCAAATCCAGTTCTCTCTCAGTTCCAACATTTGCTGAAATACAAGTGTACCAAAACCATTTGCCATATGAAGCCTCTGACTTGATTGTTCTAACAAGTACTTCGCGATTTGTGCACAATTTCATTTATCAAATTCACACCCTTCACTTTGAAGTCTATTCCCATAAAAAATTTTCATTTCCTAGAAAGCAAGGAAGGAAAGAGTTTATCTTTAGAAACTAATATAATGTCTGCTTAGCAGGTTTACTCCCTAAGACTGTTGAAAGTGGAAAAAAGTGTAATCAAAACAGTTAAGATTTTATCACTGTGGTAAAGATATCTTAATCCAGTGAGAGGGAAAGTGTTACTAAATAGAATCTAGAGAATTCTTCTCTTCCTGCTGCTCCTGAAACTGTTTTTCCATTTTTTTAATTATGCTGAGAAAAGCTGTGATGCTCTAGACTTCAAACACAAATATTATACTAAAAGTTACATGATTCATACTAACACATTTTAAGCAGGTGCAACACAGTCCAAAACAATAAGGCAGTAACAAACACTAGAAAAAATATTGCTTTTTTATGTATATTAGTAATAGTTCTGCCTATTGTAAACATAACATCATGCTAGCTCTCCTATCATGGACAAACAAATCCAACTCATTCTCAGTTCCCTGGAGTAACTGAACCTTATCACAGGAAAAGTACTTGGAACATTTGAGCAGTCAACTGTCAGTAGAGTTCCACATAATACACATCAGCAGGGAAGACTAAGTGAAGTGAATATCCAATACTTCTCAATGATAGGAGATTAATGCAACGAGGATAAAAAATTCTATCTTTTTTTATATACAATGAGTCGCAGGTTCAAAAGTATGTACAAATATATGTACACAACCAAGAAATGGAACTAGCGCTTCATTGTTAAAGGATATATAAAGTCAGTACCCCTAACACAACATTCCTTCAACTGTGAAACTAAAACCACTTCCTTACGATGGCAAGATAATGTTGAATCTGTAACTTTCCCTTCATGTTGTTGAATGCAAGACTGCACCCAAAAATGTAAAATTTTATTTCAAAAGCCAATACATAGCTATTTCAATAAATTTTGTTCTTCAGACTCTCTCAACTTTCTTCAGGCTAGAAATATTTCATTAGAAAACAAATAGAGCCTGAGTAGCATCTACTTTTTATTGGATGTACGCAATTAAAGCTGGCAAATGTATCAACAGCCTAACGAAGAGAGCCATTAATTAGCTCAACTGCCAAATACATCCTAGATCCCAGAATGCTATTGCTTCTGATGCTTGGGTGCTGTGATCTTCTTCCGTGGCTTTCATGCAGTCTTAATTAGCGATTTCTTAATCCCATTATTAAAAGAAACAAACAACAAAAACAACAAACAAAAAGCAGAAAAAACCCCACACACAACACAGCCACAAACACCACCACCACCACCCAACCTGAAGTTAGATTATGCCATTGCATAAACAGGTGGGCATTTACTCTAGGTCAAACCAAAAGAGAACATAAAAGCATCCCTACAGAAACAGCAGTGAAGAAAAACCCTTCTTGCTTAATCTTTCTAGATTCCAGCTAATTAAAACATACGGAGTCCTTACGTTAGAGACCTGCTGATATCCTGCACATTAACAAGAATGCACGCTAACAAGAAGTGATGAATACATGAACTGAATGGCTGTTGAAATGTACAGTTTCCAAAAGAAACTATTTAAAGATTTTGTTCCCTAGTCAGGTTCCAATTGAGAAATATGAAAACTAAGTTGCAGCTTCTTTTCCACAGAATTTTTGCTCACTTATTTAGTATTTTTAAGTCTACATGCATATAAGCCAGATACATTAACCTCTCGAACTGAGCCATATCCATGAAAACTGAGAAGCTCTATATGCAATCTTTCAGGTGTGTGTGTACACTAGCACACCTGACACTTTTCACAACCAAACTGTGAAAACATCTTCTCCTTTACTTTAATTCACCCCCAAACAGGCCTCTACTATACTGACTTGGTCTGTAATGACATAGGAAACAAAGTAGTGGAGGAAAGAGTCTTGTCTGACACTTGTCCCAAAATTGGGTATTAGCCCTCAGACTGCCAAGTCATTTCACTGGCTACAAATATTAGCAAAATTGCAGTATTAACACTGACAATATTTAATTTAACTTCTTACATAGAAATGGCTTTTGATCCTACTTTATCCCCAAGGATATTACTTCACATTTAAAAAAATTAACTCTGTATGCAACTTATGAGTAAAATAATAATTTCCTCCACTACAATACACAGAAAGGTATAATTTTGCTTAACAGTTGCCAGGGAACTATGCACATTTCAAAACATACCAGATACATTATATAATATCTGAGCTTAAAAAAAATAAAATATGTATTTTAGAGACATACCTTAACATGTTCAAAGAAAAGTTAACTCAAGCTGTAATTAAATCCCTATAAGCAGGGCAGGGCAGTGTGGATAGACTACTTAAAAAAAAACAAACACTAAGCAAATCATTAAATGGCAGACCAACCACACAATCAACCAAGCCAAACCAAGATACTTTCTATTGCAATCTCCCACAACCCTGTCAACGCTAGGGGATTTCCAGTCAGGAAGGAAGGAACTGCTGGGGAAGTCTGGCACGCAAGGCTTGTTTCTGAATCATTAGCAGAGACCACGTGTCACTGAGTTACTACAAATAGCAACAAATCTTAACACAGTCAACCAGGATGCAACCATGCCTTCTGCCTGGGACTCCCAACCATTGCCCCCAAAAAGCGATGATACCTTTTGGAAATATTCAGAAGTCATTCCAGGCTAAACATCTCATTTGAAGTTACTATGGATGGAAAAAAAAAAAAAGCTGGCAAGGGACTGTTCATTGGGGAGTGCAGTGACAGGACAAGGGGTAATGGGTTTAAACTAAAAGAGGAGAGATTTAGACTGGACATGAGGAAGAAATTCTTCCCTGTGAGGGTGGTGAGGCACTGGAACAGGTTGCCCAGAGAAGCTGTGGAGGCCCCATCCCTGGCAGTGTTCAAGGCCAGGTTGGATGGGGCTTTGGGCAGCCTGGTCTACTGTAGGGTGTCCCTGCCCATGGCAGGGGGATTGGAACTAGGTGATCTTTGAGGTCCCTTCCAACCCAAACCAGTCTATGCTTCTATGATTAAAAAGGAGCAAAGTTCCACATACTCTTGGTCTGATACAAGGGGTAACATTCTGCACACACTACTTCTTTTGCTTATTGCAAATCTTCCCTGATTATGTGTTTGTGAATGTTTAAAAAGTATAATATTGCCTTATTCCTGGAGTTATTTGATCACAAAAATAGGAAATATACATTACAGAGTAAACATTTCATACGGTTGCACCTAGGGTAAATGCAGAGCAACTGGCATGCAAAACACCTCATGTAAGAAACTTCAATACATCTGCTTACAGGAGGAACCAAAGTACTGGGCAGTAAAGGTTTGCAATTCAAACTGAACAAAATAAACTTCTCCAGTTCTGCAAACACTTAGAATGTCATTAGATCTAGCTAATCAAATCATCCTACCAGTTGGAAGGGTCTAATCTTAAGAGTCTCTGGGCAGTGCTGAATTGTTAAGGACGACAACAACAAAACCAAAGGTCAGTGATTTTCTTTTTTCCTCATTAACTGCACACTCTTCCAATAGATAGGTATGTAGTATGCTATAGAAGTAAGGTTTTTTCCTCTACTATTTGCACACCTTTTTGAAGTAGTGCACAGCCCAGCACTAAAAGCATGCTACTCCTCTCTGAGACTTAGCACTAGTCAGTAACATTAGATCAGGGAACTCTAATGGCTTATCTACTTCTGACACGTCTTTTGAAGTCACAAGCTTTGTCATCTAGCTTGCTAAAAGGGCCACAATTCTCATCTGACCTGTAACACTATTACTTTTTGAACAGAAAATTTTAAATCTCACCAGTCTTGCAATTCTCTGTAACACATATTTGCATCTATAGGGACCAAGCTGATCCAAGGTCTTTGATGAAGAAGTTTCGAAGGGACAGAGAACGCACCCTCATGAGCCTCACCAAAGGCCTAGTCTATATCCTGTTTCTTCTGCTATGTAAAGAGTGCCAGGTAAACAACTATAACACAGCAAACATAGTTGTTTCAGAGCAAAACACAGTGTTTGTTTTGCTTTCACTAGACATACCAAAACCCCGGGGATACCCACTGCCTCTGTTCTCTGAATGGGGCAGGGCGAGCGTTAGCAGTCTCCTCCACCTAGAAGCTGCTAATTACATCAGTCATGCTGCACTACATCTGACAGTTTTGTGATCTCACCTATTCTTCAACTGAGCTCCGATCACCCACTCATTTTATTAGTAAAGAGAGGATCTGGCAGGGGAAGCTGAAGTACCTATTATCCCTTTATTTCCAAAACAGCAACAGTTTACAAACTTTCCATTTGTGAATTAAATTCTTGCAATAAACACAATCAAGGCAGGAATGTTAACTTCTTCCTCAGAAGAGAGGAAGAAGAAAACAAATGCAAACCACCAAACTGATTTGAACTTTTCCTGTGGGATAAGCACTTGCCTTTGAGTTTGCCAGTTGCTCATCAACTTGAGCAGATTCTCAAGTGAAGTAAATCAACACCAGCTCATTGACTTCACTAGACCTACGCTCCTTTACAGCAGTTAAGGCTGACCTACATTAAAGCACCATTTCACACCAAGGAAGAGCTGCCTAAAGACTGTTGGAGCCAGGAACTGCAGCGTGTTTCTTCCGCACACTTAATCGTTATGCTGAACGCCGGCCCTCTCCTTCTCCGGGGGCCTGCAGCCCTCCTTACACTGCAGAGATTAAAAAGTGATGGCTTACGCAACCAGCAATTTCCAACCGGTCAGCCCTGGCCAGCTCGCAGCTGGTGGATGACTAGACAAAGCATGTGAAAGCCTAAGCGATTGCCCTTCAAACTTCTGGGAGGGAGTGGTGCCTGTGCTTGCCAGGCAAAGTTACAGAACTCCAGTTTCAATTGAATTCTTGCAGGCTTTGCCAGCCGTCCTTCTGTGAAGAGTCTGAGGCGTGTTCTGTCTGGAGCTGGTGGTTCCTTCTGACTGGCGATGTACCAAAATGAAAGCAGGCTTGACACAAAAAAAGTCAGAGATCAGGCAGGGAGAGAGAAAGAAAAGATTCATGTAATTCTGAAGCAAAAACTGTTGGGATACCTCCACACCCTTGAACTTCTTTCCTACCATGTGTAAACGTAGGTCTGAATACATAATCCAAACCACTAATGAAGGAAAGAAAAAAGCAACCAAACCCCACAACCACTGGAACTAAATAAAGATTTAATATGCTTAATATACAGCACTACTCAAGAGTGCAAGAAGGATAAGCACATGAGCTCCGCAGCAAAAGAAAATAGTATTAAATAGACCTAACTAGAAACAAGGGTTCTAAGAAGTCTCATTTTGAACTGGAGGCAAAAATTAAAAACTGCCTACCTGCAGATTTTATGGAATAGGCTCTGGGAAAACCACAGAAGCATTACTGTACAAAGTCTGACACCACTGAATCGCTCAATAGCCATGGGCATCCACAGGCAAGCATAAATAAAAGCTTGTACTTCTCACTATTCTATCTTCACTTTTCCCTATTAACTGATTAAATAAGGATATAGAGGCTGCACTCAAATTTTGATATAAGTGCACCTTTTTTTTTTAGATTAGCTTAACCTCGTTAAATCAATTCTTACACTTACCAGGGCATGACATTGTTTACATAAGACTAAGTGCAAAACCCTGACCTCTGTATTTCCATCATGACCTCAGAGAACAGAGCTCACTCACCCTACCCCAGTTCTTACAACCTTAATTATGTTCGACAAGGCTCCTGTGCTTTAAAGGTATCATTTACCAAAACCTGTTTATTTTTATTCCTCTTAATCACTTCCATTTTGTTTTATTCCATTTATATGCCCTGGCTTTTGCAATCAGAATCACTATCAGATTGGATCACTTCTTCAGACACAGCTGAACAGCTTCTTACACTAGTATACAGCCATATAAAAATTCACACCATTTAGCTTGTATCTGGTGTAAATGGAATCAGTCACAGATATTCAAAAAGCTTGCACATTTCTTTGCCCCTTACGAAATCTTTAGGGGGTGGGTGGGAGAAACGGGACAGACGGGGGACAGGAACCAACACACACACAGGGACAGGTCCTACCTGTCTCATCACTTACCATTTTAATAAGTCAGGCTAATAACTTTAAAAGAAATTCCAGTCTTTCTGTATAACTTCCCTGTCACTCAAAAAACATTTACTCTCTTCCCACGTACTGTTGAATTTAAATGTTCAGGAATAAGGTAAGTCAGAGAATTGAGTGAATGTAACTTTAGAACTCTCTAGAAGGAAAGTTTAAACACACTTAGGGAGTTTTACTGAGGTTTTATCTCAACAGGGTCTTCAAATTATTTAATGGCATATGAGAAAATCTACAAAGATACATTAATGTTAAAAGTTAAGCTATAATAATAAGCCATTATCGTTTAGTTTATCATTATCACTTAGTTTAAAGCCATTATCTTTTCACTTCACATTTCGAAGATGAACAGCCAAAATCAAAGTTGTATTAGATTCAGTTTATTTAATGGGACTTCTAAATTGAAATAAAAAGTATGCAGTTTGAACCTGATGGCAAACTGCACAACCTTCACATTTTCTTTTCTGTACCACACGAGCTACTCGCTCACTAGACATAAATGGGTAGAAAACAAGAGTTTCTTTGTTTGCGTACATTAACTTAAAGCTGTAAAACTCATTCAGCCAAACTTTCACCTTTAAACCTTAACCTGACTTGTAACAACATTTGTAGCCTCTAAAATTACACTGCATGCACCCAGACGGAGTTAATCACCCTTCACTTTTGATGCGTTGAGTAATGATCTACCACTTAAACTTGAGCCCTTAAAAGCCTGAAGAAAAATATGTACGTATCTGTCTTAAATCAGTAGCGAAATAACAAAACTCTACCTAGCATTGCCCAGATGAAAAGACAAACAAAACAAGACATACAACTTGTAGCTCATGAAATTTGAAAATAAGTGCATTTAAAGTCTCCTCAGAGATGAAATTCATGCTTCCCAGCACATGCTATTGATCAGACACCTGGTTCTTCTAGGAAAGAAAAAAGACTAGTCACAGAGGAAAGTCAGGCTTTATATCTTGTGTAATTTAACACTTTTGGGAAAAAGAATGAAATCAGGCATAGATTTTGAAGTAGCATGTAGCTGATGAGCTTCTTATTTTAAATGGCTGGCACCATTCTTTCTTTAAAGAAGCAATCTGTGCTTAACACTTTGTTTATAATATATTACAGCTCTCTTCAAATATTATGCTAGTAGGAACCAGACTATTCCTTTTCAAACCTGAGCAACAGCAATAGTTGAGTATTTTTGCTCTTAAAAAAAGTATGAACTATGTAAAACAAATTAATAGATGTATGTATTACACTTCTCTCACAATCACAGCTAGATGACATAGGGGGGAAGAAAAAAGAGTATTAGACAGCAAAGGAAAATTCAAAGCCAAAAATGCTTTGAAAAAATATATATGCAAGCCAAAAAAAAAAGCAAGAAAGAAAAATGAGAAGCTGAAGCTAAACCAGTATGTGTGCTGAGGAAGCAGGGGAATGACTGACTACCACAGGAAAGATACCAGCAGCACCAACACAACACGTAGTAAATCCAACCTTCTAATGAATGACAAAAAAGGATCCTAAATCACAGAATTTGATTAGTCCTGAAATTTCCTCACTGTTTAAGTTTAGAAGTGACATTATTCATCACTTTTTTCCCCACTATTAAGCTTTCCTATATAATGTCACAAGTGGAGGAGTGATACACAACTTAAGCCCTTGCAAGACAAGGTAAAACTTGAAATCAGTAGTTAACTTCCTTTGACTTCAAGGGGCTGAGGATTCATCTTGGTTTTGGTTTTCTTCCTCAGGCCACAAAAGGAATGGTTGCTGTTTCTCTCTCATTTATGCTAATAAAGAACAGGGAGCTATTTTTATTTTCTCTTTATTACTGCTTTAAAAAAAAAGAATCCTCATTTTAAAGCAAGTTTTAACACGCACAGTACAGTCTGCACACATAATGGTTTGGGTGGAGTAAAAGCCCTCAGAAACACAGTGCACAGAGCCAATAATGGACTTGTCGCCAACACCCCATGATTTCATGACTGCTAGAACAAAAACAAATGCCACGTTCAGTTCATTGCAAAGAAAAGGATTAATTAACTTGATGTGGCTTTTTACTTGACCTGTGTAAGATGAGTAAAATACAATTTCATTTTATGAGATTCAAAATGATCAGCTGCAAGCCTATGGGAATTGTGATGAAATGACCAAGTTAAATGACTTTGTTTAATTCTAATTAGTGAACTGTAGGTCACCGTGAATTTTTAGCTGTGAGGTTGTTGCTTCCCTTCCTGCAATAAGGTAACAGGCAAACAAAATGTAAGCGTCTTTCTGTAAATTGATGTAAAATAAAATGTAAAATCCTGTCAAAGACAGAAATATGAATCCTGAAGACAGTAAACCAAACTTCTTGGAATAATAACAATTGACTTCACTGATACTTAAATAGTGATCCCCCCCCAAAAAAAGAAAATAATTCATAGTTATCAGTCAAAATCAAATGTCCACAGTATCAGTAATCCTTTTACTCAGCAGGAAAAAAAAAAAAGCCACAAAAGCTGCCTGTATAATATTCACTCCTTCTGGTCACAATGTTAAGGCACTGGGTCAACCTAAATCTGCCAAACTTCCTAGCTTGGCTGTCTCAGCAAAGGCAGGGAAAAATCTCAATCTCATATGGAGTACTGGAGCAGGGAGGTGGGGGTAGTGGGAGTGGAAAGGAATTAAATAATCTTATTCCACATTATGGTAATGGCTACTACAAATGTATGAATGGGAAAGAAGCAATCATGTAGCTTTTAAAAAAAACAACTTACTTCCTTACTTTCTGATGGACACACCACACAAAAATAACTTAAAGAAAACCAAGACAAACATTAAACAAGTGGGAAAAGCGGCAATTCAGAAGCAAAAAAAAATAAAAGTGTTTTGAGCAGAGATTTTTTCAGCAATGCAGTTTATGGAACCTCAGCCCCTAGCTGGTAGAAATTAAAGTTGAATTCTCTTTTAGTATTTACAATGTGAGACCCAGAGGGGTATCACCTTATTCTAGAAGGGCCTAGCTCCTTTTATTTTCTACCCCTATGAATTTCCTGCAGAAAGGTCAACCATTTTAAGCAACAGCATCACAAATGATGCCGCTGTTTGTTTCTTTTTACAGTTCTAAAAAAATTAATACTTGAACACACACTTCACTGGTTTCTCTATTCCCTCCACTAAAAACTTGGAAGTAAACAGAAGTGTATTTATATCAGTACTATAATCCTCCTACGGAATGACAGCCTTTGAACATTTTGAACATTATTCCTGATATAATACCAAGCTACATTACCATTCAGCTCAGTAACTGCCAGAATCATGCTCGAGAGAAGTTAAAATAAGTACTCTGTATGTCTCTAATCTTGTTTCACTTTATGTTTTCAGTATTTTGCTTTCCCTATAGGCAACACAGATTAACACTCATGAGTGAAAGAGAAAATAGAAATAATTATTTTCTGACATTTTCTAAGAAGCGAAGTGCTCACCAGCAGCAAAAATTCCATCCTGCACACTCCTTCCCATTTCAAGGCTCTGGTTGCCGCATACACATTTTGGAAGTCACAAAAAGTTCCTCAGAACAATTGTTCAAAACTTAATTTCTTAGTTTCTAAACTTGACAGCAGCACTTCACAGATTTCTCCTTCTATCAGAAGGCAGGGAAGACTTTCTTCTACCTTCTGTATTCAAGAGGTAAATAGCATCAACGATTCCTTCTTTCTGCTTTGCATCTAGTTTTACATTATTCCTTTTAATTTTTTAAGGGCTGTATAACCTAAGCAATGAGTGTCATTAATCACTACTGAATGATTTAACCCAGCCATTCAGTTCCAGATGCCTCTCAGTGCTAGAGATATGCTAATTCCTTCCAAGCATTACCTCCTTTTGCAGCTGAAACCGTAATTTTCCACGTTGGTGGAGGCAGGATTTTACTCCTTGCATGGGGCCTCCTGCCAATCACTTTTATGCCTGAGCAGTGGCACAGTGCAAGCTCTGTTCAATGGTTATATCAGACACCTTGTCACTGAAAACCATTTCGTTATACACATCCTCTCCCCTACATTCCGCTGCTGCAGCATCAAAGTCCCAAACTCTACCCTCTCCAGTGAAGCTCTTGGTTTGGGTATCGAAAAGTAAAATAATTTGTTACCACCCTTACCTTTTTTTCTTTTCTCCTTCTTTCCTCACACTAGTTTGTTTTTTTTTCTTTATCACCTCCTACCATGAAACACTTTGATTATGAAGTATCTGTCAACTGCTGTACCTAGGGCATCAGCTATATTCCAAAACTGGAACGTTACACTGACAGAGTTGTTTTGTGAGTGGGAGGTGAGGGGGGAGGAAACATTCAGAATTTGCAAATCCCAGTTCTGAACCTGGCATCTCCCATCACAAAGCTAGAGCAAGCACCAAGTTTAATACCAGGTGCCAAGAGGTTCTGAGAGAAGAAAAAGAGGAAAGAAGTGACACTGCTGAATGTTTGATCCGAAAGCTCCGTATTTTATGATCCTGTATTATGCATTCACCACATAAATAACGGCACAACCTAATTTTGGATTTGGGCCTGCTACCCTTATCTTGGGCTTACATGCTTAGGCTTATTTGGCCAACAGGAGATGTTTACGTTGAAAATACTGCTTTTGACCCATGTTAGTAAAGTATACCACAAAACTGACAAGCTGAGAAGATTCCAAAAGAATACATACTCAAATACGTTTTTCATTGGCTTCTCACCCTACCCAGAGCTATAGATGCACATGCAAACTGAAAGGTATACAGCTTTTTTCAGTTAATTGGCTCTTCAGGAAACGTTCACCACAATCTCCATTTTCAAACGGGCTGACTACCCACAGTAATTTATGAACATTCGCAACTGAAGAGCAATCAAGCACTTTATGCAATTTAATTTAAACACCAGAATCAAGAGTTTCAAAAGGCCCTGCTAAACTTAAGTGGTTCCAAACTCAGACTGTAGGTTCCTGACTTAAATGACTCACAATGTCCTGGATTACAAAAATCTGAGGTTTAGTGTTTACTGAAAAATCAAGCCACTCTTTAAAGCATGTCCATCTGGTCACTGCCAAAAAAACCATTTCTTTCCTCCTTTACCTACTTCCAAAACAAAGGGTAGTTCATCCAGCACACATCTTCAGGCCCACATTATATCTTTGGCCATATAATATATCCTGATTTCCAAGATGAGACACTGTTAACATGTATTATACTACTGTAGAAGCAAATAGTAAAATTAAATCTTCTATATGTGAATTTTAAACCATGAACTGCTTTATGTGTCTAATCTTCAATGTAAAGGCAGTTAAGCAATTAGATAAGAGGTAATATAACTAACCCAGAATGCTAAATAAATATCTTGCCTTGGGATATGCAAATTTCAGAACATACAAAAATGCTAGCCAAGCAAGTTTTAACGCAATACTAGCATGAAACAGTTTAACAGCACTAAAAAAAAAAAATCACAATCCTGATTTATGTACAAAACAGTTAAATAAGCAGAAGACAAAGGCTACAATAGTGAGTAACATCAAAAGTATACAGACTACCCAGTTCTCTCGTGTAGCTGTGACAGGTGACTTCAGGTTTCCTTGGCTGCAAACCAGCCCTCCCTATACCCTGCACTCCATCTCCGGGAGGATAAACTGTTCCAAAACTGAGCTTATCCAATTGCTAATTCACTATGCAAGATGAAGAAAATAAAATACTAAGTTTAAGATTTTAAATCCAGAGCTCAGGACAGGCTTGTCAACTTTACAAATCTTTAATCTACAGTAAGGGGTGCTCATATTTTAATCATTCACCATATCAGCATTAGACTTAAGGTAAAGCAACACAATATTGAGCAAGTGCTTGTCAACAGAAAAGGGAAGCTCGAATAATTTTGCATATTTGACTATGCATTTCTTCAAAGAAAGTAAATTTCGGGACTGCAGCAGCCTAAGCTGAATTTATAGTAAATTCTGTTTAAATTAGATGTTCTATGTATTGAATTTACAGTGATTTAATTACAATGTAAATAAAGATAAACATTTAACAGAGTACAGAAAGCCTTATGCCATTCTAAAGGTGTAAAGTCTGGTGGCAGAAAACAAGAGGTGAACAGGAGTACCTTGTGCAATTTACCTCGACCACCAGTCAGCAAACCCAAAGAGGTACTCTCGTTTAGATATGAAATCCAATTGTCTGTTTTGGATTTCTTTGAAAGACAAGTAAGAAAGCAATCTTCAGCAACATACTTACTATTTTGGGAAAGCATATAGGCCAATACAAGTATTCTACATATGTCAGGATTCTGACTGAGAAGATGAATGCCTAACATGTCTTTATTAAAAAAAAAAACAAAAAAAAAGAAAAAAACCTGATGTTTCTATGCATTGGCTGTATAGATTTTATATAAAAAACCCTTAAGATGAAACACAGATATGTTAAAAATGAGGTTGAAGACACCAAAAAAATTGCCACTGCTGTTATCAAAATCCTTATATTGAACATGTACATCAGAAGGTGAAGTGCGTGCCCACGTTACACCACCAGGGCCTTCATTGCTGTAGCAACATGTTGACATAATTTCACTAAAACCTAGATGAAGAAGTGCTCAGGTTCTGTGTAGTTCTTTGGATAACGGCACTGAAAGCAACTGCGAGTAAGCTTGAGGACCTGAAATGCCGTTTCAGATGCAAAGCTGCTGTTTAAAAAAACGTACAGATCCTTTACTTAGATGTACAAGCGCATTTCCAAGTTTCTCTTTCAGGAAAACACAATTAACATTACTTCCCACTAAGAAGAGTGATGGAAAAAGGTTTTCTATTTCACTTCTCAGCACAGAGTTCACCTCTTTTTGGTAAGGCCACCTTGAAGATATACCAGTCAATAAATCGTTCTGTCCTCAACAAAGCAGAAAGGACTTCTCTGTTCATGGGTCTGAACACAGCATTCTCATCTCCCCCTTAACCGCAGCTGCTCAGGCTACAAGTAGGCTCTAAATTAAAAGACTGGCCCTGCCACCATTCACATTATTATCAATTTATCTATTTTGTTTTAACCAGTCTTACACAGACACACACACAGCACGCATAAGTCTTGGTCAGAAACTTTCCTCAGCTTCTGAACAAGAGAGGCATGGAAAATACCTACAAATCTCAGAAAGCCCTAGAATGGTTCTCAATATTTTACAGTATTTAACTTCATCAGTTGTTCACATACTCCTTCACCTTACCACTAAAAATAGTTTCTTCACTTTATTTTCAAAAAACATACAAAGAAAGAGAATATACTTTTCTTAAGCCTCTATTAATTGTTTTATTGAGCTGTAGGATATCTCCCCTACTACTTATACCCGAAATGGATACTCCAGGAAAGTTAAATGAGAATAAACACTTGCCCACCTCTGCCTCTAGCTAACTTTGTACTGTTGTTTTAATTGGTGTTAAGACATACACACTCCTTGTTTGAGAAGCCTGCCCTTGTACCTCTTAACAAATGTTTCAGCACTATGTCTTATCATATTTTTTGTGGATAAATGCACACTTTTTCTAATAAAGTCATTGTGTCAACTAACAAAGAAGTTCCAGCATCCAGAATTAAATTCACCACCATCTTATTTCCAAAAGGCTTACCGTCATCTTCAGGGAAAGGTAATTTCTAGTACCTGGCCTAACTCCTTCAGTATCCTGATTATTAACTTAGCTCTTCAACAAAACCCCAACATGTAATACAACAACAGAACTCTGCACATGTGACTGAAAACTGAAGTCATTACCAGCTTCCCAGCTGCTCTTTTTCACCCGTTGAGTTTTTCCACAGTACCAAGTCCCAGCTGTGCAAGTTCAAGGTAGCTGGCTACTGCCTGTGGCTCATGTCTGCACACCAAAGCAGTTGTTCTCATAAGACATTTTCTTTCTCCACATAAAATGCCCTGCTACCCACACCAAGTCAGTGCCGATTTAAGGCTGACGCAATAATCGGCCAAAAGGCATCAGCATATGCGTGAAACATGCTATCATAGTCAAACAGTGGTGTTAGGACCTACACAGGTCATCCTAAAGAAGGTAAGAAAAGAAGGTATAAGCTTAGTAAATTATCTGCCCTTAAAAGCACCTCTAACTTTCACGACATTTAAGAAGAGTATTTCTTTGTAGCTCTACTCTCACCTCTTGGTCAAGCTTCTAGTCACTAATAGGATTATACTCTTATTTCCCCTGTTTACACAATTTATTGGACTTAAAATACACCTCAGTTGCTACTTCAGTTATTTCACTATTTACTTTACAATGTTATGAAGAAGCACTCAGGTGAAAAGTTAAGGAAGGTTATCACCATTGAATGAGATTATATAGCAGAATACACAAATAAAATGTGTCAGGACCTCAACGTATAATATTCTTAAGTGCCCTTTAGTTTGGTTGGAAAGGGCAAGGTTCCTACAAACTTCCTGACCGCAAAATAACCTCAAAATATTAAAAACTATTGACAAAAAACTTCATTCCTAGCCATTCAAGTATAGAAAAATCCCAACAAATTCACAACAATAATGCTGATCTTCACTATGAAAGAAAGACATTTCAAAGAAGAATCTAAACCAGCTACAACACCACCAAGCCAAGTGACTGTTACTCATATAATGCATTCAACAATGGCAAAAATAATAAACTGTAAAAGCCGAGCAAGTGACTGGACTTGCTAGCCCCAGCATATTATTAAATTAATTAGACAAAAGCTATCCCCTAATGAGACCTAATATTACACTTGTTTAGGATTGTGAAACAAAACTCAGTTATTTCAGAAAATTAAGTGCCAAACCAAAAGTAATATTATTTGAGAGCGAGGGAATAGGTTCTCAGATTCTTAAGTACATCAGTAGATTTCTCCGTCCTAAATATCTAAAGAAAATATTTTCTCTCTCTACTTCTTACGAAAAAAAACATTGGTTTTGATCCCCCATTGGGCCTCCTTGGCCATCGCTTCCAAAACATTTTGTATTAAAACACAATTTGGCATGGATATGATATGTTAATGTTTGAGATTAAACAATGTCGTTACCTCAGCATCACTAGTTTCTGATAATATTTGTAACAGTCCCATCTATCTTTGTAGATCCAATGAGAAACTTTAGCCTGTAGACTTTGGGCAGGAGAGTCAGGAGTATCCTTCATATAAATTCATGTTTTCTAATAAAATATTATCGACAGTACACAGTAATCCTCCAAAGTTCAGTACCATTACGGATGATTCCTGCTAATGAAAATACTGTGCTACTTCAGAACAACAGTAAGGGACTACAAGGCATAGAAGCTAGAAAACATTTGACAACCAACACCGACTGTGGTGAGAAAAAAAGTCAGCTTGAGTGTTCTTCTGTTTTAAACAGGTATGTAAGCTATCTAAGCTACACAAAAAAAGGTGTCTAGTTGAAAAGTAAGAAAAAACACATTAATGTGAATTTAAAAAAAAAATTGATCACCACAGATACTATCAGTTCTCACAAGGACAAGTAACTGAATCAGTCAAACACCTTGATACTTCGATAATTTCTTATTTGTGATGGAATAGTCTCCATAGCATAGTACGTGGTTGTTTCTAGCCTGAAGTCCTCAAACACAGTGCAAGCACAGCCAGCTTCTTCAACTGTAAGAACCAGTCAGCTACTTTCTTAAACATCGTTATAGTAAAATTACTTAGAACAGCACACAACATATTAGGTATAGATGAAGAACACCTGAGTTTTATGCTTTCTTGGGTGACTTATTTTACAGATTACGCCTTCAAACATACATAACCCTTTGAACTAGTGCCTAATATTTTCAAGTCTCTTATATTATTACTATTCGACAGAAAATAGGGAAAAAGAGTTGAAATATTCTAATACCACTTCATGAAGGGAAACTTCCCTCTAAGTACAAACTTAAGAGACAAATAAACAAAACATATCAAAGAAATGGCTGATTTATGTACTCCAGTAGGTAGGCTAACCAACTGGAAAGGACTTCGGGGACACTCCACAGACACCCCTTAAACTATTAACCGTCAGAAGAGAACTCTCTCATGAAGGAATACAAGAGACAATTTTGCCCTCCACTGGCTAGAACTATCAGTGGAAACCATGCCTGCCTCACTGCTGGCAGAGCTGCGTATTTCATCCAGCATGAAAAGCTCTCTTGAGCAAATGTACCAATCCCGTGTGAAATACAGTAATTAGTACGTGATAGCATGGACCGGAAAGGGGGAAAACATGTTGAGCAGGTGGGAATCAGCAATGCAATGAAATACCTCATAGAAATATAAATATTTCTGTGGAGGGATCAGAAAAAAATAAAGTCACACCATAACATATTTAGCCTAGAGAATTGCTAGAGCAGTAAACACACGTGGAAAACCAGAACCTTGACACTTTTATTCCCAGAAAAATCATTCTGTATGTTTCTTTTCAGATAACCGAAAGCTTTTATTTTCCAAACATATTGATGCTGCTGTTTTTTGGGAGGTGGAGATGAAAACCCAACGGATTATGAAGGAAAGCCTGCCTCAAAATGGAGGAAATAGGTCAGAAAGCAGGTAAATATTCAAGAAAACAAGGATACCAGAGAAGTACCCCTTAAAGCAATTTTTATTCTTATCTTTATGCAAACAAGCATTGAAATTACACTGGGAGAATAAAAGAGGAAAGCTGCTAAATTCCAATGTTCAAAATTATTCAAATTTAAATTTATTCAACATTTATTAACCACAGGCTTAGATGAAAGACAGTACTTCACAGGAATACACCAAGGCAACACCAAGGTAAAAATTAGGGGTTTTAAATTCTAAGTGGTTCACCAATTACTGTTTTAACAAACACTAACACACTTACCTTTCTATTATTAAGATTTCCCACCTCCCCATCCCCCAATTACTTCCCACCTCTCAGTAGAAGTTTCTAACATCCCATTCAGAGCATGGCCACACAAACCGTCGATTCAGCAGTGGGCGTGAGGGAAGTGAAAACCTTCACTGGAAAAGGGAGGAAAGGATCAATCAACTTGCAAGCAGATCAGCTGTCAGTAGAACTCAAAGGATTTCAGTGTGAGAACTGCTGTAGATGACTCCTGTCCTTCCTTCTGCGCTGCAGCCATCTGCCCTCAAACTTCATCCTGCCAAAGGTTTCTGGCATCTCCATTGTTCTAGACACAAGACCAGACTATCTGACTACACTCTGAAGGAAAAGGAAACCTCTCTGGTGAGGGAGTTGGAGCAAAGTTATGCTTTGGTGGTTTTCTCTATCTTGTTTGGTTCTAAGTTACTGACTTTGCTTAAAAGGCAAAATTAAAACACCATTAAAAAAAAAATCACGACTTTTTTTTTTCTGCCCAACAATTCCACTGGAATGAACATTATTAAAAGAGAACATCTCTACCCTGGGGGAGGAGACACGAAACAACACACATCCATCTTACTCTATTGAGTATGTGAGAAATAAAGTAAAATAAAAACCTCATAAACCCACACCAAAAAAACCCCAAACCCAACCCTGTTTCTTAACTCTGAGTTAATGATACCCCAGTACAGAACTGAGTTACAGAGTACATTGTCTATGAAGTCAACTTTTCCATGGTTGGGATGATCATCATTAAAGATTTACAAAAAGCAAGGTGGTGAAAAGGCTCTTCCCCATTCCAATTGTTTCCTCCATTAGATAAAGGCAGCGATATGGAGAAAAACTGAAGATGGCATGACTGACACGGTCAACAGCAAAGAGGGTTAGAGCTACTCTTTTCTAAAGAGAGATGCAAAGCTTTCCATATTCAAAGCCACAAGAAGCAGGCCTACTACCCAACAGCAAAAGGTAACAGTTAAATTTATGGTATAATCTAGAAACAGACATAAGTTATTGCATTTGGTGACATAATTAAGACTTAAAGCTTCAGGCGGTATACTTAAGCCTTTCAAAAACTTCATTCATTCGTTTACTGACCAGGTGCCTCACACTACCATAACTTCAATGGCTCAGAGGGGTCCTCAGCAAACTTAACAAAAACCAGTTCGGGCAGAGAAGTTAGCGCCCAAACTAAGCTTAACACACGGCTTCACTGAATCCACTCTCAGCTCAGCCTGTGACCGAAGGCGTTGGTGAGGACGGGAGGGAGCACTGCCGGCAGAGACACCCGGCCCCTCGAAGCACCGGCAAGCCTCCGCAGACCCCGAAGCCCAGGCCCCTCCACCGCCACCCTAGCCCCACGTTCGCGCCCCGCTGGGCACGCCGCCGCCCAGCGGAGGGACGCCCGCCCGCTCTGAGCTCGGCACCCACTGCCCTTTATCACGTTCCTCGACACCACGACTTGATAGGGGCTTACAGACAGCAAAATCTGCCGTCAACAATACCCTGTTAGTACGACCGTGTCTTTAATCTACAGGCACGATAAGATGCCCCAACGCGCTTAAGCCCCGCGCAAACAGTGACTAATGACCATTAATCCCCCCTATCTCCTCGGCGATCGCTCCTGCTCCCATCCATCACGCTGCCGCTCCACTTCACACACGTGGGTAAACTTTAACCGCCAAGGTGAAGCGAAACCTGTCCCCGAGCATCCCCCCCCCCGCCCCCCCC
>VWZZ01003805.1:141090-165963 GCA_013399095.1 Psophia crepitans | reverse complement strand
CGCAGAACTCTACACCACCCCCCCCCCGCAACACCAAGCCGGGTCTCCGGAACCCCAAGCCCCGCCGATGGAAACTCGCCTGAGCCATGCTGAAGCCTCCCTCGAGGTTACTGGCGTTTGGTTCCCTGTTACCCGGCGGTCTCACACCGATGGGTGCCCACTCACCACCACGGCGCGGGCGGCACGGGCCTACGGCAGTTCGGGCCACAGCCAGCCTTTCCCCTCCCGGTTTGCCTGCTGGTTTTCCCTTCCTCTGCTACAGCGATCAGTGGCACTAGCAGGCGGCACTGCGGGCAGGTACAGCACCATCGGGCAGGTACGGCACCATCCGGCATTCCCGGTGGAGTGAGGAGGCCGGGGTTTGCTGGGTGGTCCCTGGTGCCTGCGGCCTGCCCATGCTCCAGGCGTGGAGCAAACCTCTGGGACAAGCGTCCTCAAACCCTCGCTCCCGCAGCTGGGTGTGCGGACAAACAATGTGCAGCTTTAATGGTCAACTCCACGTGGCCGTGTTGGCCGTATCTCGCACCACGAGAGGTGGTGGTGGGGCGAGAAGGCTTAAGGCGGTAGGTGGAAAGGGAAGGTGGACTTGGCAGAAAGGCTGCTGCCCGTACGTCAGACATGGAGCAGCGTTACCGCCTGGCAGCAAAGCTCCAGCGGCTCCTGCGTTTGATTCATTGTTACGAGATGTAAAGAGAAGTTTCATTTCCAAGAAGCATGTTGAATATATTAACCCCATTGCAAGTGAGCCTTTTCTTGCAGCAGGGTAATAAAACTGCAGAGAAAGAACCTTCCTTTACTTCCTGCCGTAGGATTTATACGCGCCCCACGCTGCTGTCGGCCAAACAGGTTTGGATGCCCCCAGCCACCATCAGTCCAACCGCACTCCTGCTGCCATGCCACATTTGCCTTGTTTTGCCTCCCTCAGGGTGGCATCAGGCAAACTCTGACCCAAGTCCAACGTCAGAAAGGTCCCGTGGGTCGTGCTGAATCTGTTTTAGTCCACTTCTGCGCAAGATCTCTACAGACATATTCAATAATGTAAAGCAAAACTGGTTTATATTGGGAAAGGAAGTTCCTGGCTTGTAAGTGTATAATACATCGGCAGCAGCCAAGCTAACAAGATTTTCCACTAAAACTCGGGAGAATAGCAGAAAAAATAATCTAGTGTTCTAACACAAATCAGACCTTAATTTTCAGAGAGAAAAAGGAACTGGTGTCCTACTTCAAACACATTTAGAAAACAATCATAACTATGGAATCAATAACAGGGAGTACTTTTGCATATGACCAGATTTCTTCAAGCCGCACCTAACCAAGAATTCCTCTTTCTGTCCAGGAACTCCATGCCATTGTTCACCACCTTATGAAAAAAAAAAAATAAATGTACTAGCCCTCCAGAATTAAAACACACTGCAAAACCAGTGAAGAGGTCCTAGATAATCCTGGAACCCTAGTGAGAAGTTTGTGATTTCAATAAATGGGGTTTGGGGCTGTTCTTTTTTTAATTAAATAAATGGGAGCCGTATGCAAGGCTGAAAATGAGCCTCAAGAGTTAATTTCTCTCACCTCCCTCTGCTGGCCCTCTATAGGCAGATAGGAGCAGCCTCGAGTTCACAAGCCCTAGTCCTCATGGGGGACTTCAACCACCCCAATATCTGTTGGAGGGGCAACACAGCAAGGCACAAACAATCCAGGAGGTTTGATTCTATGAGATAGGGTTAAATGCAAATAGACTCCCACCAAGAATTATTTTTTAGAATCACAGAATCATAGAATGGTTAGGGTTGGAAGGGACCTTAAAGGTCACCTAGTTCCAACCCCCCTGCCATGGGCAGGGGCACCCTCTGCTAGAACAGGTTGCCCAAAGCGCCATCCAACCCGGCCTTGAACACTTTTAATCCCATTTCTAACATCTGGGATTTCATATCCTCTTAGGTAACCTGTTCCAGTTACTATATAATCAGATAAATTTTTTTATGCCTAGACTAAATAGCCTCCAAGAAGAAAACACACTACCACCACCATTTTGAAGGTGTGTTTTTTTATTCCTTTTGTAGATTCAGTATTTGACAGACTCACGTACCAAATTACATATTTTAATTGATTGCTTCTGTTACAAACGCAAAACCACAAATCTACAAGTAGGTCACTCTATAGGGAATAAATGGGTTTACATATTCTGTGCATGCACATACATACATATATTTTACATATACGTGTATTTATTTACTTGTAAAGTGTCATTTTTATGTCTCCTTGGTTTTATATGAAGCTGTCAATATTCCCTGTAATCTTTAATTGTAAAAATGTCTCATTTTTAATGCATGTCTATGACATATGTGTTATCTAGCAACATAAATTAATCCGTTTACTTTGTAATGACAACAAGTATATACGGTGTGGAGAGAAAGTAAATAAAGTGTTTAGCCAGTTTCCAGAGTGTGTTCTCTACTCAAGAAAAATCTGTTTTCTGTCTATTAGTGAAATAGTAGATTTCTAGATTCATACACACTCTTGCTTCAGTCTTTCCAAAAAAGGGCCAGTAAAATTTTATGCTGTGTTGAAGACTTACATATGCTGGATGTTAATATTCTAATTTCACATGTAAAATACAGAGATATTCTAAATACATCAGCAGATTAAAGCTCGGAAGCTTGGGTGACCTTACCATATGATCATGAGGTGAGCATAAGTAAAATATTTCAAAGCTTTAGTGCCACAGTTACCCCATCTTTAACAGGCATCTAAGACTATTTCTATCACTGTAAAGAGATCTTTATCCTTTGAGAAGTGCAGATTCATTCTCCTTTAGGTACCTATAGTGAAAGTACACTACAGCTTCAAAACTTGTTCAGTTTGTACCGTCTCAGATACTTCATAACATAATCTTTAGCTGTCCGTGGATATATACCACTCCAATTATCTTTCTTTTTTTAAAAAAATTAATTTGGATTGTAATAACATAAAACATCTGCACGGCTGAGTGAATCTCTTCAAATTGTAAGCCTACAGAAATTCATCAGAGTATCTCAGAATAAAGAATATATCAGAACAAAATAATTGATATCAGAATAAAGTAATTGACATCACCATTAGTTCTGCAGAAGTTCTTACAAAAAGTGTGCAATTCAAGCATCCATATTGTCCTTGATGCTGAGACATGTATACACATATATGAGACACACACATATAGATATATGTCATAAAATGTTGCTAGGAAAAGAAATACGGCTTTAACCTCTTAAAGTCTGGGGAACACTTCCTCTGTGTGTATTACAATGCAGAGGTACTCGCTGTGTTAATTCTGTAATATGTGAGATGCGAATGCCAGAAAAATAATCAGATAAGGTAAGGTAAATTTGGTGGCATCTGAAAAGGAGAAGGCAAAAATGTTGTGAAATTATATTCCACTCTAAATTGTATCAATGAATAATTTTGCTTAAAAAAAATAATATATTAGCTGTGATTCCCAGCATGGATCTTTTTATTTATGTTTCATACAGTACTGAATGTACAACAGTTGAAGGACTGAATTTTTAATCTGGCATTTATCTTCTCCTAATTCTCACACACACACTCACCCGCCATTTTTCAAACTTACACAAAACATGTAATTTCCGAGAGACCAGGACTATGCCTACGCACAAGATGACACACGCTGCCTGTGTTTGAGGCACGGGACTCTGGTTGGGAAACCTCCAAGAAAAAGAAAAGGTTCTACAGAACTGATGGTTGTGGTTCAGCAGATGGCACTCTTCCCTCGAAGTGACCGAAATCAGCGCTGCCTCTGCTACGAGGGACAATGGGCTTTTACAGATTATTTCTTTCACGCTACCTAGAAGCTGAAATTCTGTAAGAGATCCCAGGGTACTTCTCTCTAAAGGCAGAGATAACGCACATGATGTCTTGGATGTGTTATGGGGGCACCTGCGCGCTCTCTCCACAAACCTCTCTGAACTTCAAGCGGCTCTTACCTTCCTGATCTTAGAACTGTTGTGTAGCCTTCCGGTTATCTGCGGGAGCTGGCTGCCAGAAATACCTACGTGCCTGCGTGTGTATATGGTATGATCAGATGTGCAGGTGTCTGCGTATGTGCAAGGAGTTTATCGTTCTGAGGCCGGCAGCGAGGGTGACCAAACCAGTAACGTTATTCTATACGCTGCAATTAAGCTTCCACTGACCTCATGGAGAGCTAGTTCAGGTAAGAGTGCACTGCTAGCATTACCAATTAGACTATTATGAAGATGTCTGTACAGTTTATTCAAACTAGAACTATTTTCACAGATTTTGTCATGATTTGCATGACATCCATCCCAGGCTTGGGTCTGCTTTCATATGATCAACCGTATACATCCAAGAATTACACAAAAACAGCCAATGCACTTGCACATTCCCTCATGGTAACTCATGTCTCCTGTCCTTTGTGTTTTGTTTTGTCGTCCCTCTCCCCCAGTTAATCTCTTAATGACTTTAATGTTAGTCATTTACCTACTATAGTAGATAAACATATAAAATATGTTTAAATTACTTATCATTATGTTACCCTCAGAACGTAACACTCATTAAAGTAAGGCCAGACACCTAAAAAGTCCACTATATTCCTGCTATTGTCCTATCAGATATAACTAAGTTTCAAAAACTGTTTCTTCTCAGACTGTTCAGGACACCAGAGAAGCAACCAGTTGGATTATTTAGTAAACTGGCTTAAAAAAACTATTAAGACTCTTTTTTCTAAGTGTGACCATTAATAAGCTGAGATCAAATGGAAAAATACAAGGAATTATAAATCTCTCTTTGTATAGTTGTCTCTGAGTGCATTACAGCCTCACATGTGGTAGGAATCCTAACTGAAGTCAATGAACATACATGACAACAGAACAGTATATAATTTCAGTAGTTTTTTTTCAGGTTTCAGTAGTGAAACAATGGATTCTCTACGTGGAGAATGGATTTCCCTAGAGCTAAACAGTCAGTGAACTTACTAGAAGAAGGAGCACTGGAAAGTGTGGCTGAACATAAAAAGTGCATGGATAGCAAAAGCTTGAAAACCTACAGTTGCCATGTAATTAATTGGGATAATTATTATGAGCAAGCAAAAAATGTTCTGATTTCCATGCCCATATAAGTAAATTTCTATCTCTTCCTTGACCTGGCTGGTTACTGTTTAAACATGCTATTCAAAAAAATTATTTTCTTGTGTTTGATTGTTAGGGCCCTAACGTGATTTTGCTTTTATTGACATTAATTTTGGAATGTAACTCATTTCTTTGATGCTACTCTTAATCACACTACTAGTGAGTTCAGACTTCCCGTGCCTTTCACTATGTACACCTTTTAGAATAGTGCTCATAGTCATTGCAGAGTAAGGAATACTAGCAATAAAATACAAGATTTTATTTGCTATGTTGAATTTGTAGATAGAGACCCTAAACATGCTCAAGCCTCATTACGCTAGGTGTACAAAAACAACATGACAAAAGATCCTTTCTTCAAAGGATTTATAAAGCATCGTTATCAACATAAAGGACTACAAGAAAAAATCACCACTGGCATAAACATGCAAAATCCCATTGATGTTTATCCTCTAATACTCCTTTATATTAGGGGTGAATGCAGCTTTTCACTTCTGTTTCAAAGATGCTATAGCACATCCCCACTGGAAAAAAAAAAAATCACTGAAGCTATATTCCTTCTGTTCCCTCAGTAAAAAAATGCTAAGGGCATATTTTCTATTCAGTCTACTCAGCAGACAAGTTCAAATGCCTTTTAAAAATTATTATAATTATAGGAAATACCACATACAATTTCTGCTCTGTGGTTTTGTTCTTGTTGATGACAAAATGGTAATCTGCTTAATATGTAATTTATATACAAACAACACAGTATTTATTACAAACCCAGCGTTATCTCTGATATTACTAAACAAAGAGAGACCTGTCCCTGAAATCTCAGTATTTGCTTTAAATGTTTAACAAACGAGCCATTCAGTACTCACTATCTCCTTGTTTCTGTACGGAGTATAGGAAGAGTATGAGGGTGTCACCTAGTGGATTGTTCGGACTGCCTATAAGACAGCTAACAAGCAAAACCATCCAAATGGCATTGAATGAACTAACAAAATGAAAGAGAAAGGATTCTTTTTTCCTTTATTTAATTACTTCAGGAATTGTGAAGGCTTCAACAGAGCGTTATTGTTCTGTAATATCTGCCTTTGGGTTTGCATTCATGTCACAGAATCTATTGGCACTGAACAGGGCTGTAAGAATGATGCATCCAAAATTCTGAAGAGAAAATTACCTATGTTCCTGGCTTAGAGGAAAGGTTTAGTATTACCAGAGACAACCATTTGAAATGAGTTGCACAAAACTTTTGTTTAAGATTACAAATAAGTGGAAGAAATGATATACAGTGCCTGTAGGTTCCATCAATTATATTTTAAAAGGAGAAACTATTCCATGGTTTTCAGCAGGCCATCAAAAAAAGGTTTTTTACATCTACATGTATTAGTCTGAGATTGCTGCATGCATTTATAATTCATGAATAGTTAAGGTTAACCTTAGCAATGTGGAGATGAAAAGGACTACATAAACTATCCATCTTATTTCTTTGATTGAATTACTGCACATATTTAAAGCAGACGCCACTTAGGAACTGAATACCTGCAGTGAATTAACTCAGTCAAATGCAAAGCAGATACCCAAGCCAGCTCACCCAGTACAATTTCAATTGCATGTTGAAATTTAAAATAACCAGCATACGATTTATAATTGCATGATGAAAGCCTATCTGATCCCATATATTTAACCTCTTTTAATTAAAAAAATGCTTACTATAGTTTTAATATTACATTCTGCCCTTAAGTGGAGGAAGGGAAAAAAGTGAGGATGGAACTACAAATGATAGACACATCCTGTTTCAGTGCCTCGGGCAAACATTTTATTACACCCCCTGAAATTTTTCAGTGTGTGCTGTGTGACCAGCATGGGAAGAGGAGAAAGTCTCTGCCCCATGATAGCATGCTTATTTGCTGGTGTTGGAAGTACGTACTCCCTGTCAGCAGACACAGTATGCTACTGGAAGCAGCAGCAAGAATCTCCAGCTTTGCTGGCCTTGCTGTTGATACCCTGCCTGAAGTGGCCATAAGTCTCTTTTAATAAACAAGTGGAACTGCCTGCCTCAGTGTCTAAGGGCTAGCCCAGCCTTAGCCTTTCCTGCATGTACAGAATGCATACAGACAGTCTAAAATTCCTTGCAAAATACCCTAGGCGAAAAGGAATAGGGCCCCATCAATCCCTACCCATATTAAAAGCTCTCAAAACCACACTTCAAGAGAACTGTCAAAATGTCTATTACTGAGTTTAATTTCCAAACCAAAAATGTGTATAAATGTATTTCATGTGTTTGAGTAAAACCAAATTACCCCTACTTTTTGAGGCAGGAAATAAAGGAAAATAGGATAAAAGATTAGTTAACCCCCTCAGCCCCAAAACGGAGAACAGAGGTCTGTTGATCAGAAGCATATTATTCTGCTAGATATTAAATGCTTTCTGCCCCTTAGAAGCATTCTCTCCTCTTTGGGAGATGGAGTTAGTTTGGGGTCTTCTTTTTTCTCTCCCCCAAAACTGTTGGTCTAAGTCCTAACGGATTCTGGTGAGAAAAGCCCGGATGATGTACCTTGTGAATTTCCGTAGTAGACACTGATAGAGGACAAAATCTGTAGGGCAAGCAAAGATTGCTGCTGAAGGAGAGGACGCTGTTGATAAGTCTTCAATACCCATTCATATAGCAGGCATATTTTATTTTAAAATAGTTCCTTCCAGCTTTGTGCAGGAAACAGCAGTACCAGCCTCCCATACTGCATACATCTCCTTTCTCACAGAAGGTCAGGCTGCCTTCAGCATTAAAAAAAAAAAAACAAAACCCAAAACAAACAAAAAAGAAACAAACTAGAGGGAAGGCCTTGGGCCCCAACTAAATATTTCATTAAAAAGAAAACTGGTCTTGCATGTGTTCTCCTTAAAACCTCCCAAAGGACAAATCTGTCAGGGTATGTCTACATAGTTAGGAGCATCCAGTAACACAGCTATTCCTCCCACTCTCTGAGACAGCCCGACACGAGCCAGCTCCAATCCAGAAGCTGAGTAAATATGCTATCATAGTGCCAAGCCTGAGCTAACACAGGTTGTGTCTCAACAGGCCTTATTAGCTCAGGCTCATTACTATAATAACATGGCTATATGGCTGCTGCACTGCAGCTGGCTCCGTGCGCCTGGCTCGCCATGTGCGAGGAGCAGGCACTTAAGTATCTGCTCCTGGCTGTGTAGACATGCCGTCAGCGTGTTCCTCCTCTTCTTCCCGGAGATTTTGTCATTTAATTCAAAGCCAGCAGCTGCTGCCTCTCTCAAAAAAACAGTACTGGCATAAAGCAAGACCATTTAAAAAATAGTATGTTTGTAAAAGGTTGCGGAGGAGTGACTGCCTCTAGCAGGTCAGAGGATCACTTCTGTGATACCATGATGGAATTTTCACCAGTAGAAGGCATGACCTGAAGCACGGATCACATAGGTATAGGTATACAACTTCCAGTTCCCTCGTCTTTCACCTCTTAACAGGAAAAGATGCACTGAGCACTGGAGGAGGTCTAAAAATGCAGCAATCACTTTTCAGATAAAAAGTGAATAACTCACCCTTCTCTTTTATACAAATGGACAAGTTTTGTATTTCCCAAGTTGATACCGAGTAGACACAATTTATTTGCATTTACCCTCCACTATACTGTTGCATCAACATCCTACTTTTAGCTGGAGGGCACAGTCAGAGCTGCATGGACTCATAGCTAACCTCAAAAAATGCAGCAAGAACAGAAAAATCACTCTTTAAACCTTAATGCTGAAAAGCGACGACACCAGTAGTTCAGATAGAAATATCAGACTAAATAAATACTCAGACCAAATAAAGTCTCAGGCAAAGTTCTTACAGACCACAACAGGGGAGGATATTACCTGGAATCTACCCATTCCACATGCGATCTCTGCTGTTGTAATTCTTAGGTGGTTAACTAGAAGAGCAACAGCAAGACACAAACATTATGTGCCAAAAACCTCACTCTAAACCTACACCTACACAGATGCAGAAAAGTATTTCCAATTGCTCTGAATTATTTAATACCTTTTTTTGGTTCTTTTAGCTTTAACTGACATTTTCAAATGTTACTTCCTAATGATGTACCTGGGAAACTATCCCTTTTGTGTACTCAGAAACAATAGCCTCACAAAGAGATCACAATCTCAGGCCAGGGAACATTGCCTTGGCACTGAGAAGGTTTGCATTACTGAAATGGGGCATATTGCCATGAAAATGGGGCGCTATCAAGGGACCTCTTCTTAACTGGCAGGGGAAACTATTCACCTGAGTAAAAGTTGGAAATATTTCTTTCAAACATATTCAGTTGGTTCTCTTTATGAACAACTTTATTTTTAACTGTAAAATTTTTAATTTGCTTTCCAACTTACAAGAAAATACACGCCTACTTTTTGTGACACGTTTTGGTATGCAATACTATTTGTGTTGCAACATTTGCATTTTGATTTTAAGAAGAAAACGAGGTTTTAAAAACCTATTTTTTATGGTTATAATGGGGAAATCCTCAGCCAGTTCAATACAATCATTTAAGAGTCTACACGTCTTTTAGGAAAGTACTTACCAAACCTCCAATGTACTTTGTCTGTTTGTATCTGGATTGTTTCCAAAAAGCAAGTTTTTAGATTTTAGTGAACTATGCTGTAATGCCCTCTGCTGGTATTAAGTTGCTAAAAGCACTTTAGATTTCCACTTTAGGTGATGCAAACAGGTATAAAAATGGCTTAAAGACCAAGGGCTCAAACCACTATGAATTTCCACCAGTACCGTAGGCTGGTGAGAGACTGCAAGAGGCTTTTAAGTAAAACCAGTCAAAATTATCTTAAATTATATCAAATTTTATATAAACTTTTTGAAAAAGTTGTCAAGACCTTTCAAGCTTGCCCAGGAAAGTGTATTTGCTAAATTCTCAAATTCTATAAAAAGTACTAGGGCTAAAGGAAAAAAACCAACAAAGAACTATTAAGAGCATTAACTGATGTCCATTTAACTTCAGAAGTTAATTCTGCATTAGCAAATCAAGACTGTGAAAACCTTATCAGAATGGTCATGTTAGATCTCATTATTTCAAATGGAATTTCAAAGGTCTTGCCTTACATTTTACCCAACCAACACATGACAATAATAATAGAGCAAAGCTACTGTTCAAGCAAGCATCTGAATATATGCCCTAGGACTTACATGATACCCTTGGTCATTATCTTGAGAAAATGGGAATGACAATTTAGACGGTTAAGTAGACATGTACTGGAGAATCCTGCTTCAATACTTTTATGGCATGAGTTCATGGAAAGAGGGAAATATTGAGTCTCACTCACTTAAGTGTCACTCTTACAGAGAGCTTAGTGAGGTGCTACCCATTCCCAAGGAGTTAATTCTTACCCTGAATAACTACCAAACACAGAAACATCTTCTGTGCAGCAAAACTAATCAAGTAATGGTTTTCAAAGTGCCATACCACTTGAAGCATGTACTTCATAGTGGCCGGTTAACATTGTCTTAATTAGACAGGGTACTGATAAAAATAAGGTCTAAGGCGTTCTCTTTTTTTTGGTCTTACAGTTCTCTCTGAGCACAGAGTAAAAATTATAAACCTGGCCTGAATTTGGCACCTCAGAAACATGACTGAGAGTTTCAAAAGTGCTTTGCAGAGGGGGAGGTTCTACTGCTGTTGAAAGAACTCCCCTTGGTATTCTTGAAAATCCCACCCTTAAACCTTTGTTAAGAATCCCTTGAAAGAGATTTTTGCTTGAAGCCATAAATCTTCCCATCAGATATGCAGGGCAAATCACCAATTAACAGGAGACATGAAGGATTTTCTTGATTACAGTTTGGACATGCATTTCTCTGGAGAGCTTCTTTTGTTCAAAACCAGCCTGTCTCCTCCATGTTTGAGCACACGGTATGTTTCACAATCGAAAACCAGACAATTTTACTGCAACAGAAATATGGGTTTGAACAGTCTAAAACGTTTTCATGAGACAAACTGTTATACAATAGATGATATACTATTGTTTTGACACAACACTGTTTCAGATGGCAAAAACATTCTGCTTCTGTGTGACACAATGGCATTGGATCCAAACGATGAGTACATGTAGATGCGGTAATAAACACATTAAAGGCAAACATTAGCACTCAAGACTATTGTGTAGATTTAGGCTAATCCTTAGAGGATTTTAGGTTCTTGGATCTGCCGCATCCTAAGCTGGCAGTAGCTTGAGGTGACAACCCAGTGCCTGAGAGCAGGTGTGGGGGGCATGCCTGCCGCTTCTCAGATATGTATGAAAAGCTGGAGTCCATCTGTTTTCTTCCCCAACATTTTAATGGTTTGCCATATCTCTGATTATTCAAGTCGTTTAAGTCACAGCGAAGACAACAGTGGAGACAAATTTTAAATAGCATAATGTAGTTCTCTTTGAAATCTGCTTTGCTCTGATGAGGATTGTAGCAGGTTTTATTTTGTTTGTTTGGGTTTAGGTTTTAAACTTAACATATTGACTACAGGAGATGGTTTGATCCGTGATCAGTTCCTACCAGTGAAATAGTGTGATGCTTAGCGTTTGTGAAATTGGGTTTATTGCTTTTCTGGAAGACATTGCCTAATGTAGTCTACTAAAGTAACATTCTTGAATTGTCCCTTATCTCTTCTCTGTTAAACAATGTATTACAGGTAACGTTAGTCCCAGTTATATGTAACCAGTTCTTACTAAAGCAGTAAGAAGTTAGTATTGTGTCCAGTGGCTAAAACAAGACATCCTGAAGAACCAGCCTATTCTTTTATTACCTATTGGATTCGGGATAACCTACTGATTTGACAGATTTCTCACTTGAATAGCGGGGAGACTGAAGTAAGCCCACAGTGAAAGACCCATCTTACAGAGAGAAGAGGACTTATTTCTAGAGCCTTACTACACAAAAAAACCACAGAGATGGTTGTGGCACTTTCACAATGTAATTAAAGTATAGCAACCGTGTAATATCCTCACCCGAATGCTTGCGTGCTTGCCATAAGGCATAGGTCTCAGTTCTGGGAAAAAAACCTCTCTTGGTAAAGAGTAAAATTAAGCTGTTCCATGACAGCAGCCATTTCCATGGCATAGCAATCTTCCCTGCGTCCCACAACGAAGCTCACACTAGCAGCAACAGGCAGAAAGGAAAACTGGAAGGCCTCGTTTCACCAATGCTCCGTTGCTGCACAGGTGACAAGCCCCCAAGTCTGAAATTCCATAACCATAAAGTTGGATCCAGGTCCATATATAAAAAACCAAAAAAATACTTATGTTCTGTCCACTCATTCTTCAAACATTTGCATCTGAAACACTGCCATGTCCAAATAAGAGCACAACAATTCTACCTCACGAGGCTTGAGGTCAATCTGAAAATCTTATTTCTGTCATAACCTGGAAAAACTAGGAACATTGTATTTGTACCCGCAGGAAAAATAAAAACAGATAAATAGCTTTTTGGGTGCATTTATGCCAAACTGTTAAAACGTGGGTAAGACATATGAAATAGATCTCTACTTTTGAAACCAGATACTATCTTCTTCTGGAACAGGTATTTACAAACAAAGTAGTAGTAGTAGTAGTACAACCAACCTATAATAACATGGTACTGAAGCGTCAAGGAAAGAAGTGGTATCTCCATTTCTTGATCCCTGCAAATTAAGATAAGGTGCTTTCCTGGAAGGCTTAAGCAAATACAAGCGTGTCTTATGGAGCCCAGTATAGGGGTTAAATGGGTGAAATTTAAATCGCTTTTATAAGGTTATACTTATTAATCAAGCAGTCTTTTCTATCTTAAATGCTACAAATCATGCAAGCGATACCAAACAATACATTATCTAGAAGATGAACATCAGTATTTTAAAGATTTTATATATTACAACTAATTTTAAAGGTTTTATTTGTGTCTGCAACTATAACCATGCCACAGCTTGCGAAAGATTCTTTTCTATTGTATTGACAAAATTGAACATAGATCCAAAACGTGATAGTCCACACCCACAAAATGGGAATTAGTTACTTCTTTGACACCTCTTCAGTTTGTGGTTTATAGACTACAGCACCAGTTGATTACGCTCATGTTCCTAATTATAAAAGTTAAGGGAATTTTCATATCTTTCAATGAAGTAATGTCTTCAGTTGATTACAAGTAAGATTGGAAAACAAATACTTTAATGAAATATGCGACACAGTTGTACTAAATACAATCACGCAGTGCTCAGCAAAGCTGTCAATAAAGTGAAACAAATAGAGCTCCTCAAATGTTTCCATGAAATAAGTAATTAAAGGTTTTCTAGTATGCAGCTTCATGGAGTACAAAGAATAAATCACATAAAATAAAGGCAAGACACTAACAACCCAATTTCATGCAGAATTCCGACTCCTGAAAGGTTTGAAGCCTCAGGCACTAAGAATTTACTGTTCTCATTCAGAGAAATGATTTGCAGACCTAAATGAATATTTTAGGTTTTTTTCTTTGAGTCAAATGATCCATCTGTTTACTAAAACAATTCACTGCAAAGCCAAAGAGGTCATTTCAGGGTAAAACCTCCATCCTAGCAAAGGGTAAACCAAACAGGGTGTCAAGTTGAACTATCTGAAGTATAAAGTGACATCAGATAATGTTTGATGATGGTCAGATTGTATGATTTTTCTGCTGCAGCATTTTTAAGACTGGGATACAAAGGTTTATATTTCTGTGTCAGTATCCTAGTTTTATGCTACTGAGTAGTGTTGATAATAAACTTTATATGTAAAAATGCATATACTCTCCAAATTACTAAACAACTTACAGTCACACCATCAGATAAAGAAGCATTTGTCAGTAGGCTATGAATTTGTAAGTTAAAGCAAGGCAATAGGCATATGCCAGAGAATGTTTCTCATCTTCTCCTATTTTAGAGTGAGAGATTCCGTTTATTTCAAATCGGTAATTTGCAGTAAAGTTGGAATGCTTTGATGTGGGACTTGGTGGCAGGGGGAAAAGAGTAAAACCAGGACTGAATATGTTCCTGGAGTATCAGCACATTGTATAGTAAAATGTTGATTTGAAATTAAAGCATACCATATTACCTAAATTTAACATTACCAAATAATTCAGTGGTGTTAGGTTTACAATACAGCTTCTACTAAAATCAAAGAACTCCCTTCAAATGGATTATATTCTCAAAATTAAAACCTATTTTTCCTTCCTAAATAGCAAAAATAGAGAAGTTGCCTTCTTCAAATGCCATCACTATTCCCAAGATTTAGCAGAATACAGAGGGAATAAGAGCTGTTCTCAGTGAGGTGGTTCTCCCCACTGTAGTAGTAGTAGTTTTGTTTGTTTGCTTGGTTTTTGTTTTTGGCTTTTTTTTTTTGTTTGTTTTTTTTTGTTTTGTTTTGTTTTGTTTTTGGTTTTTTGTTTTGTTTTGTTTTTTAGTTTTTTTTCCTATTCCATGCATTGGAAACAGATAAGTGGAAATGCTGTATTAGTGACTCTGCAGATAGTACGTAGTCGAGCAGAGGAAATGGAATTAAGCAAAAGAATTGTATTGACAGTTTTGTGTATTCTCTTCAAACTCACAACCTTATCCAGTGGATGAAAGCACAGCACTGCGTACCAACCTGAGTTTATTGATGTATTTGCAACAGCTCTGTGGAGCTCAGGGCTCAAAAAGAGAGCCTGTTCCACTGAACCCAGATTTCCTTTCCATGAATATAAATATCAGTCATTACCTCCATCAGTAAATTCCAAGTTAATTTGTTTCACTCATATGTTTTTCCTAATTTTTTCTTACAGCCAAGGTGGAAATTTGTAGAGCATTTTCTTTTCTGCACTAATGTCTCCCGTGTACCTGATCTGGAATAGTGTTTTACAGGTCAGCTGCCTATAAGCAAGTTCTGCCCCTATTCCACCTACAGCCAACACGAATAAATGGGCAACTCCAGAGGCTTTTTAATGCATGGATCTTAACACCTATCTTAGAACTGATGAATCATCCTCTGGAAGGAACTGATGAATCATCTTCTCGAAGTGCCTGTTTCTGCGCTCTCACTGCAGAGAGGCATGCATGATGAGTTTAGACTTGTGTAACAATTTTTCATACATCTGAAGTTAGGCAAGATAAACCCAGTCTTTACATGTAATACTAGAGGTCCACTTGAATGAAGGACCCTGTTCTGCTTGGAAAAGATGGTCACATGAATGCATCTTCAATATCTAGCTGTAGATATATTTAACACAGGTCTTTGAGTTACGAGTCTGTGCTGTAAACAAAGCCTGTGAAGAAGCAGTGAAACTTCTAAGAGCACTGAATCTGAGTGGTTTGGCTGAATCATCGTCATATGATTGAATCACCTGAATCAAGCAGTTTCCTTGATTATTTTCACAGAAAATTCTAAATCAGCTGTTTGCATACATAAATTAATTTAAAAATGAAGTAGCTATAAGAAAGGAATAGATTAATTACTCTGCACTTTCCTTTAACACCATTACATTTCTCCTACTATTATGCAAGGACAAACAGACAAACACAACTATATTTCCCTGGCCAGCAGCTTTGCAGTACAAGAGGAAATTGCTCAAGCCATAGAAAAGGACCTCTATTGAGTCTTACATGTACACAATATGTGTGCTTCTCCCTTTGTCCCCTTTGTCATTTACCTATTCTTGTATTTCAGAAAGAAACCATAATGAACTCTCTGTGCAATTAAGATCTTGTCCTAATGTCTGTATTAGAGGTCTTGACTCCCTCTTAATTGGCCTTTGAACAAAATGCTTAATTAAACTTGCTTTAAGGTGGCTGGCTTCTTGATGTTGAATATCATAATAGTCTATCAACAGAAAAATCTTTTCATGTTTTTCTATAAACCTGAATCACTTCTTGGCTTATAGAAATTACATCATCAATGTGCAAAAATTCCAACAACAGTTCAGTAAAGCAAACTGGGCACACAATGGTACTATTCATTCTTCCAGTAAAAATTTCTAGGATTACTTTTTATTTCCATGACCCTGGAATTGCAGGAGATCCTTTATCAGCGGCAGAGTTGCTTCTTCTTGTGCCCTGTTTTGGAAGATGCCTTTTCCTTTGAAATTTGTGAAGATGACAAAGAAATTGTAGTGAATCTATGTAAAATATCAGCATCAAATCAAGTCTTATTCTCCAAACGTGCTACACATAGACACTAAGCAGGTGAAGAAAAGAATAATAAATCTGACTATTCTCGACGGAAACCGGAAAAGTTCCCCATGTTCTGCCATGTCCTGTACAGTACATGTGAAGTGTGACGATGATGACAATAAGTTGCCTCTCTATTTACTCCATTTTCATGTGTCTTGAGTTTTAACACCCAAGCAAGTGTTTAATAGTTACTGCTTATTTTCAAAGCCATGGATAAATTATTTCAAAGCTCTTTAGATAAATAGTGAAAACACAGTTCTGAACAGGTATGTGTTGCTGTCATTCTGTTTCTTCTTTCAAATCCATTCCTTTGTATGCTTCTTTTATACTACTTTTCAGATTATTAGACACACAGGCTAGAGGTAAAATACTGATAGTACATAGATTTAATCTCCTAAGAAAACAGATGCCATCTTTAAAATGATTTAAAGACTACAGGTGCTTTATATTAATCAAACTTTTTTTGCTTTGAGTATAACTATGTCAATTGAGGTACTTATCTGTTCATGTTCTGTTCAGATAAATTACTGCTAATCATGATTGAGGGCACGTTTAAGAGTTTTTAGACTGGTTATAGATATTATACCATTTCAAAACCAACATAAATATTATACTTGAACAGCTATAGTGCATCTGGATAGCATTCAACCTGATTCATAATCATTGCCACCTACTGTGCTACAGTAACCAGGCACAAAACCACGTTGTTATTCGTCTGTGCAGACTACGCTTGAACTACACAGTAAATATTTCTGGATGAATATCACAGCCTTACCTGCTTGACTATCACTGTATATTTGCATCTTACAAATCAAGAATTTAAGTTAAGAATTTTTAGCTATCTTGCAAACAGCAAGATTGTAGCCCGTGCTGTATATCCAAAGATGTTCTACTTTCTTATAGGAGTAGGCTATTAGCAGGAGAAGCAGAAGAACCAAAGATATTATTTTAATTTCTCATTGGAAAAGATAGTTTTATATTAGGGGAGGACAACAGGAGTCAAATTGATTCAGATAACAAAATCAAAACTTTTTTTTCACTGAAAGCATAGAGTTTCAGGTGAGGTACGATTCCAGTGAGCTGCATGCCAACAGAATTAATTGCAGAATAAAAAGATAATCAAGTTGAGATGACTAAAAACCTCTGCAAATGGCAAAGAAGCCATTGGAAAAGATAAGGTGTGACTTGGGTGAGGTTGCAAGGTATAGCCATACAAAGCGCTCACTGAGGGAGGGGAGTAGGAGCAGGCAAAGGGAATCAGAAAACTTGGCCATGAATTTCACATGATGATATTATGCTACCAGAAGGAGATAAGGGGAAAAAGTGAGAGAGGGGAAATAGGGAAGTAATACTGAAGATAGATTGGATGGAGTATATTGAAGGAAACCAGGGAACAGGCAGATGCAGAAGCTGAGAAAAAGTGACAGCAATGCTCTAATGAGAAGTGGAAAGGATTAGAATAGCTTCAGCAAGTCTAGTAGCATAGCAATAACCCCGAGAAACCTAGTGACATTTCGGAACTTAAACAAGGCCTCACATCTAGTCTGGATGCCGTCAAGGTAAATGAAAATCTTCCAGCAACAGCTCCACTTGAGTTCTTATTCCAGTGTTATGACAGTTACTTGCTGTTCATCAAAAGATTGCACTGTGAAGAGGAGGACTGGCTTATGCATTAAATATCTGAATAGAAAAAAAAAATCATCCTCTGAACATACAGGAGTCCCTCTCCCTTTCTGAAGAATACTCCTCTCCTTATTCGCTTTGACAGGAGTCAAACTGTTCAGTGTTTGACAGGGACTGGGCCTTAAGAATAGTCTCCAGTCATCACTGTCTTTATGTTTTCCTCTCTGCTGCCTATGTTGTAAAATATGATTTCCCAAACCCAGTGCCAGCCACCACTCTTCTTCCATCAAATTCTTCACGGAGACTCACAAGTGTCACATCAACCAATCCAGCACCTCATTATAGAACAGGGGGTAAAACAGAAAAGAAAAGAAAGCAAACAGAGAAAAAAAAATGTAAATAACATCACTTCTTGGTTACCAGGTGCATCTTATCTTATCTCTTTCTGTCTCTCAGGTTGTAAATTCCTTAAGGGTAAGGACTATCTTAACAAGTGCTTTGCAGAGTGTTTATCACAGCATCATGCATGTGTTCTAGCATCGTGACAAATGCATCACGGAGCTACTTTTCAGTTATTGTATGTTAGCTTATGCAATACTACTTTGGGATTAATATATCTCAAGAAATGTGGATTTCACTGTCACATTTCTAGGACAAAACCTCAGAAATTAGTGCCAAACCTAACCTCCGATCGGAGTGCAACACAAGGCGATGCATGAGTAAAAGAGGTATTTAATTTGTTCACTCGCAGCTTCTTTATGCTGAGAGTGGCTGCTGCTTTGTTGAGTTTCAACAGGCTGGTTAGATTACATGAAACTTGGCAAACTGAACTGTCTTTACACCAAACTGCAAAACAGATTTCTGAAAATTGTGCTGAAGGCAGAACTGACCGGAGATCCCTACTCTCTGAGGAACACTGTTCACCTATTAGCAGGTACCAGGCATTCAAAGCACGTGTACTTCTATATTTGTCCATGCAATGGCTGTTCGGCTGTACTCCTGCATAATCTTTTAACTTTAAGCATGCTGATTTCAGTCGATGTCAATGGAATTTAATCCTAAATTCATGGCATATTGGCTGGTTTTAACATAGCCCTTTCAAAGACTTTCCCTTGAAGAAGCGGCGGGGGGGTGAGCACTTTATTTGCACTGCCTGTAGCGCAAGTTTGCATTTTTCCCTACACCTAACAAGAGGTGATACTAAAAGAGGAATCAGTCATTTTTGCCTCTCCTGGTACACTGATCTTTTATACTTTCTATTCATATTTTAACATTGCAGTAAATTACATTTACTTCATTCTTTTCTGCAGTTTCCTAATCCGCTTTTCTAACAATCTCACTAAAGCAGGTAGGTTGTATAAATAGAAAGAATTTTGCAAAGTGGCTTAATACAGTGTGTCGGACAGTAAAAAAGGACAGTTTCAGGGCTGGGATTAGACCTAAGAGATCACAGTTTACCTTCTTAAACTCCATTCAAATTTGACATAATCATCTACATATATAAAGTTGAATTACAATTTGCATATAAGCCTAATAGTCCACTTACAAAACTACATGTTTAATGCATGTTTTATTCCTTCAGGTAAACCAAGGCACGTTCATATTAGGACCACATGACAACAGGTCATATGGCTTACATTCCAACAATGAACAAGGGCAATATTTCACATGTGAGCTAACAAGACACAGGAGAGCTGTTCAACAACTCTCGGCCTCTTATTTCTTATGCACTGTGGTTGTCACGGATTTAATAGTAGCTAATACTAAGAACAGAGCTAAACCCAAAGCTTCAGTTAGCTAACAAGCAATGCCGCTCTTGTCACTCTACTTCCTTGTAAAAACAACGGGTGTGCAATTGCATAATTTCTCTCTGCTTCCATGTGGAACAGAATTACACTCGTTATTTGTACCACCATTTTGTGGCAACTCCTGGAAAGAAAATATACACTCTTTCATTAGTGCTAGAACATGTCAATACACTGTGAAGAGATAAAAAGCAGCAGAGAATTTGGAGTGACATACGTTTTGCTTCCTAAACCTCAGGTTTTAGAGTATTTTTTTTTTTTCTAAAGCTACTTTAAATGAAAAGCACCACTGCTAAGCAGAACTGCTAAGTCCTACTGCTAGCCAAAAATAGGGAGATCTGAAATTATCAATTACTTAAAAGAACTGCTTTTGCACTGGCTGCAGGCTGCTGAGTAATAGTGCAAATGCAACAAATGGCTGATTTTGTTGGAGTTCAGCTGGAGTTCTTTTCTCTAGATGCCATGTATGAAAGATTGAGGTAGCTGTAAGGAGGGAGCTGAGATTGCCTCTCATCTAGTGTGGGGGAACCCAGCCAGGGAGTTAGTGTGGGGTGAAACAGGCTCTTCAGTCAGGTTTTCTTCAGTAATTGACACAGGGAAGTAAGGACTTACTAGGACGTACGTTTTGCTGTACATCCCCAATGTGGAAGGCGTAAAGGAAAGGTAACGCTTATTTAACGAGGATCCATGCCTATGCATATTTTCAGCCTCTGACTGAATTCCAAGTCTCAAAGTACGTGACAAAAATATATGCATTTACTACAAGATGAAACAGTACATCTAACCTAAAATCTGTGGAAGGCTTATTTTTTAAAACTCTTCATTCTGTATTGAAATAAAGACTTTTTTCCCTTTAAAGTGAAAGAAGAGTAAAGATGTCATGCTTAGGAAATTATGCAAATTAAACAGAATCCATACAAACCAATTAGTTTCAAGATCAGAGGTGACATATTTTCTAACTAATACCAGTTTAAGCTTTTATTTATGAGCCTATAAATAACTATAACCTCACAGGAACATGTACAAAAGAAGATATGATTATCTACAGTAAAGAACTAGGTTAATTTTCCATACCACTAATATGCTATGTTAATAAAAAATAACCTCTGAAGAGCAATGAATTTATAAATTGCAGTATTCTTACTATTTTTCTGTAGTCATGAGTTTACACAGGATTGGTAAACCTTGATTGAAAGCTAGATAGGGACTTTTCACAATGGCATGTAGTGATAGGACAAGGGGTAATGGCTTTAAACCAGAAGAGGGGAGATTTAGATTAGATATAAGGAAGAAATCCTTCACTGTGAGGGTGGTGAGGCACTGGAACCAGTTACCCAGAGAAGCTGTGGCTGCCCCCTCCCTGGAAGTGTTCAAGGCCAGGTTGGATGGGGCTTTGGGCAACCTGGTCTAGTGCAGGGTGTCCCTGCCCATGGCAGGGGGGTTGGAACTAGATGGTCTTTGAGATCCCTTCCAACCCAAACCATTCCATGATTCTATGACTTACAGACTAAAAATTTGCTAACACCATGGATATAATGTTCAGATGCCTGGGGAGTCTTATAACAGACCCTTTGATTCAGAATATACTAGAGCAAGCATTCATTTGGTGGTTCTCCTTGTGTCCACAATAACACCACCTGCCTTAAAATGGCTGCTTTGAGTCAGCTCTCCCCCAGAGCAGACAGTTGGCTAGTGCTCTCCAGTGCATTGCATGCTCTTAATAGCAATGTACTATTTTTTCCCAAATACCACAGCATCTATTCATTTGGGAATCTGTGGCAAGCTGGACCGAGGCCAGAGAGTAGTCCCCCTGCTCTGATTGCTCCTGGCAGAACCGCCGTCTGCAAACCTGCTGCTTCTAGTAGAATTTACTAGCGGTGTGTGGAAATTGTACTCATGGCTTCATAAGGAACTTTGCAACTCTGTTTTTTTTTCCCCTATTCAGGAACCAAACAAAGGGAATATACAAAGCCTGAAGTATTTGGCTGCTGAAGAGGACATTCTCTAATTTTGTCTTTACTACTAACATACATAGTAAGTTCTATGAAAAGTGTTTTTAAAAAGGAAAATTTAAATGTGTCATTCATTAAAATAATTTACTTTTTGTTTTCTGTGTTGGGTTTTTTTTCATTCATCTGAAGTATTTTTACTTTGATAAATCACTGTTTCAGAGGAAAAAATGTTTCGCTAAGCAACTATTTCATAGAATCATAGAATCATTAAGGTTGGAAGAGACCTCAAGGATCATCCACTCCAACCGTCCCCCCAACACCTATTACCCACTAAGCCATGTCCTTCAGTACTGTGTCTAACCTTTCCTTAAACACCCGCAGGGACGGTGACTCCACCACACATTAACTTAACTGCAAAGGAATTACATTTTAAGTTTGATTTTGCATCAGTTCTGCCTCCTGGAAGGCTGTGCCAGAATTTTACTCTTCTGATGCATAGATGCCTTTTTCTAATTCATACATTTATTTATAGCGACATTATACCCTTTTAGCATTGTGCCAACATCATCTTTATGTTTGATCATTACCTTCTCTTTTCCTGATGAATATCTCCTGATGAATGCTTTAGAGAGCAAACTTTCTCCCTCAACTTTGTTTCTGCGTCACTGTTTACCAGTTGTCATTTCGTGATTGATGTGTACACTCAGGTGCTTTTCCTTTATCATTCCACAATCATGAATTCTCAAATTTGTGGTAGATAATCTAAGTCCCTTAGTTTATGACCTTGTTCTTCACATACTCAGCCCCACTTCAGTTTTGTTAGTCCTTAACGGTCAATACAGCTTTCCCTAAATGATATTCTGGTATACTTCTACATTTGCGATATCTCCAAATCTTACCATACATCATGCTGTCATACAAGGACGGTTTGGAAAACTAGTAATCTAGGGCAGAGCAAAGACAAATATTTGAAAGATTCCCCTGTAACTTTACTTCAGCTTAAATATTTCTACAGTTCTCCCTTCAGCATCACCCTTTGAGCTGCTTACTGATCTTCCACTAGTTTCAACATTCTGCAATGTATTTTAATTTTTGTTTACGTAGAATAGAAAAATACGTCCCCAAGTTCCAGTATATCGAATATCTACTTTTCTTTAATCTCAAAAAATCACTTATCAAAGAAAAGTATGAGGTCTCATAATTTGTTTTCATAGTCATCAAATATAGAAAATCTTATTTCACTTTCCTTGTTTCCCCTCCCTTTCTCAGTCATAAATATGAATCTCATTTACCACCACAGTGATCACAGTGTTTTTCACTGTAAAAATCAATGTGCCTGTCAACACAGTCCTTTTCAATTCACCATACTCTAAACTCATACTATGCAAACCCACAGTTTCTCTCCAGTTTAGACCTAATACTACCAGCATACAGCTGTGAATATGTCAGGCAAGCAGGGGTAACTGAAGAGTTAGGTCAGGCATTGGAACAGGTTGCCCAGGGAGGTGGTGGAGTCACCGTCCCTGGGTGTTTTTAAAGAAAGCTTGAATGTGGTACTTAGGGACATGGTTTGGTGGGTAATAGGTGGTAGGGGGACAGTTGGACTGGATGATCTTTGAGGTCTCTTCCAACCTTAATGATTCTAAGAGCAGGACATCTCACACCTCGGGTTTTTAACATTGACTTCCAGCTTCCTGACAAACCTTTCCACACTGTCCCTGGTCTTCTACCACCACCTACTTTCTGCTGTATTTCCTGCCTCCCAAGCCAATGCCCATTCTCTCCCACTCCATCAGCACTTCTGCCATGCATCCGTCCTCACAGGAACCACGGTCTGCACCTTCTGCATTTCTCTACCTTGGCTCCTCTTTCTGCACCTTCAGCTACTGGTGGAGCTCCTCAGATTGGCTGAGGGGCAAAAAGGAAAGCAGCTGTGGTAATGGAGAAGCTCATGCCCCTTGCCAGAACTTACTCTGTTTCTGAACATACTTTTGCCCAGAATGAGCCTCTTCCAGGCATCAGTGCTAACATTCGTGGAGTCTGGAAAAAAAATCTGGTAAGTCTGTTTAGAATATAAACCAAGCTGAAAATGAAATATAAGATTCAGCTGAAGTATTCTTTCCAAATTTGGTATCTCATGGAAGGCTGTTTCTCTCACACCAGGTCCTCTTTAAGTCTTCACTCAAAAACAGCATATCAAAAGGAATGGGCCTTAGGATCAGATTAGATCTTTTTCACTATTGCTTATTCAAATTAACTAAAAGTAATTTATAAAAATTTCAGCACAGAAGTAAATGGAAATAAATAGGGTAGATAACGAATTCTTCTCATAGCTGCTATAGCTGCAGCAGCAGCACTTTAATTCTGCCCCATTCCCCCCCCCCCAATAGTTTGTTTTTAATATCCCCGCAAACTCTAGAAGCATTCCAAAGCACCTTGTGGTCTTTGCAACAGCAACTTCTGTAGCACAGTGCAACAGTTAAAACTTCTGAAAAAGCCTGATCCTTTGGGAAACAAATAATCCATGTTTGCTTTGCCTGCCTGAATTTGTATTCTTGTGTAAGATGAGACTGCAAGAAGACTCCAGAGTAACCCCCTCCCACACACACACACACACTACACCACTGCCACTGGCCTCTGCTTAAGGACCGATAGAATAGGCCAATGATTTTGGGGGCATCACGTCCTTTAAAAAAGTTCCCACACTCAGAGGGCTGTCAGTGGTGGTGCCAGTGAACCGTTACGCAAAGTCCCCCTAACACTTTGTAAACTGGGATCCGGGAGGACAATAGTAAAGTTCAGTGCTGGAAGGAGATAGTGTGCTGAATGCACAATGCCAAGCTTTGTCTGCGGGGGCTTCTGTGAGGGAGAGGGCTACTTAATCTCCCCACTTGCCCTGGGGATTCTAGCTGTTTTAATGTCTCCTTTTTGAGCCTGTGAACTGTAGAATATAGGCTGGTAACAACTTTTTTTTAGGACTGCCTCAGCAGAACCAAAAGCTGCCAACACAGAATACCAGCACAGTGGTGCTAATGAGCACAAAGAAGACTTTTAACTGTTTTTACAGCTACCATGGCTAGGGTTTCATGTCATTCCTTGGTGAAGGAACTAATTCTTTGGCTTGTTTTATACAAGTCTAGCTTCTATCACAGTGCAGAGGATGACCTCTTCACCCATTGCC
>VWZZ01003805.1:40130-131099 GCA_013399095.1 Psophia crepitans | reverse complement strand
CACAGGTCTTATGAGGAGCGGCTGAAGGAACTGGGCTTGTTTAGTCTGGAGAAGAGGAGGCTCAGGGGAGACCTTATTGCCCTCTACAACTACCTGAAAGGGAGTTGTGGTGAGCTGGGGGTCGGCCTCTTCTCGCAGATAACTAGTGACAGGACAAGGGGGAACGGCTGCAAGCTGTGCCAGGGGAGGTTCAGGTTGGAGATGAGGAGAAATTTTTTGTCTGAAAGGGTGGTCGGGCATTGGAACGGGTTGCCCAGGGAGGTGGTGGAGTCACCATCCCTGCAGGTCTTTAAAGAAAGGTTAGATGTGGTACTGAAGGATATGGTTTAGAGGGTAATAGAGTGGGGGGGGGAGACGGTTGGACTAGATGATCCTTCAGGTCTCTTCCAACCTTAATGATTCTATGATTCTACGTTTTTATTCAAATTTTCAATTGTTTAAAATAAGCAATTTTTATATAGTCTCATGTTTGTTTAATCTTAATTTCATCCAACCTGAGTTGTTTTGCTAGAATTGAAATTATGTAATGATTTTGTTTTTCAAATTCTAATGTCTTAATCTTAACATCTATTTGATCTGAAGTATGTATGTTATCACACAGATAGAAGCAATAGGGCAAACCGGCAGACATATGTATTGTTACATGACTTCCTGTAAGGGTTTTGTTCCTCATGTTTCTACCAGTTCCAGCAGAGATTAGGGCCACGCTTCCTTGCACTGTGGACTCCACCTCACCCAGCATCTCCAAATCCTTTCCATCCTCATTCCAAGATGCTTAGTAGAGGCACCATTCTTTTTCTAATAAGTAAAATAATACTGAGGAAAAAAAGAGGTATGTTATGTGAAAGTGTAAAATTCCAAATTTGGCAGGCACACTGCCGCCAGTTACTGTCAATCAGGTGATTAATGGCACCTTGTGTCTGCAGTGGTATCGTCTTCCACCTCAAAACGACTCTGGAAGCCACAGCTGGCCTTCTCTTTCTGAGGTACCAGAGCCCAACTGGCTCCCGTGCAAGGCTGTGCCTCCAGCCTCTCCTAGGCATCAAACATTAATTGCACTAATAACGTTAAGGCACTGACAATGACATATTCAAAGTTCACCCTTCCCTCCTTTGCCTCGGAGCAGCTACAGCTGCATGAAGGGCAACGCGCTTTGCTGTAAATTGTTCAGAAGTGCACAGCAACTGAGTTAACTAGAGGAAATTCACAATTCATACTGAAGCGTACTGGACTCTCATCACCAGGAGCAATGCTTTCTGGAAGGCAAATGACAAAAGTTTTGTTGGACAAAGCTATGTGATATCAGTTGGGTTCACTTATTGGTAAGCAGATGCATTTTTCGAAAGTTGCCAACTAGAATTTCAAATCTTTCCTTGTCTCAGTCAAAGAGTAACATACATTTGGCTAGCACTAGATTTTGTTCATGTTTATGCTATTTAGATCTGACAAAGTTGATATTCAAGAGGTATCCTAGACTTTGATTTCTAAAAGTATAAGCTCTTGTTTCTTAATAGCTCTTATTTAGAAAGATCTATTTTGAAACTTTTTTTTTATTTTAAGTTGCAAATTTTATTTTATCGATTCAGAATTAGAATCTTCTTATAATTTCCCTTAAAATTCAGAAATACTAAGCTGGCTGTAAGTTTAAACAAAAAATTAATCTTAAAGACAATTTCATATATCATATGAAATACTGCTTTTCAAATAATTTTTATCAGAGTACAAAAGAAAAGTTTTAAAAAGAATGCCAAGGAAAGAAATTAAATCATTAATCCATCTAAAAGGTGACAGTTGTAGCCTGGAAAAATTAGTATGCATATCTATAATGCAAAATCATTTTTACATCTATTTACATTCACATGCATTTACATTTACATTCAGATAGATGATTCATCAAGCATTTTCATTCTGCCAAGTGGAAGTTGGGACAAAAATAACCAAAGTTCAGCTGAAAAAAAAAGTGTAGGTTTTGTGCTACCTGGCTGTGATGGTGCACTGATATTTTTTTCAGACCCTTGGTAACAGCTGTCTTTAGAAGCATGAAATGTGTATGTTCTCCACTTGGTTGATTCCTGAATATATTTATTCATAAATATGGTGTATTGACATTACTGTACACTGGCAGAGGTGTCTCATTATTTTGGATTATTGCATATGGTACTATACTGTAGCTTACATACCTCAGAGTGCACCAAATGTCTACAACAGGCCACTGCTAGATATAGGAGGAAAAAGTAAAAGTCTCAATAATTAGCTTCAGGAAGGCTAGTAAGTTAATTTAATTCACATAGTGGTTTTCATCCAGCTTGTACTAGGTGCTTACTCACAAATCTTCTTTCAGCTGAAGCTGTCTCAGCTGATGAAGATTTATCTACGAGTCACTACCTAACACCTCCCTGCTGGAAGTCACCTCCAGCAAGGTGAAGCCAGAAAAAGACAGGAAAGACCAAAGGTGCTAGCTGAAGAAGACGTATGAGCAAGTCCAACCAGTTCAGGTAGATTCAGTTGTCACCACGAGCTGACTATGAGACTAAGCTAAAGATTTACGAATAGGTACCTCAGCAGTATGACTGCATGGCATTCTGCAGGAACGATGAAGAATTCGGGGCTTATTTAGCCGTTATGTTGAAGTGCGTTGCTTCTTTCTCAATCAAATGCCTGGTTTTAACCCTCCACTTGTTCTCCTATATGCTGCCACCTTCCACATCAAAAGCCATTTAGTGAGGATAGTAACACGCTGTGAACAAATTTCTCCTTGATTTTATTTTTAATAATTAAGCTAAACAAACTAAGCTTAGTATTAGTCTTCCAGTGGGAAACACAGAACAGTTTGTTTGACACTCTCCTGCATCCATTTTTTCAACATCTTCTGATATAACAAATATTAAAAAAGCAAAATACAGGACTCCTTCTATCCTGGAGGTTTGCATCTAAAATCCCAATCTACAGGAAATACATCACAGGCAGAGTGAACGGCGACAAAAGGACAGTTTATCAGCCTTTCTATCTGTTCCGGATTCTGAAACAAGCTTTTAAACTGGAGACTTTTTTCCCACTCTCTTACCTTCTAAAGCTACAACTGGGAGACTGGGTCATATATTAGCTATAATGATAAGCATTTTATGGATGTATAATTATATTTTTAAAATATAAAAATACAATAATCAAGCATATGGGGTGGATCATTCTGCAGCTAGAACACAGAAAGGCCATTCAGAATGAAGACCGAGATCCTAGGCTCATTGAAATGAGTGGAGAAATCGTGTTGACTTCAGGACTGAATACTTAGCATTTCTAATTTCCTAGAGGAGAGTTAGCCGCAAAATAATTAATTCTTTCAGGTTTGGTTTGTGGTTTTTTTTGTCCTTATTGTGCCACGTAAGATTGTAAGAATGTTCACAGATTTGTTAAAAATGACAGACATGGAATACCGATGAAGGAAACTCACCATACACGCACAAAACCCGAGCATCCTATCTGCCGACCTTTTGTAAGCAGTTTGAAATGACAGGCATTACTAGTATAGAACACTGGTTTTGCAGCACCAGAAATTGTATGTATTTTGTCCTGTTTTGACCTCTGCTTTTATTTATGGAAAAATTAATTCAGAATAGCATTTCTATTCTCAGCTTTTTAACATGGAGACTGTCATTCCTCCCAGATTATCCCATATAAAGTGATTTGATAATACGTACTAATTTCCAAAATGAATTAGCTGAGCCATAAAGGCTGCTTATAATTAAGTTGTTGCCATTCGATTCTGAACCAAGCTCTGGAAATACAACAGATTTTTTTCCAATAAATAAATTCTTATGCTATAAGCCAATTGACCCAAATATTTTCTTTTCCTTTGATAAATGTATAGTCCTGATTTATTCTCTTAACTACACACATTTCACACGAAGCTGTGAAAATTCTAGGCCACTAATAATACGATGTGTCTCTTGTTCCCACAAGAAGAAGAAAAAAGAACACCTGTATGACTTTTAAGCCACAACACTGAATCATTTGGCAAGCGATCAAACAGAACAGCATTGTTTTCAATTGCTATTCATTTATGTGCTGCCAAAACACATTATACTGCTTTTAAAAGTGTCACGCTGATTACCACTTCCAAAGAACATTGCATTTCTGCAGTTGATGAGCTCTGCTTCATTGCCTCTGTCAAAAATGAGCACTTGCATTGTTAATATTCTCTCTCATAGCTTCTGAAACACTTAAAGGGGCTTACAAAGTTTGTGAAAAAGATGACTAATATTATTTAAGTGGTACTTTTTGCTGGTAAAAGATCTAGTAACTTTAAGCTAAATAGCACCTAGGCAAGTGTTGATGATGTGATTTTCTAGTTTTCTAAAAGACTGTGGGTCTCAGACAACTACGACTGACACCAACAGATAATTATCAGTGCATTTTCAGTCAAACCCAGAAAACTCTTTCCAAAGAAGCAAGATATTTATGCGTGTGAATGGCTCCATTTTATTTGTACGATTGAAGTTGTACATGGGAATTGCTCTTTTAGTGAGCCAGGCCTTCAGCTGTCAAATTTTCTGACTGGTCGCATTTTCAGAACTTCATCACAAAATGCATTAACATATATATAAATAGAGATTATTCAGACACTCCTAGCTGTGCACCTACATAACTTGCAATTACATTACGCATATGTTTTTTTGGACTTAGGGTGGAATCTGTCCATCACTCTCCCAAATTACAGGGCATCTGCCTCTTGACTAAAGGCTTAATGTTAAGAAGTGCTAATTGAATAAAATTAAAATAGAGCATTTCAACATTAATTTATACCTTGTAGCTGTAAGTAATTTTCATGAGTAGAGTTAAGTGAATCTAATTATAAAGCAGGTGTAGTTTTCATGGCTAGATCATCTTTTGGGTCAAAGTGAAGAATATGTCAGTGAATACATTGCTACGACATACAAAGCACCAGGAAGGATTTGTGATGAAGCACAAAATAGCTTAGTTACAAAATTTATTCAGTAATTCAGTAACTGAGGTTTTCCATCTAAAAGCACTTTATGCAAAATATGCAACATTGTGAAACATCGAGATCTGTCTTTTTAAAACAGATCTTCTTTTATTTACATTTAAATAAAAAATAATAATAATAAAAAAACACCTTACAAAAATGCATTGCTTCTGTGGACTTATGAAAGCTTTTTCTGAATGTACATTTTATAGTATGAAATAGGATAGAAAAACTGTGCAGTTTCTCAGTAGTCCAAAGTTGTCCAAGATTCTTAGCAAGACTTTGAAAGTGTGAAGAAGACATTATAAAATAGTGCCATAAGTGTAGAGAAATGGTGCCATAAAAAGCTGTCCTAGGTATTTTACAAAGTGAACAAAGTTATGGTTCTTGCCCTACAGAATTTCTAATCTTTGAGACAACTAAGTATGAATAGCAATGGAATAAAAGAAAATGAAGATTACAGAGAATTACCATGTGGTCTCTTTGCTACAATAAGTCTCCTGCTGCCTGAACCACATTGTACTGCGGTTAGGTGGCTCTTGAATTTTAACAGAATCTCACTGCCATAAGTGGCATTTATATGAATCAAAAGTTCAGAACACATGCAAAGATAAACAAAAACCACACCAAAACACGTGCTAGAGAAATTCCTGCAAATGCAAACTTTGTGCAGTTGTTTTGAAATAGAAACAAGTCAGTCATTTGAATTTAGATTTAGTAAAATGCTTGTCCTTCCACACAGATTTTATCAATGAGAGTGACCTTTAGTAGGCAGCATTAAACCTCCTGTAGCTGAAAAATGGGAAAACATAATAATAAAAAGAAAACAAGTTTTTACATATGCCTTTTGTATGTATCTCCATCTTCTTGCAACCTGCCATTACACTTCAATTCCAACTGATGCCTCAGGATCCCTAATCCTGTAGATACCCAAAATAAAATGTAATTATGGATTACAGCCATTTCTATGATGTATGTTACAAATTCAACTTCAAGGTCTTGTGATTACTTTGATTTGTCTACAGTTCTTCTGTAGATCTTAGTTACTATTCATCACTTAGGCAAACAGCTTTAGTCACATTGAATAATTTGTGAAATTACTCCTCTTTATGAAGTTTCTTGCGCAACAGGTACAGTTCTCAGAATCATTCTTCATTTAACGTTACAGAGTTGCAACAAATTTCTGACTGAAAATAAAAAATTGGAGTGGTGAAATACTGTACTTACTAAAATTAATTAAAAACTTCAGCCATGTATAATTTTGTTCAGAATATTTGCACTGGATATGCAGATTATTTAGTAGGCTCTTTTATCTCTCTGTTGTACTAGTGAAATTCTGCAATTCATGTTTTCTATAAATACATTTATGAAAACAAATTTCCATTTGTGTACATACCTAAACTGCATACTTAGACCTGATTTGCTTTTATCATTCCAACATAAAAACAGGTAAAAACTACATATACTAGAGTATCGTTGAAAATTAGTCAAAATAGTGTCAAGATACTTTTTTTTACTAAAATTTTCATTATTTCAATAAGAAGTCAAAGATTTCTTCAAAAGACAGATATTTTCTACTAAAAATAGCTAAAACCACAACCTTGTTTAAAATAATGTTGCAAGAAAATTTCAGCCAGACAGAATAATAACGTAATCATACTCATGAAAAACAGGTATACATAAATGAAAGCACAGTACATCCATTCAGAAAATAATCTGGTTTTGGACAAATCTAACATTTAACAAAAGCTTTTCAGAAATTTAGGGTTATCTATTAAATTCTACATCAAGCTCACTTACAGTGAAACACTCTGATCAGGACAGCCAGAACTATTTATCCCACACATTTAATGAATGGTTTTGGGGAATCTACTTTTTACTAACTGTTATAAGCCAAAAATAGGATCACAGTCACAGTATGGGGGTTCACACTAAAACATAGTGTGCATCTAGATGTATTCATTAGAAATGTTAAATGTCGGAGCCTGCCTGAAGGATTTTTCTTCTGAGACCTATCCACATGTGGACTCAGACTCTTCACCTGATCTATTTTGCCCAGCTGTTTTCACAAAGTTTCAGACCAAGATAAAAGAAACTCAAAGGAATAGATGACCTCATGAGATTTCTACTCCTTTGGGTAGAAGCCTACTAAGAGCAGTTTATGATATTTCCCAGCTGTCAAAGTCATAATGAAAGCCTTGCATTAACTAATTTAATATAATATAAACAAGTATCTCCAGACTCCATTTACTTGGCCAACTTCAAGTTAGCATTTAAAGATCTTCCAAAAACCCAAAATCTAAGTTTATTTTCCACAAACCTATGTGTGCAATGGTTCTACAAAATATATGCTTTACAGAAAACGTTTCACACTTCTTTCCAGAATGCATCTGTTTTAATTAGCTAAATGTGATAATGGAACTGTGTCAGTTTTCAGGTTTCTAGCATTTAAACCAAATATTTTAGTTCACAAGGATGGAAGCTGCTCTGTGGGATATTTCTGTGGCAGGTGGCAGCCTGCTTTCTTTCAACACACACCATACATGCATTCATTAAAAAAAAAGCACTGAATAAATTCCAATTTGGCATGATTATGTGATGTGTGGCCTTGTGTTCATGGAAACTCTCACCTATCGGCACTTGCAATTTTAGTATCATGTAATTAAATTGATTTTTTTGTCAAGTCAGTTTTAAACTATGTCTTTGAGGTAAAAGGCCAGTGCATTAATCCACTGTGGTATTTATTATTTAAATACTAATCAAGAGGTCAATTAATGTTTTCATTGCTTTTGTAAATGAGTAATGGAGTACTGCTCAGAGCTCTTGGGAGAATCTACTGTTAAATAGAAATCTGATTTCAATGCTTCTTTTCAAATGGCCCTAAATGTATTTATTATGCAGCTCTTGCCTTCTGTGTAGTAAATGGAGAGTCTTACTTGAACTCTAATCCCTAAACTGCACATCCAAAAGCCCAAGATTCTCTAATATGCCAGGATTCTAGTTCCACTCTTCAAGTCCATATCTATTTCGCAGCCAAAGGGTGTGATGAATACACAGCTGATTTAATTGTAAGACTGAACGTCTCTCCATGTGCCAGACGTGAACTAGGAAGTTTCTATTTGACTCCTATTATCCACAATATTGAACAGAAGGGGAATTAAGTCACCACTCTGCTAAAATTGCTTCTTGTGTATTGAAAAACGTATTTTGATATACCCATTCTTGAGTTTACCAAACACATATATAAGCTCTATTTCCCCCCACTAATTAGGGATATCATTATTTACTGCATCTTGTGTTACAGCCAGACTTCCAGTTCCTTTATCCTATGGGAGTCAGACTTGAACAGCTACATTATCACCTAATGAAACTCCAGACGGCTGTAAAGTGATCAGGGTGTAACGTACTTCTCCTCATGGTTATCTGTTTTATCATAAACTCTGTAATTCTCCTGGCCCAAAAGCATGCTGGCTACCTCAGCTAGGAGCAGAGATGCCAGATGTCATCATAGGAAAGGACTAGTTCAAGATCTTCATCCTAGCACAGTCTTGCTCACTGTCTCTCTGGCATCTGTTACTTTTCACTCTATTTCCTTTGGTCTCTTGTGTGAAGTGGAAAAATCAGATAGACAGGGAGACAGACACTGTCATAACAGTTTCTATGAAGAATTTTTAGAAGTGATACTTAACTTCTTCCTGCTGCTGCATTTGGGAACAAGGTTGATGGACCAGCTAAAATCTGATTTCATTACTGCCTCTAATGTTATACAAGCAAGGAAGACCTATAGGTATGGCCTAAAACATCTTACGTTGTTCAAAACTTCAAAACGTTCAAGTTCGGTCTCTAGTATTAGGTGGACTAATTGTGTAGACTGGATTTTTTTTATTGAAATGAATAATAATAAGTAATAGCAAGCAAAATATATTTCACTGTGACATCTTAGTTATCAAAACTAGTTTTTAAAATGCCATAGAATACAGCTGAGAAGCTAACACTACTATACTGATAAATAACACAAAAAAGAGAAATATATACCTCCAAGAGAGAGCTTGGGAAGAATTTTAAGCATTTTGCACCTTCAGAATATAAGTGTTACCCCAATAGAGAGAAGAGTAGGACCCAAGCATGATCACTGAAAAAGAAATGGGAAAAAACATGAACACTGAAGAACAGAGAACTTGACTGAGTGCTGTAATTATACTGAAAGAAGACAGAAAAATTCTTTCATGTATTTTGTGTAAAGCAAGCCCTTTTACTTAAGTCAAGTTGCAGACTGTCTGCCTCTTGTTTGACCTTGCTCATCTAGTCCTCAACTCTGATGTAAGAAGTGAGAGGCGAGGTGCTGAAATGCAAATAGAACGACAGATAAGGATCACGAATGCCCATGTGATTCTGGGACCTTCAAAGAGGCTCTAAAAGCAAATCTACCACAGAAATCCAGCATTACTGCTACTCACAGGGGCATGCACTCAAGGCAATCAAGTTAGTTGTCTGTCGCTTAGCAGAGGTTGTTAATTGACAATTCTCCACATCCATTTGAAGAAGGGAACTCAATAATAGGATTTTCTGTCTTTGTATAAGGGATGCAGCTTCTTCACTGTAAAGTTGACTTTTTTTTTTTTTTGCATCAGACTTTTATCTGGAACTGAAGCTTTGAAGTCTAGGGTCCTGCTGTCAAGGCTTATTTCCTTCATTGGCTCTTGCTCCCTCTCAGACTAAGGCAATACAAAAATTGAAACTGACAATTTTTCATTACTAATATATTTTTCATAGTTTTTGAACTTCATATTCAAAGGTTTCTTCTTACAGGAAAGAAAAATCACGTTTAGTTTATATTATAGAAACACCCAAAACCTGACTTTGAGCCAACTGCAATATGACACTCTTAAAAGACAATCTCTGCTCCAGAGGCCTTACAATTTCATATTATTTCTAACAGTTCTATTTCTGAGTGTCCTGAGTGCTTAGCCAAGATGCAATCTCGTGAATGAGGTTCAGAATATGACTACTGCTAATTAGCAGCTGTTAACAACTGAAAAGATGCATGTGGTACCAATGCTTCAATGCCAACAGAGAGAAGGCCTTCCTACATGACGAGAAGTTATTCACGGGGTTCCATTGGTTCCCGAAGCACGTTTATTGTTGTTGGCACCCATACTGTAGGGACAAAGATCTTATCGGCTGTGTGTAGGCACTAAGCCATCCTGACAGATGGTTTCTGCTGTGGGTAGAGCATGTGTGTTGTGTGCAATATGTTAGGGCAATGATGCCCACTTAGGACAAGCGAAGTGTCTGCCTTACCTTGAGGTAAGGCAGTCATGACTGACTCAGTTCTGAAGTCAATGTGTTTTAAAAACCTGCTCATACAGAGATTTTCAGTATTTCTGGACTTTGTAGAGAGCTTGAGAGGTAAGGAGGGTAACAGCAATGACAGTCCCATCACCACCTTTCATCCTTCAGCTAGAAGAATCCAGTGGAACGAGCCAAAAATTTTTTGGTAGGCCTGCCAAGGTTTGTAAATATGTCAACAAGGGGAGGAAACTCTGTGATAGCCCCTGTGCTTAAATGAAAAGCATATGTGTGGACAATTGAATCTCTAGTGGTTTCAAGTGAGAGAGCTCTCTGTGTAACTGCTGCTGTACTTTGGTAAAGCAGCTTTCTATACTGGAGGCATTTTAGCTAGATGCACTTACTTCCCAGTAAGAACAGTACTTTATTGAAAACATATCTCAAATGACAGTAAGCCAACTGTTTTATCATGAGGGCGATCCTTAATGTTTTGTCTATCTACCTGCTTCAAAGCAGAGAGTAATGTAATGCTCCTGGAAAACACAGAATTTTTTTTAAGTCCCTAAAATTGAGGATGGGGAAGTTATTTTCCTTAAAAAGATGACAATTTTAACTTGCTTTCAAATTACACAGTAATTACACAGTGCCATCAGTGATGAATAATATATGACTAGTACAGCATGTGGCATGAGAACAAATGGTTTCCTGAACAGTCAGATCAATGGAGCCTGGTTTCCTAAGGATTTGTTTCTTGCCTTCTCTCCCAGCATTAACGATGCCACAATTTGGTGCGCTCTCTTCTCACGATTTCTACGTTGTCCACAGTGTTATGCACCATCATTAGTTCTCCCACAGTCTTCAGTGCCTGCCACAATATCTCTGCTCTCTCCTCTGTCTTCTATTTACCATTTTGGAGATGCTGACTGGCCAGGAGTCAGCCCGTACTTGTAGGCAGTCCTCAGCTACATATCTGTTAATTTGTCAAGCAGTCCAAACAGAATGAGACCTGCCTTTTGGAGAAAACAACAGGGTCTTTCTCCTCCATCACATTTAGTTGACATTCAACTGTTAAAAGTAGGCTGTGATCACAGACGTTTTGTTCAAGTAGGAGTGCAGACAAATAAAGACTGCTTTTGCCCTTAAATCTAAAATATTAATATAATTTTTATGCATTATCCTACCTTTGAAGGAAGTTCTGCATTCATTTTTTTTTCTTTGCTGTGTTAATATGTCATGTTAACATTTTATTGACTCCAAAATGTCTGATTATTATGGTTTATGTTCTGTACCAAAGCACCCGCTGACCTTCTTCCTTTGCTTTTCAACAGAGATTTACTAGTAAAGGCTGAAGTGCGTAACAGTGTTAGGGAGGCCTCATGATTTCCAGTATATCATGCTTCTGAGCATTTATTCTGTTTTCATTACTTAACTGTGCTTTCTAAAATAACTGTCTGTCATTCATCAAAATGTAATGTACCTTTAATAAACATTATTGTTTCATTTTGATTATATTTACTCCAATATGCAATATTTGGAACCATCATTTAAAATAGGGTTTTCCTTCATGAGTATGAATATGAGAGGCTCTTTCCTATTCAGTTGGAATTACATAGATCATAAATTCAAGAAAAAATGGAAACAACTGTGATCGAATTAAATTGTGAAACACAACCTTCTTATGAACCCTTGTAGTTCATTGCTTGCAGAGCTCAGTCTCATTTAACTACAACCCAAGAGACAGTATTCTAGAGACAGAATGAAAAGCTCCTTACTGTACACCTTGCTGTGCAACATGATATTGTACAAAACTTACAACGTCATTAGATTGCTGGTAGCTTGTTGAAGTCAATAAGGACAGAAGATGTTTTCTGATGTTTGTTTCACTTGAGAAACTTATTCTTGGTCTGTATTGATTCATTCTGATGTATGGTAGCAATATCATCAAATATTCTAGTCTCTGAGTTCTAAACGAAGGTTATTTGGGAAACTTCATGCATTTGTCTTACCTACCATTTTATGAGATTATCTATGAGAAGGATATCTCATATTTTTAATATAAATAACCAGGCGTTCTCCATCCACTGTAACAGTTTCAATGCTGAAACAAAATGTAAATCCATTCATTCTGACGTATGAAGAAACAGTATTTGTTTCATCATTGATTTCTATTTATGTTTACAGTTTATCAATGGAAATTTATTTCTGCAATGCAGTCATCTGTGAAGTTCAACATGTTTTAATCCACAACTTCATTTGTTAAGTATTTTGGACCAATAATGTGTGCACCTGTCTTGCAATACAGTTGATGTGTGAAAATTAACTACTCTAAAACCTTAATCATCTTACATAGAGGTTATTTATCTAGGTATTTATAATTTGCCTTCCATATTTTTATTCTTTTTCCTAACAAAAGGTTGTATTTTAGGAAGAAGAAACCTTATTTAATCTAATTACAGTTTACTATACCAGTTAAACAGATTGCTGGGCATTCTTCCCTCTCCACTCCTAGAGGCTGTTAGAGGTGTAAAGAACTAGTAGCTGCAGAGTGAATGAGATGGTCACTGCTTGAATCAGACAACTATTTAGTTTTATATTTGCACATCTGTCTCAGTAGAATTCCTTCTGATTTAAATGCAACTAGATCTACTTCCACTAGTTTCCTTATAGAATGTATTTGAAGAAGAGGGGTGGAGTTGGACAGAGGTTAGATCGACAGCTAGATGGAATTCTAGGCATGGATCCATATAAATCTTTATAAGGCTTAATTCTTGCTTTGAGCAGTACTGAGTAAAGGACAGGTAATCAAGTGCAATGCTCCCTGAACTGCTCTGCTGGCCACCATGAACTGAACCACATCTTCATAAACAATTGTGAGTTCATTTGTAACTCTATAGGTTAGAATAATCAATATAAACGGGACCATGGCATTTAGTAACACGCATGCAACATTTTAGTATGGAATAACTCAAGACAGCACTTGGCAAAGATCAACAGGCCTGATCTAACTAAATTTACCCATGCCAAAAGGGGTCTTTAATGATATTTGCATTCTGTGTAATTATCTTTTGCCAAAATAATGCTTCATCTACTGGTCTTCCATACACATCATAATGATTTCCTAAAGATGTCGAAAATTATATCCTCATATTCAGCATTCTAGTTTTTCAACTGCTTGGAAAAGAAAAGAAAGACCCAAGAATTTTCTTGAGAAATCCTTGTATTCTTATTTTTAACTGGCAGCTAATAATACAATCCCTTCAATACTCCACTCACTTGAATACAATGAAAATCTCTAGGGACATAATCTAAGGAAATGAATGATATAGAGCTACCACGTAAAAATCAGAATATCCTGAATGGGTTTTTTGAAAGAGCTTTTTGATATATATCAGGTGTTACAGTAAAATCTCTTTAGTGAATTAGAATTTTCCATCATATCATACAACGTGGAACAAAAAAGCATTATGCTTGATTTGGTAGTCAAGAGGAATTTCTATCTATAAATCAGAAATTGACTGAATACAACATGTATACCAGGTACCTTCAGGGAACATAAAGCTGTGAAGCGTAGTTAGAGAGTAGTGGTACAGTTAACTTCTACTATTTTAGTATTATACTCCCAGGCTTTCATTAGATGATCATTCTTTAAAGGAAATTTAATTGTTTCAAATCCCTTTGGATTCTTGCCTGTACATTAAAGGACACATTGCAAATAAAAACAATTTCAGAATGCAGGAAGCCACTGCTTTCTGGTTTTATTCTGTGGCATGTTTTTGGCTTCTTATTTGAATATTGTGTATTTAACTGGTTTGTTTCTCTGACATTTCTTTCTTATGCCAGAGGAGGTTGAATTAAAGTACATTTAAAATTAGAACTTGTGTTGAACATAGGTACTTTAAATTAGAAAGAACTCATATAGGAAATAATTCTCAGATTATGTAAGTATCGAAGGCACGCTGGCCTAATTTTTTGCATCCTTAGGTTTTGCTGAAAGACCTTTCAGCACTAAAGCACTGAAGGATCAGCATCAGTGGAACTACTTTAAAGAACGTTCATGTGGTAGGTCCATTTATGGTATTTAAAATGAAGACTAATAAATACTTAATATGTTAATATTTTCTTTACTAAATTACCTTGAGGTAAGGCATATTGTTCCATGTACATTTTTGTATTTTGATAGAGTACTTTGTCCTTTCACATATCGATCTTGATAATGAAATGCATAAAATGTTATCATCTTAACATCATATATAATATACTTAGTCTTTACTCAGATATTCTCTGAATGCATTGTTTTGGAAAAGAAAATAAGGTATGTTATAGTTTTCATTTAGCAGCTAATATTAATATGATAGATTAATGGACTCCATTTTAAAGAAAAAGTATCAGCTGGGGAGAATTTTTTTTCACTGATGTCCCAGAAAAGTAGTGTTTACTGTGCTAATGGCAGCATATTTTAGGTACGTCTATAATCTTATATCCTTATCAGAATTAAAAAAAAAGAAAAATTTTAAAGAAAATAAAATAGAGAAAAGGGTCTGCTACTAGATGTATGATAAAAACACCACAGTAAGATTTCATTTCCCAAAAGAAGCTAATCTTTTCTACTCTGAAAAAACTATTTAAATGAGGTCTCATTAGCCTCTGTGGTTGGTGCTCAAGGTGTGCTGCAAGGTTTGCTAACCTTTTGATTAAATCCCCAGAGGTCTCTGATCTAGTTCTTCTGTGCTGACCATCTAAAATATGTTCTGATGCACACTGTTGTTAAGGTAGTCCCAGAACCAGTATAATTAGTGAGCCTTAAGCTATTTAGAGCTTGAAAAGGCAAGAAACCATTCATATGGAAACTCACATGCTTGGTGTCTCTTCAGAGGAAATCAGCAATCAACAGTGCAGCCCTGGAAGCCTTGAATATATCTGGTAAGAATACTTTCCTATTTAACTCCCTTACAGGTCTGCTTAAAAAATATTGAGGTTTATCAGTAAAAGAAATGATGAAGACAAGGCTGGGAGCAGAGTTGGATGTTGTTAATGACGGTGCCAAGGAAGGACAAGAAAAGCTGTAATTGTCAGTATTTTTTCAAACATAGTTATTATTTAACTCCATTCAGAATAGAAGATGCTAGCATACTATTAAAATATTTGTGTTTTAGTAGGTTTTCCATATACCACAAAGAAGTAGTCATCTCTGACTAAATAAAAAGAAAGTTCCTCTAGGCTTTGTTTTTAGCAGTGTGCACTGAACCTTAGAAATCATGCCCGTCAGGCTATGGCTTGTTCATGAGTCTGATTGATAGAATCATAGAGTGGTTTGGCATGGAAGGGATGTTAAGGATCTCTATCTTCAAACCTCCTGCCATGGGTGAGAAGGAGTACCTTCCACTAGACCAGGTTGCCCAAAGCTCCATCCAACCTGGCCTTGAACACTGCCAGGGAGGGGACATCCACAGCATCTCTGGGCAGCCTGTTTGTTTCAGGGCAATGTGGTCTTAACACTGACTTAAGAGGCCAGGAAACAAGTAGTGACTCTGGCAGCTAGAGCTCTCACTTCAGCTGAGACCAGCTACACCCTTTATCTGCTGCAGTATATTTTCCTCCCGTCCTCTTCTCCTCTCTGTTGTATTTGCTACCAACAGAGATGCTTCTGAATCTGGGTTTGTTGAGTACAGCCGGGAAAAGTGCAGAAGAAGAAAGAGCGTAATGAGGGATGAAGGCTGGCAGGGACCTTAGGGGAACGCCAGAAGAAGTGGGTACCACACAGACCAACAGCAAGAAAAGCAAGAGAGTAACTCTGCAGCATGCCAGCCCTTCCCCATTACCTTACATTGGACCTAGACCCTTGATTGAGAGCAAGAGTGCAGACCCAGAAGTTATGTGTATATCTGCAGCATTTCGGGGCTCTACCCCAAGATACAGAATCTCTCAGCTCAGAGCCTGTGGTGTGGTGATGCATGTATGTTAGCAAGTGCTTCAGAAGAAGGAAACACCACAGCTCATCACTCCTGCCCATGTCTATTCTACGTGTCCCCATGTACATAGAGCAGAAGACCTTTTATGAGCAAAGTACTACACATGGTAAGGGGGCACAGGAGAATCTGAAAATTGATGAGGACCCATTGTGTCTCAGGATGAAAGTTGAAGATAGGCAGTAATCTAGCCTATTGGTTAAGAAACTCTTTAACTAAGAAATCTACAGTGTTATTTTTAAAGAAATGTGTATCAATACCTGTGACTCAGAAGACTGCATACAATGTTTGTCATGTCATGACTCTCAGTAGCTTATAACCAACTTTCTAATTGGACTTCTCCTTGAATACAGAAAAATACAGAAAACATTCAAACTGTTCCAATCCTTCTCATTGTCATCCCTAGATTCTCATTTTCCTTCTACCCACACTATTTTCTTCCTTGCCTGCTTGTGGTGGCACTAAGAAGCCAAACTCACTGACTCAGCAAGAAATACTGACTAAATCATTTATAAGGAGCCCTTCTGCAGGAAAAAAGCAAGGTAATAACTTCGGCGCTCATAACTCTCCACTGTTGCTCCATTACAGTAGAAAAGTGGCCAGTGGGTATTTGCAGCGCTTTACCCACTGACTTCTATGTAACACTTATCTAAATATATTCCACTTATATGGAATATTCCACTTTCTTCCAAACCACAGGTTATTTCACAGGAGAGGCTTATTAGAATCCAAGTCCCAGACCTGACTATGTATTCTGTGTTGGAATCAGGTGGTTTCAGAAGAGTCCAGAATAAATATTTATTCCATTGACCTCATCTAGTTAAAAGATAAACAAACCACACTGATTCTGAGATGCTGGAAAGCAAATTCAGAAGAGGCTTTTGTCTTTTATTTTAAAAACTACTTGCAAAAGAAAGACTTCAAATTTTACTTTAACCATACTGATAAGTCACAGATTTTAAATCCCCATTTTCTGTTATTTGAGTGCTCTGACACAGTCCTGAAAGTATGTGTTCCCCTACTGGAAAACACAAATAAACAAGCGCGGGGGGGGAGGAAGGAATTGCTCAATACTTTCAACAATTTGCAGGACTGGAATCTCCACTATCTTGGTAGAAAAAAGAAGGAAACCACAATTCAAAAGCTGCCAGGACTTAGCATCCTATGTTGCTGTAGTTGGACTCATGACCTTCACTCAGTTTTTCATAATTTTTTTGAAATCTTCCCATGAACAGTATTTACTGGATCTATTGCTTGCTGAATTAAATGGGCTGTAGTTGGATGGGCACTGGATCAGTCTTACCACGAACAGATGTGTTATGGCTAGAGGGAAATCAATATAGGCAGCAAAAGACTGTAGTGAATCATAATTTCTCACTATATTCAGTTCATGCTGAGTCCTGACGGATGCACAACACTTTCTGACACTGCGCTACCCTGCCAGCACTGCTGCAGAGCCTGTTGCAGGGACACAGTTTTAGGAATGCTAACTCAGCCATTTCAAACTGCATCACTTTGATACACTTGTCTGCCTAAACACAGCCGTCCCGCTTTGATCCAGCTGCCAAAATAAATGTGTCATGACGCTTCTTCTTTATCGCAGTTCAGCTTCTAGACAGCAGATTTATTTAAGAGCATCTGCAGCTAGAAAAAGAACTTAACCTTGACACAAGGACATTTTCCAACCAAGTAAGTAGAAAACTCGTAACAACGCCATCTGAGTATTACAAAAGAATTAACGAGTCAGATTTTAAAACTCTCTGCATCCATTCTTCAGAGAACTTCTACACACTTATTAAGAAAGAGATGTCACCGTGTGTATTCTTTCTAGGTATTGTATTTACAGTCATGTAGGTTAAAATAAACAAATCACTTATCCTCTCTGTTCTGTTCTCCTCTGAGTCCCTACTCTCTTGATAACAGCTGTAGCTGTCTTGGTTTGGATCGATATGCAGCATGTTGGCAAGCACAGAAAAAGCGACAAGCTCGCCTGATGTACTTGTGTGTATACACGTGAATAGGCTTGTAATTAACTTATATTGAACTTATATATAAATTAATTAGCTTATAAAGTACTTATAACAATAGAAGAATATTCTAACACATTTATAAGGCAAAAGAACATTCCTGTCAATAACATTAGAGCTCCTAATCTCAGTGGGTTTTTTATCTTATTCTGGAAAGATAAAGCCTCTGCATCCTGGAGTTTGAGGACAGTCAATCTTGCTGTTCCTCACATCTTATAATTATTAGTTATTTGAGGAACATTTTTGGCCAAGAAAATAATTAGCTTCAGGTAGGTTACGAACAACAAAGCTCCTGCTTTTTTTTGTCTTTTTTTTTTTTTCTTTGTTAAAGTTCTATATTACAGAATCACAGGCTGGTTGAGGTTGATAAGGACCTCTGGAGGGCATCTTGTCCTGTCCCCCTGCGCAAGCAGGGACACCTATAGTCGACTGCCCAGGACCATGTGCAGATGGCTTTTGAGTATCTCCAAGAATGGAAACTCCACAACCTCTCTGGGAAACCTGTGCCAGTGCTCGGTCACCCTCACAGTGAAAAAAGAGTTTCCTGATGGTCAGAGGGAACCACCTGTGTTCCAGTTTGTGCCCACTGTCTCTTGTCCTGTCACTGGGCACCACTGAAAAGAGCCTGGCTCCATCCTCTTTGCACCCTCCCTTTAGGTATTTATATACACTGATGACATCCCTGCCTGTCACTACAAACTTTAATGAATTTTCAGCTCAATATTGTCTATTCTTAATAAGCTAAAAAATGGGTTGCTATGCTGATGTGCTGAAGTGATACCTAGATTATGACTGCCCAGCTGTTAGTAATGTGTTACGAGTAATGTTGCTTTTTAAGAAAAATGCACACCTCCTTTACCTAAACAAACATTGCCTCTGAAAGTTCTTCACTTCATTATAAAGCTTTCGCTTTGGGATGGTTATGCTGTTTGCCTGGCTTGTATACCATTACAAGATCTTGAACTTTGAAGAATTTCCATCAAGGGCTGTCTGGAATCAAAATATTATGGAGAATTTTGTTTTTTCCCTCCAAATCTTCAATACATTCCTGCAAAAACCCCCTCCCCCTCCAAATGTGGAGGGGGAAGAAAATCAAATGTTGAGTGTGATATCTATACCAGCTGATTTATTTATTTATTTATTTGTATACTATTTGATTGTTTTTATTATGTTATGGATATAAATTTGTTAAGTAATTCTTAATAAACACAGAGGTAGAAGAATTTATATTTATGCATGTAAATTTTGCATAAAAATTCAGTTATCCCATGGGTGTTATTGTATGCTCAAGAACTGAAAAACATGTCCACAACAATTGTACAACAATATTCACACTATTCCTACAAATTTCTACAGTATCTTTCCCAAATGAGCCTTCTTTCTATTTTATCCGTTTGATAATGATCTTGGAAGGTATAATTAAACAGTTACAATTTTGGAGAAAAAAAATAACCCCCAAGCCATTTTTAGCCTTCTGTGATGTACTTACTGTTCATTAAGAATGGTCTCTAAAGTCTATATAATACCTGAACATTGCACAGTAGGGTTTTTTTCCACAGAAACAGGCATGTCTCTCCCCTGATAGATATCAAATTTGCCATTTGACGTTTTGTAACAAATCCAGAACACTAACTTCGTCACCACTTCATCAGTAAGTTCATGATCTTTTCACCTTTCTTTTCCTTTTTTCTCTTGTGTTTCTTGTCAAAGTTTACTGTTTCCATTGATGTGAAGATTGCAATATTATCCATTTGTTTTTAAGCAAAAAATTAAAGAAAAACAATCTACATATGATGAAAGGCCTCACTGCACATCAGAATACAAGTAAACAATCTTACTGAAAATGAAACAAATGATACTTTGTTATAGAATAGAATAGAATAGAATAGAATAGAGTTATCCAAAGGTTTAAAATCTATTGGCAAATTAAAATAAATTGATAAATAAAGTACATTGAATAGCAATTTATCTTCCCTTGGACAACACTTGCTCATAACTCAAAGAGACAAATCTTATATTTGGCTTTATACAAACCCAGAAACAAGACAGAGAAATTTATTCTGCTAAAGATTAGGCAGAACGAAATACAGAAAATAGTTTTTCAGTGTTTTCTGAGTAGGTAGGTTATAAGTGTTTGAGTGGGCTGCTTACTCCATTCCAACTTTAGCCAAACTGCAACCCTACTTTTCCTGTTGGATATTCAGAAACTAACCATGAAATTATGGGAAGAAAAAGAAAAAAGAAAAGAAAACAGGAGAATGAAGCACCTGGAGTTTATTAACTCACAAGAACCATGTGATGGGAATAAAAGGAAGAGTCTAAGAAGAGGCAGAGAACCTTTTCAAAAAGCTAGTGCAGATTTGTAAGAGGTTATTTCATAATATTAATAGTTTAAAAAAATAAAATTAGGGTTCTGCCTATATTTAGGAGTGCAAAATAATTTAGGATTTTCTGCATAAAGAAAGCAGCAGTGAGTTTTAGTAGTAATTTTTCACTGCCTTTTAGGAAGTATCAGACAGAAACCTTATAAATAATATATTATCCAGTAAATAGTAAATTTTACCACAGAAAAAGTCTCCTTTCTTACACAAGGGTCACTGAAAATCAATACAGTTCCTTCTAAAAAGCTCTCTACAATGTTTTAACGCTTGTAGGTGATGGTTCAACTTTTTACGGTTTATGGATAAGTAACGTACAAGAATCACACGCATACACATAAAGCACTAAAATAAATGTCTAATAGTACTTCCAGAAGGATCTGACAAAAATAACTCTGTATCTTCTGATAGATGCTGATTTTTATTTTCTTATTTAATGTTGATGTATGAAGCTGTGAAGCTGGGACAGGAGTTGCAATTTTAAACAATGCTAAAAGGAGAGATCGATTTTGATAGGAAATCCTACTTGGACAGATTCTTCAGTTTTTTAGACTTCCACGTATTGGGTTCAACACTGTCTCCCACAATATTCCTGTATCCAAGCAGGGACATTATGGTCTGGATGGGTGAACCACCAGATGAGTAAAAACTTAATGTTTCATGGTCTCAGAAGGCAATGGTTAATGGGCTGCCGCCTACCTGGAGGACAGTAACAAGAAGACAGACCGCCAGGTCTGTCCTGGGACCTGGCCTGCTTAAGATCTTTATCAGTGACCTGGAGGAGGTGAGGGAGGGCACGCTCCTCATGTTTGCAGGCAAAATCAGACTGGGGCAACCAGTCCACAACAACAGGGGTGGCACCTGGAAGGAGCCAGACTGGCTGGAAGAACGGGCCAACAAACCTAATGAAATTTAACAAGGACAAATGCAAAGTCCTGCTGTGGCAGGGAAGGAAGAACTCTCTGCAGCCATGTGGGCTGGGGACTGCCAGGCTGGGGAGCAGCTCTGCTGTGAAGGCCCTGGGGCTCAGGGCCGATAGCAAGCTGAGCATGAGGCAGCCGCCTGCCCTGGCTGCAGGGATGGCAGCAGTGTCCCGGGCTGCTCCGACAGCAAAGCTGGGAGATCACAGGAGGGGACTGTACCCCACTACTCAGCACTCATCTGGAGTACTGCATTCAGTTTTGGGCCTCCCAAGACAAGACAGACGTTATTAAACTGGGACCAGTTCAACAGAGGGTCGCCAGGATGGTCCCGCTTCCCTGGGAGGCTGAGGGACCAGGGCTTGTCAGCCTTGGAAAGAGGCAGCTATAGGGGACTGAACAGCCACCTGTCCATACCGACAGGCAGGTCACTGCGGAGATGGAGACATGCTCTTCACAGTGACCAGTGGCAGTGTGAGACACAACAGGTAAAAGAGGTTCAGACTGAATATAAGGAGAATTTTTTTTTCCCTATCAGGACAGCCAGGCAGTGGAGCAGGGTGCCCAGAGAGGTCGTGCCAGCTCCGTCCTTGAAAATTTTGAAGACCTGACTGGATCAAGCCCAAAGCAGCCTGGTCTGACCTCATAGCTGACCCTACTTACACAGGTGGTTGGACTAGAGACCTCCAATGGTTGCTTCCAACCTGAATTATCTGGTAAATCCATGATTCTATATGGTAATTATTATGAAAAATGACCAACAAAGCTAATATCTGAATGATAAGAAATTACTTCCAATATTTTTCTTTTCCAATAATACTCAAGAAAGTGCTTTATTTTAGACACATTAGAAGAACGTTGCCATCTATACACTGCATTTCACTGCCATGCATTTGATGAGACCATATGCCTTAGTAACTTCCTACGTCTTTAAATAAAACAAATGGCCTGGCTAAAACAAAAGACTAACTTGTATAACACACCCTGATGAGGATGGGGAGTGATGATCTCCTCTTACCTTTTTCATCCTGTGATTATTCATCCACTTTTGACCTACCAGCAGAAATTTGCACTTCTGAACATCTTCACAAATTGCTTTGCATACTTAATTCACTGAACTGACAGCAGTGTCTGAGGGTAATTTGCTCTGTCTTTACTCTTGCTAGGAGGCCCTCAGCAGAAAGCCTCTCATCAGCTCCACGGGTTCCTGTCTGTGACAGTCCAAATGGAAAAGAGAAAGTATAATACACTGAGAATGCCTTTTGTTTTGATTTGACTTGTCTCATGATTAATTAGAAACACACGAACTCAAGATTAAAATGCTCATCTTGGGAAATCAAATCTAGCAGGCGTAGCCCATCAGAAATTTAAATCTTTGGAAAGGCTATTTCCAATTCCTGTCTGAAAACCACTCTAGAATGTGCTGCTGTAAAACATCCTGGATTTCTATCCTAAATTAGCTAGGGCCCATTTTATGCCTGCTTATTCTTTTGTCAAGTAGTAACATATGAGTAAAAGCTTAGAATCACCCAGTGTAAGAGCACACATTTTGAGCACTGTTTGAAGACAGGTTATTTACCAATAGCTAGGTTTCTCCAAGCGCTATAGTCAACATGCTTTGTAGCTATTTTTCTTTTCCCTGTGTGTTTGCTAAGAGCGTAAGGCTGGCAACAAATGCCAATCACGACCTCCGCCGCACCCTTTCATTAAGACCTCTGTCAAAATAAGCTTTCTATTCCCTGATCATTTTAATAGCCCTTTCCTGTATGTTCCCTAGCTCAAATTCATCTTCCTGAGATATGGTTGTTTAGAAGAATCTCCAGCAGCTCAGCAATATTGGGCCATATACTGCTACTAATGTTATTATGACAAAAATTCTTCACACAATGTTTTTCTTTTTTTTCTTTTTTGGCGGGTGGTGGTTCTGTGGCATCATTTTAAATTTGTCTGACAACTACCAGAAAATTCACTAACTGGCTGAGAAACATGGGATGTTGCCATTGCTTTCTGTTTTAATCAAAGTTCTGCCTTGAAGTATAACACAATAACTGGAGGAAGAGATTTTTCTATAAACCTTGTCATAAAAACCAGCAGTGCAAGATTTATGTAAGTGGGAGTATCTGTGCTCCAATATTGCTGATATATGTTTTAATTAAATTATTATTGCCTAAACATTGCTATTGTGGACAGGCAATTCTATCGATTGGTGCTATATTTACATCTATATTTTAATACATGTTTTAAAAAAAATCCTCAGTACCTCTATCAGAGAAATGCTTGCAAAGAGAAGCACAAAACTGAAAGGACCTTTCTGGCAGCTTAGACTGACATGGGGAACGGAAAGATTGCTGATAGACAAGAGCAGGGGATTTTTTCTTTCTCTCTTTCTCTCTTTCTCTCTTTCTCTCTTTCTCTCTTTCTCTCTTTCTCTCTTTCTTTCTTTCTTTCTTTCTTTCTTTCTTTCTTTCTTTCTTTCTTTCTTTCTTTCTTTCTTTCTTTCTTTCTTTCTTTCTTTCTTTCTTTCTTCTTTAAATAAGCATAACAATATCCATCTGTTCCTGGATTTAGAGTGCAGATGTAGTCTAAGAAGCAACTTTGTAAAATTGGTATCATGGGGCTCTGGGCTCATTGTCCCAGTGACTCAAGAGCATGCTTGCTCAGTTGGCAAGTTTTAAAAAAGAGAAAGACTATGAAAAAGGTCTTAACTGCTAGCTTTGCACGTGCAAACAAGTGTTTGTTTTTCTCTTCGGGTTGTTGGACATGACAAACTGAGTGCAGTATGAGACATGCTGATAACTTACTTGGAATAGTTGTACAGAAACAAGATCTTTGTTTTGTTCAGACATTCCATGTACCTGCTTCACATCTGAAATTACAGCCTCCTCCCAACCCAGAACAGCCAAACTGTACAACCTATACCTTAATTCACCACTTTTTGCATCCCATTAGCCAAATTCTGCTTTTATTTCATGTATTTTTTCCCAATATCGCTCATTCTTTCCAACTAATCCTTAAACTAAAGATGATAATTTAGAAGGAATGTCAAATCAATTAGCAACTATTTCTTTACAACATTCGTATTTGTCATCCTGTTGCATATCACAGCTTTTTCTCCTCTCACTTTCTCCTCTCAGACATGCAGTCTGTACATGCATTTACTACCTCTACTAATCTGTTAGAAAAGAAATGGCTGAAAAAATACTCTATTTCTCACAGGATATGCATTGCTGTATATTTCCATCTTTGATGTTGAAGAAGTCTTAGAATTCTTTTCTTGAATGTATTTCCAGAACTACCGCTTTTCAAAATAAGCACCCTATAATATATAGGACAACTCTATGGAGATTGTGTGGCAATGTTTTGGTAGCAGGAGGGTTACAGGGGTGGATGCTGTGAGAAGATGCCAGAAGCTCCCCCATGTCCCATAGAACCAATGCCAGCCACCTCCAAGATGGCCGGCTGGTAGCGCCTTTGGGGTAATGTAGTTAAGGAGGGGGAAAAAAACATCAAGGTCAAGCTGTCTTGTTTGACACAGGACAAGTGGTGATTCACTAGAAAGAATTCTCGTGATCACATAACAACATAGTCGTAAAAAACAAAGGTAATGAGAGAAAAAGGGATGGGATGCCTTGCCATACAAAAGAACACCACCACGATGATTTCATGATAAAAATCGGGGGGGGGGGGGGGGGGGGAAATCAAAGGCTAACTTTGGGTCACAAGTGGGAACCACAAGATTTCTTTCCATGCTGGAAGAGTCTTTTAAGAAAAATATGAATAAAAAATTTGTTTGGACAGATTCCTTTAGAAAGCCATGAATCTACTTAATGGGGAGTGGTGATCCTTGTCTGCAAATGTTTGACTGTATAGCGTTAATTTAACAAGCCATCATTCTGGTCTCTAACACAAGCGATACTCTGTGATCTGTTAAATGATCCCCGATATTTATGTCACAGTTGATTTAACAGGAAATGTGCTACTTCCTGGAATATAATGCATGCACACACTTCAATAGCACAGCACAATGCAATCTTAGAGATTACTCTGCAGCCATTGATTATGTGGAAAATAACTGAGGCTCATACTTGGCTCTTATTGCCCTTGCACTACTGTGGGGAGGAAAAAAGAAGCCCATGAGCTAAGAGTGAACAGTTGCGTTACCAATCAGACTGGCAAGCTACATGTGAAATCTTATGTGGAAAAATAAATTACTTTACACTTTTCTGCTCTAACGGGTAAATATTAAGCAGAAAAATATGCTTAGTAGTTTTAGTCAAGATAGTTTTATCCTATGCTCCTCTTCAGGTTTCCTCATTCCCTGCTCCCTGCTGCAGGACTGTGGTTCTCAAAGCTCCTCAGATGCTAGGGGACATCATTCAGCACATCATCTGCTCCATTTGATGACTAACCACAAGCTCTTCTCTTGGAAATCCTGACATTATTTAAGGGTATTCCTTCTGCAAGGCTTTTTTCTTTTTTTGCAAATTCTCCATCTGCTGAGTTTCTGCAGTATCTTATTTGGATGATTTTCCATATGTCTCCTCTGATATGCAGTGGGAACTCTTCTTTTTCCTTGTATTCCTTCCTTTTCTGTTTGTCCCTGTACTTATTTCCAGGACTTTACTGAAAAAAAAACCCCAAATCTATGGGTAACTAAAGGGTTTCTTTCCACTCTAAAATAAGTGTGCAAGCAATAGTCTTTGTCTGACATCTCCACAGCCTAAACTTGGCAAAGAACTGAATTGCCACTTGCATCGTCCATTCCCCTGCCTGCCTTTGGTGATCAAAAAAGATTTGATTACATTCTCCGGTGCACAGTCCTATCAGCTGGTTCTCCTTTCAGAACCTAGATCCAAACTGATAGAGAGGTGGGATTACTTGCAATTGTTTTTAGGTATCTACATCGCTACTAGTCACCTAAAGTTCCCTTAAAGTCCACAGAAAGAGAAACAGGCACAGTTATAAAGCATTTCAGAAAACTACTTTGGATGTCTTCCTTAGGGCAGATTAGGTACAACACAAAGTATCTAAATCATATGCTTTTATCCTATTGAATGTCACTGGCCTGCTCTTTATGCACATTTTTAAAATAGCAATTTAGACTTTTACTACTACACGTCTTAACTATGCAATTATTTTCCAATCTAGCCTTGACAGAGTAGAATTCGTCTTTTGTGAAGATGTAGACAAGGTAATCTTTCTGGCTCATTTCTTTAAACTGACAGAGTTACAGTTAAAAGTTTTGGGGTTTTTTAACCCTAAATCCTTTGCTGAATCAATCCAGATATGTCTAGTATCTTTAATATGCTACCTGTGTGGGTTTTTTTTTTTTTTTTATTTTTAACATTTTTCTCATATCAAATATGCCAGAGAAAACCCTCCTATAAGCTCGTTCAGCCTAACATTAGCATCACACATACCAAACACGTGACTGAACTTCCTTTCTTGATTTGTTATTTATTCAGCCCTTATTTGTTTACATTACAAATACTTTCCAAAAGTGACTGTCTTTAACACAGATGTGTATACAGCTTCTCCATTTAGGTCTACAGTTGCTAACTAATAATAATAATTTTGATAACAAAAATGCAATGATCTACAAAAAGTGCAACAATCCATTGGATGCCACATTACTATATTGATCAAGGGGATAAAAAAAATCAAGAGTTTGGTCCTGTAACCTACTAAGAATCATGAAAAGCTGAATAAAAGTTCATCATTTTCTTGTAATAATGATCTTGAAATTTAGCAACAACTTCAATCTTTATCTGAAATAATGTGGGTTAGCAACTCCTCTCCCCCATGAAACTGATGTGTTTCCTGGTCGGTACAAGGTTACTTCTCAAGGCAAGTGCTCACATCCACGGTGGAGACAACAGAACCTAAAGGGATAGCCAAAAACCTCCTGGTTTAAAGTGGATTTTAGGAGAACACACTGAAACACTCTCTAAGGAGTCATGTACCTCCACTTCAGAACAGTGTGAAACAGCTGCATCTATTCATCTTGAAAAAACATATAAGGAAAGAAAAACATGTAGGAAAAAATTATAATCTTTAACCCTGAAACTTCCCATACTAGTGAATGCTTTGCTTATTTACCTCATAGCTAAACTTACATGAAACTGGAAGGAAGATGTGCCCTACCAATGTATCACTGCTCAGTATGAGTTAAAATTTGTGATCCTCCTGTATGACAGCAGTTGTTAGCTTGTTTGGGTTTTGTCCATTCAGACACCACCTGGAGATAAATACAGGATTAAAAAATAAACCGCTACTTTTTTTTTTGCCAATGGGTCCAGACATACTGGACTTGATCTGAGTGATTTTAGGAATGAGTCAGAGAATTTTAAGTACAAACCTCTCCATTTGGAGAATGGAATTTCACAGGTAAGAGAGAACAGAAAATGAGCTAAGAATACTTCTGTAAAATCCATGAACTCCATATTAGGCCCACATATATGGGTCCATAAATTGGGGGGGGGGGAAGTAACTTTACCTGTAAAATTGTATTACGGTTAATGTTATTTTTAAAAAACCTTACTGATTACTACAGAAAGCTGTTGAACTGATTTTAATAAATACCTCAGGGCTTTTCCATATAAAACAAGGTATGCACACATAGTGCTACTGATTGCCGTTACATAGTGGAGGAAAAATACTGGACCACTACATCTTTAAACATGAAAAAACTTGATTTTTCCTTCATTCAGTCTTTGTTGAAACAGAGGCACAAAAACTCCAATTAAACAAAACCAGCCTTCTTCTCGGTTTTCAATTTTGTTCAGCTTGTGTGTGCTTCTAACTTTATCCTGACTTTTGGGTTTGGTTGGAAAATGCCTATTAAAACGGAGCTTAGAGTCAAGATCTGAAACCTCTGGGGAACTACTGGATGGGGTTTGGTTTTGTCAGTCCTCCCAGATGACCCTGTTAGTCTCTGAGAGGCAGGTTAAACAGCTGCAACACCCTGCAGAAGCCTGTCTTCTGAGGAGGTGCCCCGATGCACGTGCACACCTTGGTACGGGTGAAGGGTCCTCGTGGGCAGACGAACACAAAAGGGACTGTGCCCTACTTGGGAAGTCATCTCAAGTCCCCATGCCCAGAGGGGAGCTGCTGTCTTAAACACTGTCTTATATGCCTTAAATACTGCCCTGCAAGGGGGTAATATGCCTCCACTGCGGAGCAGCACCGCTTGCAGCCCTGGCACCCTCCACCTGCCATCACCCACCCAGAGCGCTCACCATGGGAGGCCCCTGACAAGTCTCCATCCCCTCTCTGAAACAGGCCAGTGGGAATAGGTGATGGTGTCTACCCCTGAAATCTTACCCCCATTACTCTCATGGCTACGGGGGCTTGCACGGGGCCCCATCTCCCACCTCCACGGGCAGACGGGAGGCTGGCAGGCATGGGAAGCTGCCTGTTGGGCACCTGCCCCAAGCCAGGGAGGGGTGAGGTGGCTGGAGGGGAACAGAACACTCCTCTCTAGGTAAAACTAAGCAACTTAATTAATGATAGAGTCTGACTTATGCTCCCAAATAAATTAGTGGCTGTTTAAACGCAGGACCCAGGGATCATCGCTCCCAGCCCTGTTTTTGGAAAGCAAAAATCTGACTTACAGTATAAGAAAAGCCCTCTTTAAATTACATTAATATTAATTTTGTCAATAGGATGACCCCATATGCATCAGGGTGAATAGAACTACCAAAATCAGAAAGGCTGGAGGGGGAAGATTTAGAAAAAAAAATAATTAGAATACTCAGAAGGTAGAAAAGTCTAAATAATCCACATGCAGCAGGGGTTCATGCTACGTTTTTCTCAGAAAACATCTATTTTCTTGACTGAGGAAAAATTTGTACTGCTTTGCTTTTTTACTTTTTTAGAAAAAAAGCTGGAATAAAATTACATGTTAAGGTTTTAAACCACATGCAGGGATGATTGCAAGGCGTGGATGATGAAAGCTGTAATCAGTGTAAGTGGCGTATAACAGACCTGAAGTTTTATGAATGGACAAGAAATTACTCCTCCTCTCTTTTACCTGTCTATCCTCTTCTTGTATCCTGTAAGACTGTTTTAGTTATCAATGTCTGATTCAGGAACTTTTGTTAATAACTTGACTATATGCAATTTTACACAGCATGAGCAGTAGTAGCATTAGTAACCCACCAACAAAGTACTTAAAGAACATATTTGAGTTAAATGTCCAAGTCATTCTCCCTCCTTCGTCTCCTTCTTTCCCTTTCCCAAAGTTGCTACCTCCAGAAGAATTAATACTTACCTTCACAACCTAAAAGTCATATAGATCTAGAGTGTGTCACCATACTGGACCATGACAAAACCCAGAGATTCAGGGACTGTGGAGCAGAGTGTGGGCTGCAGTCAGCAGCGTGCCTCCTGGAGCTGGGTATCTTTTCAGCGTGCGAAGGAGTTGCAGGTCTGGGTCCCTCAGAGATCACTGCTGCAACACACCGTATGGTGCTGCTTATCTGTGGCTTTTCTTATTTGGCCTAGACACATGGTTCTCTAGTTTACGCAAAGCAGAAGCCGATAAAACTGATTCTTCTCCAATCACATTTTAGTTTCACTTGAATTTTTCTGCCCTGCTGCAATATATTTTACTTTTGTTTATAGAAGAAACAAAGAGAAAAAAAAAAAACAAAAACAAAACAGCGACACAACAAAATAAACATATGGAAAAATCCCTGCCTTTGGTCTTCAAAAACATTGCTCGGAGATGATATATTGCCTCATGCACTAATATACACAGTTGGAAGGAAAGTAATGGGTGCATTGTTTCAACAATAGAAAAGGACTTTAAACATTTAAATAACTGAAATGTACTGTAACATACACAAAAAGACAGTCATCTTGGTTAGTAAAAAGGCACAATAATATTGCCCGACGCTACTAACAATGTTGAGCTTCTAGGGTGATGGTGAAAGAGAGCCAGCTAGCAAAGGTGATGAAAACCCCATGTACAGGTGGCAATGGCAGATGTAGGTGGAAAGTGTCAGAAGTAGGCAGTCAGGAATATTTTGGAAAGATGCACTCTACCTGTGTAGCCCAGCGAATTGTCGCCATTATCAGAGGTGGGGAGTGGTGTCCCGCTGTCGTTTCCCCTCTCTAGGTCGTCGGAGTCTGTCGGAAACAACACCAGAGCTGCTGATGGGGTCACAGGAGTAACAGTAGTTGCCATTTCGATCACAACGCGTCCAGACACAATTAAATCCACACATGACAGCAAGAGCCACAGTGCCAGCGCACGGCACGCTTCCTCCTTCCCCCGCCTGCCTGGTGGTGCCCAGCGAAAGGCAGCCAGGAGCATTGCCCAGGGTCCCCGAAACGCTGCCCGCTGTCCCTCTCTGCCCACTCCAAGTCTGGCTCTGCAGCCCGCCAGGCGCGGTGGCCACCCTGCCAGCGCGGGCTGCGGTGAGCATATGGGGACGGGGAGGCAGGGGAGCTGAATGCTAGCATTGCTAATTTTCCACCTTATTGTTAATCAAAGCTATTGACTGTGATCACTCCCCATCATCGCTTCATCTCCTGGCAATTACAGACCCAGGGGACTTCACCTCTTTGTGGGGAGGAGGCGGGAGGGGGGGACGACTGTGTCTTGGCAAGCACAGGGGGGCTGCTCTACCTCTTCTGGAAGATGGGGCAGGAGAAAGGGGGCAGAGCCCCTCTATGAAAAGGCAACAGTTTAGCAGCATAAGAAGTAAGATGCATTTTCTGAGTTGAAAGGTGCTTGCAAGGAAACATTCAATTTTAATGTGATATAAGGGGGGAAAAAAAAAAAGTGGAAAGACAGCTGGTCAGCTACACACTTAAATGAATACGTGTTTTAAGACCCCAAGATAAATTGCTGATCAAAACACCACAAAGCACCACGAAGATAACTCATAATAATGAACTAAATAATTCAAAGCAAAAAATAAAATAAAAATCCCGGCAGCTCAGAGAACAAAACAGCACAACCCAAAGGAATTTGTTGCCAATATCACTAGAGCTTTTTGCTCTTGTCCATACAGCCCAATGCAAAACTGATCATTACACTTAAATTCCATTTTTACTTTACATTCGATAGTGCACTGTACAACAGATAACACCTAAAAAGTAACATTCATATTTTGCTTAAAACACACCTGCAAGAAGCAAATCTTTTTGCAGGAATATCACTACCACAACAATAGGTTGCTTATTTCTTTTTCCTGTTGACAGGTGTCAGATAATTTATTAATTATTGTAAAGACCCTGAATAGGAAAGATACGTTTTGCTCTCTCGCACACAGACATATTCTGGACTTCTACAATGACTGAAAGTAACTGTTCCTTTACAATAAATTGCACACACTGCTAAAAGTCATTCTGAAGTTTCACAAAACACCTAAAGCAAATATGTATGAAATTAAACTACAAAACAACATAAGTGGATTTTTTTCTCTGGATGCTTAATTTTACCAGCTCAGTCAATCTGATTTTTAAAACGTGATGCCAAACATTCATATTCTCCATTTGTTTTTTAAACAATCTTATAGAGACAGAAAGCTTATAAATTGAAATCTTTTTAATGAATTACAAAAGAAAAACAAAAAGAAAACCAAAATCCTCAAGACCAATCTACTTCAGGGGACTTACTTGAAAAAAATATTTATTTAAAAAAGCCAGTTAAAGAATTGATAGCATGCCTTTTAAAATACTGTTGTGCAAATTAAGAAAATAAAAGACCAAACAACAAAAAAACCCAAACAGCGAGACAGTGTTTCATCTTGGCAGATGAAAAAAGTGAAATATGTTCATTTATTGGTCCATTCATCTTTGCTGGCTCACTAATGGCCAATGTCACGTACATCTTTCAGACCTGCACCGAAAATGGCTGTAGAGTGACTGGATCAACATTCTGCTTCTCCAGATTGCTCGCTTATTTGCATTCAAAGGTTGATTGGGTCAGAGTTTTAAATTACAGCAGTGGAGGGCAGAAGGATGGGACTTTTTATTAAATTAAGAGGCAGAGACTGTGCCTACTTTTTTTAGGGCAAATGTTTATAAGTGACTACAGAAAGCTCAGACCGAGATTTCAAGCAACGAACCTGCTGATCATCATTTTGAAAGACTGATTGCCTTCCAGGAGGTTTAACCACACACCACTCAAAATGATGAACAAGGAAGAAGAAAGACGCACCGAAAGCTACTGGCGTGCTCTACGTGTCAGTGTAACACCCGGCATCACGTGCAAAACATAATTGCACAATGAATCAATCATCTTTTTTCCTGAAGATACTCCCTCAGATATGGCATTCCCAACAAAGGGCCACCCTCTGCGCAACCGCTCACAGAAGAACCGATGCTAACGCCCTCTAGGAAGGCTCCTAAATGTGGGAGCTTAGATATGAGCAGTCTCCACTTCAGAAATGGGGTACGTTTAACACAGCCAACAAGAGAGCAGCGGCTTTAAAAACTAGGCTGCAACTACTCGCATTTAGGCATGAAAATCTTGGCTTCGATCCCTCCCTGGATGGAAATGAGGGGATTAGTCTCTTTTTAGCACTTCTGATGTTTACACTGTATCTGTTAGTGACAACACACTCACTATTTACCATCCAAAAGTATACAGACATTATTCACACTCATTCTTTGAGAAATGCCACTTTTTGACCCGGCCATAAAGAACATGATATTCAACTAATGTTACAATTGTGTTCTCTGGCTGCAAATCGCTTCCACTAACGACGATCGCTGAAGTTCAGTTCTTGCTGTGGGTAACTGCTACCTGTTTCACCGAACGATAACCCTGCACCCAAGTCCTGCGTTTCAGGCTGCGACACCCAGCACTGAGCTGAATCCAATTTCAGCGCTGTCGCAAGATCCAGCTTTGCCTTTGCTTGAGACTCTCTGTTAAAACCTGACAGAAGTAAGCGCTATTGACTCAAACGGCACGTTTCACCGTGAGACTGCTGTGAAGGCCCTGTGCTGCATGGGCGGTAAAGGGCCTGGATGTAAAGACACGATGTATTTCTTATGATTACCTTGCTGTAGGATCAGGCAATTTTCCACTTAACTTTGCTAAACATAACGAACGATTTTACCTCGTTACACTTTTTGGACTAGTCCCCGTGCCAAAAAAAAAGTGAAGGGAATGAATTATACAACCTGGAACAATTCACCTGATGTATGAAAAATTTACAGCTCAGTTTGAGTCAAAGCGGAGGCTGAACTCCGTGTCTCATCCCTCGAGAGAAATGCCATAATCACTCTATAACAGGGCTCTCCGCTAGTTCAAACTAGTATGAAAGGATAGAGGTTTCACTGAACTGACAAACATGTTCCTCAAAACAACTTTCTAGTAAGGTCGAATGTCTTCACTGAATTTCTGTATCAGACAGGAGAAATATAAACCAAGGTCTCTGATACCCTAGCTGCTCAGAAAAGCCTATTTTCAGGGAAATAAAACTTGCACTTCAAAAATGCCTAAGCAGTAATTGGTTGATTTACTAAGTCTAAAAACCCCCGTGAACCCAATCAAAAAACAACAAACCAAAACCCAACGTTTAATTCAACAGAAAATTATTTTTACCTGTAAGTATGCAAAACTTCAGGAAGAAGGTAAAAGGAGTTCCCTGCTCCTCGACATTTTTTTTTTTTTTAATAGTCCCAAACGGGTTTATTTTGAAAGAGGAAGATGAAAAGTGAAGCCTTGACTACCAAAAAGAAAAAAATGAAGCAAGCAACTATAGTTGCTACTAAACTTCCCATTTGAGAGGGGGAACGTCTTCACCATGATAAAAATATCTCATTCCCTCTTCCCACAGCCATTTCCAGAGCCACTAGTCATTAAGTTGGGGTCAAGGCATTAGAAAGACCCCAGCAAACATCTTGATAGGAGAGTGCTAAGTTTACCAGCACTGAGTGGTCTAGAGTTTTGGTGGAACGTTCAGGCTGAGTCAGTGCAGCCCACGCACACACGAAGCTTTCAAGGCAGCAAGAGGATTTGGCTTAATCACACAAGTTCAGAACAAGTTCTGTTCTGTCTGACTGTCCAATAGTAGTAGATAGGTAGTCAGATACCAGCAAGGATTTATGCAAACGTGGGGAAACTTTTCCAATGAAATTTGCACTGAAATCCTTAAGTTACTCCATTTTATTGGAATAGAATAGAATAGAATCATTAAGGTTGGAAGACACCTCAAGGATCATCCAGTCCAACCGTCCCCCCACCACCTATTACCCACTAAACCATGTCCTTCAGTACCGCATCTAACCTTTCCTTAAATACTCGCAGGGACGGTGACTCCCCCACCTCCCTGGGCTACCTGTTCCAATGCCCGACCACCCTTGGACTGCAGCAGGAGCTACTAAACACCATTCATGCTTTCATTTACATATCTTTAACCCTTTAAAATGATCAGTAAATCCAAATACTAAATATTTACTATTGTTACTTATTCTCTTGGCTCCTACAACGTCTCATACCAGACACATTTATTTTTCGCAGGTACTAACACTCAAGCACTTTGTGCAATCCTAACCTCAAAAATTCTATTAATATACTTTTAACTGTGGCTCTCCTATTCACAGAAAAGTCACTAGTGATTTTTTTCCCCAAGGGTAATCGAAAGCGATGCCATCGGTTATTGCATCTTTTGTACCAGGGAGATATGTCCGTATGACATATTTTATTGATGATGCATCCTTAAGAGTCCCCAAATGATTCAGTATTGATGCCCTGGCCCATCCTCTGGAGGACGTAAAGAAAAATTGAGAAGACCTGAACAGACACAACTTCTCACTACTGTAGGAATCCCATGTATCTGAGTTTCTGCGCAGGTCATAGTTTAACTGAAATTAAAGCCATCTAGTGAAAAAATGTCTGACTAAAAAAAAAAAAAAAAAAAAAAAAAAAAAAAAAAAANAAAAAAAAAAAAAAGTAGCTGTTGCCTTATTTAATTCCAAAATATATAATTTCATTATTTCTTGTTCTGTTTCTCTAAATTCCATCATCAACTTGGGGGTACAAAATTAGGAGGAAACAGCATGATCAGCATTTTGCAAATGAACATTAATAAAAGATTAGGGTGAAGCAAATGAATATAAACTACTATCAATATTAGAATTGTGTTCTACAAATTGGATCAATTCCCATTGATTCTTTTCTAGTGATCTAGAGGAATTCAGGAAGAGATATCAGAAAAAAAGACCCAACTGTGACTGCATCAAACCACAACATAAGACGAGGAAATAAATCAGTAGCCTGTTGGGTTTTTTTGCCCAATGTTTTGATTTATGCCAGGTTTTCATTGGAATTACAGCAGAAATACACTATAATATGTCTTAAGGGATATTTCATTTAATTCTATTTCTTAATTTTGTTATTCATAATGACAAGAAATCTTATGCTATCAGAGCATAGGTAAGTACGAATAATACCTAAGGGAGAACTACCATGAAATTAATACATCTATGAGTGAAGTACTATCTAAAATTATATATTTATTTAGAAAAATACAGACAAGCTTTCAAGAATGTAGATCTATCTTTTAAGTCTGGAACAAAAAGGAAAAACTTCAAGATATGCACAGAATTGGGAATAATTAGGCCACACATTAGACTATCACAGCTTCCTAAACACTTACAGGTCAGTATCAGAAGCCTAATGCAGCATATGGCTGATAAAACTGGAGAATAAACTTACTAGTGTTTCATATTAGCTAAAAGGAAACACTGTAATATTTTTAATAAGACTTAATAGAGTAAATAGAGACATTCACATTCAGCCAGCTTAATTCATTAAATTGGATAACTTTAGGAAGTTATGACCATTTTCATCAGCCAAGAGTCTCCACAAATAATTAAGAAGTTAATCATTAAAAGTTTACATTGCTCAGCTGCCTCATCTTAAAAGTTACAAAAGGGTTAAGCCAAGGGGAAACGGCAAGCATTTGTTCTTCACATAATAGCTTTAATCTGAGGTTCTGGCATGAGTAAATTACAAAATAAATCCATAAGGGTGCTTTTTATTAACAGCCTGTACACGCATGTTCTAGCAACTCAGTATGTGGTTCTAAAAGTAAAATATACGCTATGCACAGGTACAGAAATATTATTCACTACACACAAGACAATTTTCTGATGAGAACAATCCTTCATGGTGTAAAAAAAAAGTCAGGAACAGATTTTTTCTAACGCAAGGAAGAACGCAGCTTTTATTTAATGTTTCAGTACGGTGGGTTGGTTTTTTTCGGTGTGGGGTGTTATTTTGTTTGTTTGGTTTTTGTTATTGTCTTCAAAGAACTGAACTCCTGACAAAACCTCAGCAGTGGATTCTATTTAAACACCTTCCCTTCATTTTCATGATTCATTCAATAACAACCTTTAACTCAGTAAAAAAGTAAATGACGACTTCAAGTTATGCAAAAGCAGGAAACAACCTCTTTGCATCTTTATGCTGCTAGTAGTAAAATAACTTCTTTGCATCTTATTTATTTATTCTGGAAGTAGGTAGTAAACATAGGTGTTAGCAACTTCAACACAGACATATCAAATATATTCTATGGTGTAGCATAACTATGATTTGTTGGGTTTGTTGTTTGTTTTTTAGAATCTGCATCACCTGTTTTTGAATTCTAAAGCTGAAGCCTTATGTGGGACCAGTCATGCAGGAAACCATATGACTATAATTACATGGCACCATTTCTGACGGAACACTTAAATTCTGAAAACTTAATACTTAGCAGAGAGCACATAAACATGAACTGTAAGGCTCTGATGCTCCCAAACCTGTCTATTGCCCGGTCTCCACTTCCCCCACACCTTGACTTCTCCCAGCTCTTCCTCGCACTTCTTGGGCTGTCCCTTGTAGCTCTCTCCTGTTTGGCATCTGCTCCCATTTCTTTCCCTGCCAGATAAACCCGAAGGTAACAGCCATTCAGGCTAATTAAATGGTGCTGGAAGTGAGTTAACAGGTGGTGGCCCCAGCTGCTTTAGTTGCAGGGTAGATAAGAGGCCCATCACTAGCCTGTATAAGGCACTATGATTAATTAGGACAAGAAGCCATTTGCTAAAGAGGGACAATGAGATTTATAACAGAATTTTCTTCTCTAAGGAAACAAGCAAACTTTCTCCAGGAAATACAGAAATAAATGACTTGTTCTAAAGTGCTCACCACTCATCTTGACTATGTTCAATCTGGCACATGCCAAGGAGTGAACATATTTAGCAAGGGTTTCTTCATATCAAGATTTTGTATTTTCTTTTTTTTCCCTGTAAACTCTGAATTTGACCTTACTTCAGGAAATTTCCTCTTACAGGCTTATTTTGTTTTCTTCCAAGTGAACTTACACATTTCTCAAGAGAGTTTTGATTACTGTGGGAACTACTATCAAGACATTTAAATAATAGCAACTAGCACCACGTACAGTCAAAGAACTGGTTATGCAAGCTTCCCATGCAATCCTCCAACTCCATTGGACTTCTCCTTGCAATAATCCCCTAACTGCTGTCATCAACTCTATGAGACTACAACCAGTCTTTCAGGCATTAACCCGTGGAGCTGCTGCTTCCATGACTTTAGCCCTGTAAGGTTGTTTTGAGGCTGAATTATGCAGCTGCTTTACAGGTACCTGCTCCCAAAATGGTAGAAAAGAACTGAATTCTTTTTCTCTTTCCCTTAGAACTGGAACATAGCGAGAAACACACAGTGCTTAATTACACCTGAGTTTACTCAGTTGTGTGGTGAACTTCGAAAAGGTGATGAATTTCCCTCATTAATGACTATTACAGACAAACAAAGAAAAAGCAGGAACTAATTCAACATACCACCCCCAGCAGCCTTGCAGCCACATGATTTAAAATTACAGCTACCATAAAAATGAGCACTGAAGGGGATGTGGACAACTCAAGAGCTGATAAAGCCCTTTCCCATTACCTTGCGTTTCTCTACGTGCAATGTCATCTTCGAGTTGTCAAAGACAGATCTGCAACACAGCTGTGTCATTTACGTTTTATTAGTCTATCTGCAGAGATCAGCACGAAGAATAATATTAAATCAATGCATGTCAATGCTTGTTTATAGAAAGAATGGACACACTTGCACTAATACACTGTCCAGCAAGGGAATACACTGGCACACTAAGTAAGCCTATTAAAACTGCTATATAAGCAAGAAAGTCTCTCTGATACCGCAAGAACCCCAGGTCCTTTTTTTCAGGAGACACTCCCAGGTACATTGCTCGCTGCTGTGATTTTATTTCCCTCCCTTCCTTTTGAAGGAAGCGTTTTGAATCATTTTGCTGTTGCTAACACATGTCCTGTACCTCCCAATAGTGATTTCAGCCACACCGCAATTACGATTGCTGAGAAATCTATACCCTTAGTGTATAGAAATCTATACCCTTAGTGTATAGATTTCTCAGCAAAAGTGTATCCTGTTGTTGCTCTTCTGTGCTTTCCCTTCCTTTTTGCCTTCCACAGTCCCAGCCCTTTGGCTATGGCAGAGAAGCCAGCAGACAGGACAGGCTCTGAAGTCCTCTTCCCTTCACAATTGAAGCCCCTCACATTCTATTTAACTGGTTTTCTGCACAAAGCAAAAACCTGATGATACTACATACTGTGGGGATGTAATCAAGGATTAAAAAAAAAAAAAGAAGCTTTTAACCCAGACATAGTTTACAATTAAAATCTCTGTGGCCTAACAGGAAAGTAATTTAGTAAGTAACGTACAGGGTGATTATTCTGAAGTGAAACTAAAAGGTGAATTGCGAGGTAAACAAAATATTCACACTGACTTGTAAAAAGACATGGAATTGAGAAACATATGACCTCAAGCAGTATGGCTCTACAAGAGTAAATTTGCTACAAGCATCATCAAATCACAAATACCTACCCATGCAAAGCAGTCATCAACAGAGTCTGTCCGGAATTCCCTTTCCTATTAACCTTCCAAGACAGTGAATTACCCACAGATATCAAACAATTCTCACTTGCAACCCAACTTTTTTTTTTTTTTTTTAAATCCAAGGAATATTTTCTTTTATTCGTACTAAGCAGAGGTAAGTACTTCAGGGAAGTTTTTGTCTGTTGTTATTAGATCACAGGGGTTCTTTCTGTAAAGCTCGTCCTAAGAGCTACTGCTTTTGTGCAGCGTAAGGAAACGCATTCTACAAAGGAGGTTTTTAAGTTTGTCCCTTGGAGAGAAGGGAAGCCATACAACAGGTGTCCCTCCTTTCTTTGTTTACCTGAGCTGACTACTCGGCCACTCAAAATCATATCCTTAAGAAAACAAATGATGGAGCATGCAAGCATTTGGCTGGAAAATTTGATATTAGGCTGAAGTTCTTTCTTGTTAAGGCAGCAAAATGCTCCCATTGACTGTATGCAGGGTTCTGTTAGCACAGCTGTGAATACTTCAGGGAAATGGGAGAAAGAGCCACAAATAAAGAATTAGCAATTACTATCTAGCTCATAATGAAACATACACATACGTCCCAATCAACTTAATAAATCTCAGTCTAAACCGGGAAAGATTCATAAATAGTGGTAAGTTAATTTCATAGTTTCTAGTGGTTCTTTAGCATCTTCCAGCTGGGAATCTCATTTCTCAGTGTGATTAATGTTGGCCTCAAAAGAAAGCACAGGGTCAAAAATTACTCCAAGTTTATGAACTCAAACTCCAGACGAAATAGAACTACGATGAAATGAAATAGCCGAGGAGAACAATCAATAACTCTTCTATCTTGTCAGAATTCAGCTCTGCAAAATTAATACCAGATAAGAAATCATACAGCACAGCAAGGGGTACTTGGGTTTACAAGGATCTACAGATTTCTCTAGATATTGTCAATTTGTAATATTGTGTACATTGAGCATGGGAATTACTAGCTAGAGGCAGTAATTTTGAAACAAAATAGGACCTTCAATAGATCCATGGGAACTCCTGAAATAATTAGAGCTGTAACTGGAAGCACAGAGCCCAAAGCAATAAAGTATGAACACTGAAAAATTATATGTTTTAAACTACAAAAGTATGATGAGAACAATGCCAGTGTAAATAATAAAAGCAGCCACATCAAAATTTTGATAGTGGTAAGACTATCAAGATGGGAAAGACTGACCAAATCGCATACCTATGTCCAAAAAAGAACTGGACCTTTGATATAAACTACCCAATAAGACATAACCTAATCAGGAACTTCATTTTGTGTGTTGACAGATACAGAACAAGATCTAAATAGCAACTAGAAGGAAACAATTAGGCCATCCTTAAAAAGCAAAAGCAGACAACCCATAGAGTTAGAGCTCAGGAAATTAGGCTTCTCATATTAAGGGACTCACTTAGCATCACAGCAGTGAATTGAAAATGGAAGCACAGGTGACTAAGAATGCATTGTGTCAGATTTACTTGTAGAAAATTTCCCAAGTATATCGTTGCTGGCTAGGTCACAGCTTATATTTCTGAACTAAAGGACAGCACCGTAAGAGTGACAGCTCAAAAAAAGAAAAAATTCTTTAGCAAACCCTGATTGTTTGTTTGTGCTAACTTCATTAAATGTGTTGGTGCAGCTGCTTGGGGCAGGAAATAAAAAATATTTCTGAAGCAACATTATACATATCATATGTTTCTAACATGATTGGTTCCATATTGTTGGGGCCCTCAAGCACCTCTAGCAGAGTTCCTCAGCAAATTTTCATCTGTCAAACTGGATAAAAGTCAGAAGGAGAGGCTCTGTCCCTATGGGCTAGGACAACCGCTATCCAGCACAGAAACGCCAACAGGGAGGACGATGCCCTGGCTTTGATCTGAGCACTGCATGCTCCCACGGGCTGCTGCTAAGAGCACATGGCCTGAGCCCTGAGGTGGCCATCAGTAGCCCCTTCCAAACTCCTGCACGCCCTGCTGCCCTCAAGGTCCCTCTCCAACTCTTCGTGGCTGAGACCTCAGGTCAAGGGTGTCCAAGCTCAGTGGCAGTGGGGCCAGCAGCCCTCCACCCTTGCTGGGTGCTGCATGTGGCCAACAAGCTAGTGGAGCACAGCAGATGTGTCAACAGACTACGCAAATGTCCTTCAACAGCATTTTTACTACCGAGTCAATGGGGAAGCTCATAATCAGATTAGGGCTCAAGTTGAAAACTTTACCTCACTGCAATGAACCTTTAAAACTAAATACACAGAGCAGAATGTAACTATATCACATAACAGATTACATGAGAAGATCAAGCCACTGATAAACATGGAGCTGTGGAACAGGATCTGTACACATAACCTATGAATTGCAAACAACTGATGGCTCACAGTTCAGTGACACATCATTACTGCTACTGAATTTAAAAGACTGCACGCTGTGTTTAAAGATTTCCTAGTTTGGAAATTCGTATTATGATATTAAATAGTTCTAGGTATATCCAAGATTATTTCAACTAGTGTACGAAATGTCTACTATGAAACAGACCAAAATGGAAAAACATTTAATATTTCTGTAGACTTCAAATTTATTTTACTGACTTTGCTGGGAATATAGTTATGAAAGATTATGGAAAAGGGAAACAAAAGAACAAATCAAAACCACAAGAACCTAGTGAAATAAAAATATATTTAGCATATTAAAGGCAATTAATCATCTTTCGTTCTAGGAGGCCAGACTACAGAAAATTCCTAGAAAAACACTGTAATTTTAGAAGGTGTTAGATATGAAAAAAAGAAACTAACACCTTGGATCAAATGACATATCCAGCTAGAGACTGATCTGACATTGAACACTGGTCAGAAAGTAAACCAACACAAAGTAGAACGGTATTGTTTTATTACAGCAATTTAATATTTCAAATAGAAATAAAAATCTCGAAAGTTAGTGAGAAAATTTAAACTTTAAAACAAAAGAAACAGTACTGAGTTCACCACATCGTTCTCATTACTCAAGTTTTACAGTTTATCTAACTCTACTGAAGATTGTGTTGCTGTTCTACAGCTGGAGAATGACCAAGATGATGTGATATAATTTTGAAAGTACAACACTGGCGATAAATCAGCTGTAAGTGTGTGTAAGTGCTCAAAATTGAACACAACTGAAGCATTAAGCAAGTCAGTGAAAAAGAGATTACATCTGAGATGAAGGCTGTTTCAATGGTTACGTATTTTAGAACTTTTTCTTACTACAACGTACTGAGCAATGAGAATAGAAACATTTGTCACTAATATATAATTTAAAATAATCTGTTTTCCCTGTAGTTTTTATTTTTCTAAATGGCTACAGCAAATGGCTTTATTTTTGAAAATGTGTTTAGTCTCAGAAAAGAAGGCACTGACACAAAACATAAAGTTATGTTCAGTGATGAAAGGTAAACTGGTTAAAAATTGAAATAAATAAAATCTCCCATAAGAACTGACTAAACGTGAACTAGTTTTACACTGATTGGCACTCATGCCTACGAAGGCTCCCTAGGTAAGCTCCTATTTAAGCACTTCTCATCAGCTTGAAACTTGAATCTAATTATGTTTGACTAGATTCAGGCTGAGCGTGTCTCAAGGTCCTGTGCCCCCAGCCATCCCAATCAGAGTCCTAGACAAAACCTTCCTTGGTTTTCTTGCAGCCTCCCACCATGGGTTTCTTCCTCAAGGCGACCAAAAGACAGAAGTTGGTGTATTGCAAAATCTTGCCCTAATACGCAGACAAAATGTAACTGCATCTCGTGTCTACTGGTTCAGACACAGCTTTGAGGCTCCTTCCATCTTTATTTAAGATATTTCTTAAGATTAGCAAGTGAATTCAGAAGACACTAGGGGAGGATACCCAGACTATGTGATAACAGAATCTGTTGATCTGCCCATTCTGTAGAAAATCAGACTAAAGTAAAACACTTCCAAGCCCTTCCCCATCCCACTCAGCTGTAGTTACTAATACATACTTCACAATCTGAATTAATAACATGAATAAAAATTACAGATTTTATAAATCTGAATGACTGACTCCCATTTCACAGTTTGAAGAATTATAAAGATGCAACTGAAAATAAAGACCATTGGTAAGGAAAAACAAAAATACAACAAAACACAATTTGATGAAAAATCCTATAGGCACATGAAGATTTTTCTGATGATATAGTACCAAAGAAAATTTAGTTGAATTTAAGCTGACCCCTCATTTATCATATCCTGTGGGCGAGTCAGTTAATGACTATATTGATTCTCTTTTGTGTTCATTCTTATACACATTATCCAACCAAGGTGAAAGTAACCATCAGCTATTAATTTTAGAGAAAAAAACATTTCAATGGTAAGTATTTGAAGTTGCAGTTAAGAATGATTATTATACAATAGATTTGCTGTACTGAAATTGCAGGACATATTCATATAGTCACAGTAGGAAATATCACATAATATGCACTAGGTGATCTCTGGAAGTTGTATATTTCTGGTAACTAAACTGGACTTCAACAGAACTATATCAGCTGAGGATCTGAAACATGTTAAGTGCCACTTTTTGCTAAACTGAGGACTACTGGATTCCTCGGGAACCTTTGACCATTCAGAGAACAATGATGAAATAGGTACCTGAGACCATGGTTTCTTTACCCTACCACTATCTGAAGATGAGAAGGGAAAATATTCCATTTCTACACACACCTGATTTCACAAGTATCTTACAGAGTTTAGTTTTTTTGCTGTCGCTGACATTTAAAGGGCAGAGCACATGACTCTCCCCTAATGTTTGTCTGTTTTGAAAAGTTGCTCAATGAGAGAAATGGAAATGATCTTTCTTCCACAGGGAGAAAGGATGCTCTGCACTTCGTGCAACCGGCTTCAGTCTGTGAAGAAAAGTACAGAGCAGACTGAACAAGTATGTGATTAAAACACAGCACAACATATGTGATAATACCCGATCAACACAGGATGTCTTTTAAAAAAACTGGAAGCAGCATCAGTTTTTTTCTTTGACCTCGCTTTCACAAAATGTAACTGTTGTTCTATCTTTCTTGTACAAGTTTCTGTTTTCCAACTAACAGCTCAGCTACTGATCAATCCTTGAGTCCTAGACCAACTAAATCAGCTATTATTTATTATTTGTATATTTAGAAAGTTTAATCTTCGCAAGGATCTTTTCATTATTTTATTTAAAAACCTCTTTCTCAACAGCAAACTTTTTCACAATCAAGCACAAGGTCTTCTGGCTTTTTTTACCATGTGTCAGGTGGTTCCGTGTTTCAGGTTTAGTTAGCACAGCCACAAAAGGACCTTGGAGACGCCTCTTTGTGAAAACTGTGTTTGCACAGGCTTCCGTCAGCTGCTGAAAGGTCGCTGTGCCAAGGGAAGCTGCAGAGTGGTAGGTAAGTTTATCTTACGATTTTATTTAAACTCTTTGGAGAACAGAAAAAGAGAGGGACGAGAGGAGAGCAAGCACACATTTTGTCCAGTCTGTGGCTCCTTTTAAGGAAGCAATTAATTTCTTTTGTATTTTTATTACTAGAAAAAACAGAAAACAGATATCTGAGGAAAACAGAACCAGATCTTCCATTGCAGAGACACTCAGAACAAATCCGGGTGGTGTCTCACGCAGTGCTCAGCCACAGGGAAAACCTGGGCTTGAGAAGAGCCCCTGACTGCTGCAGCTGGGGCTGGAGCCCCGCGGAGGTCAGGGAGGTGCGGCGGCCCCTCCGGGGAGAGCTTCCTAGGGGCCCGACAGAGCTGCGGTACAGCTGCTGCTGCAAAGGGAGGAGATGAAATTATAGCGTGGAGGGGGGAGGCAGGGAGGGGAGAAAAGCAGGATGTCTGAAGGGATGAAAACACCGCAGTTTCACTTTCATCCCTCTAATATTCTCAAGAATCGCTTTAGGGGGATGAAAGCCATCACTTGAAAGCCTGATTCCTCTGTCTTTATGCTTTGCAGGCATCTACAGAGAGTAGAAATAAAGTGATAATGAGGAAGCATTAAAAATGATACAAACTCCTGCCTGAATCCCAATTAAGTCAGTGCAGCCAGATACACTCCCTTCAGCAAACACTGTGACCAGTTATTTTAGGCAATAGCGCCAAAAAAAGGGCAGTTACAAGGTGATCCCCCCACCTCAAATCCTTGCAAGTAAAAAGACTCTTGTGCAGTCTTACGGTCACAAAGACATAAACTTGAAACTTAGGAAACTGCGGAAGCGAAGCTGCATGACTGATCTTACTACAGCTTCCCCAGGCACGTCTTAGTCATTAATTCCACAATCATATCAAATTATTCTCCCAGTGCAAAGAACAGATGATGGTCAGTCAACAAGCAACTGTGCAATGTTTGATTTCTCCTTATTTTTAATACATATTCCAAATATTGGTCTAATGATAGTTTCATTTTGCTAAGTGACTGTCCTACAGCAACTGAAGTCCGAAGTGCTTGAGGTGCGCAGACTCCGGCCACTGATTAAGAATCAGATTTCTTCAAAACCAACAGACTCGTAGACACCACTGCTGAATGTTCTGCAAATCTGAACTAGTACATTTTCCCCACAACCCTGCAAGCTGGGGGGAGCTGCACTGTTATCACCTCCATTTTAAAGCTGGAGATCAGAGATGCCTTTGTGGTTTCAGTCAAGTTCTCTCAAGAAAGTTGCTCGCTTCAGACTTCCACCACCACCGCTTCCATTACCACGTTTAAAAGTCTGGAATGCTGGAATTAGTACAAGGAGAGGGGGATACCAATGATGTCCCAATACCCTGATGATCTCTGCATTTTAGAGCTTTTAATGTGCTGTTTGATAGCACAAGGTTGACTAGTTTCAAGTTTTAGCCTAGCTGGCCGGGGACCAAGCAAGCTAAAAATGTTACTGGCCCAAATGGGGACATTTCCTGTCTTCATGAACATTATAAGACCAATAAATAATTAGCTGATTAACCTACAAAGGAGCATTTCCAGTTCTTAAGAAAGGATTAGTAAGCATGCAGTACATTTGTCACTTCCACCAAATGTGTTTAAATGATATAATAGTTAATCTGTAATATTCTGAATAAGACTCGTATTTAATGTCTGCTTTTTCAAAATGCATTTAAATGTCATATTCAGTCTTTAAAAATCTGCATTTATGTTTGCATGGCTGATATGAAATCAAATAGAAAACACAGACTTTGATTTGTGCCTTCTATTTTTCTTTCCTTCTTCTTCCCAGTCCCTCTCCCAACAAAGCACAAATGTAAGCCCTGTTGCCATTTGTGAGTACACATGTGGAAGAAAACTGATTGCTGAAGCAAAGTTCTGCATGTGCTGCAGAAAATAAGGTCATGCTGACAAAGGTTCATTTTATTTAAAGGAAACAGTTTGCGACTGATTGCTTGGGAAGTAAACAAAGGAGAAGTTATTTTAGAGATTGTTTTGGCTCCTGGAATAAAGACAGCTTAAAGAAAGGGAAATCTTAAGGACAGACATTTAGAAGGAAAGACTGCTAGCCTGGAAACCATCTCAGTTGCTAACTTTTGAAATCAAGTGTATTAATCTGTCACTTCCTTGCTGGGTTACCACAGTCGGATCAATAGTACTGAAATCCAGACAGGTACTAAGATGCCAGGCATCTCTGTGGATCTATTCCCAAGTCTCTCTGTATCCAGTTTATTAAGCCTAAGTTGACCACTAGTCCTAAAAGCTGGCATTTTGCTGAGCAGGTATAGGTATTCAGTATTCTATAAAATAATGATTTATCTCACATAACACCATTCAGGTTTTAGAGGCAACAATGGGGATTTTCTTTGACATATAGAGAAATAGTAATATGCTAAGTATTAAAAATGTTCTTACTGCTAGTCTCTTAAATGGTCAAGCAGCAACTTAGCCTTGCAAACTCAATTTTCTTAGTATGAATGAGACTCCAAAACTACAAAATCTAACTACGCTTACCAAATATGTACGTTACATCTTAACAGATTAGGTTTTGTCATTGCTAAAAACTAGTGTCAAAATTGCTTCCTATATTTCTGTGAACTACAGAAGCCCCTAGCAGCATTTAAACATGACATTTTGCAATACCACTCAGTGCAACCCTGAAAAGATACAAGCTGGAAATATCACCCTTCCTGGCGTCTCACTGAATGCACACCCACATTTGCAAAAACCTAATTAGCAGCTTCTAAGACTGTTGACTCAGGTTCTCCTAATTTGTATTACCAAATGAACTGCAAAATGAGCAGGTTTTTGTTCTCTATTACATGAAGTACCCCTTGACACCAAACTAATTTCTGGGATGATGTCTGGGTGAAGAAGCCACAACAGCTTGCTCTTTTGTAGTTTAAGGAATTAGTGACCTTTTAAATATATCAAAAAATCTAATTTGGAAAGAGTAAATAATGATGTGGTCTAAATATTTTTGCTTCATGAAGCTGGGCTAGCTACAGCATGCCCAGGTTATTCTCAAGACAAAGAAGTCCGGGCAAAAAAAAATCTTGGCATCTACAGATGCCATATGGAGTTTCCATGTGTCATTGTTGTATGACAAAATTATCTCCCCAAATTTGTTTTCCCAAGATATTTATAATATATTGACATTTTTGCCAGTATTCTTTCTTCCAAATCTGTGAGGAGGAGAGTTAAACTATTTTTGAATCCAGAAGCAAAGAAAAATAATTAGCTTAGAAAAATCCAGCTATAGTCTGAAATGGCTTTTCCAGGCATAAAACAGAACATTATTAAGGCCTAGTGTTGTGGGACTTTCCATGGCTTGAGGCTAATGCTCTCCCCAAGCGAAGCTGAGGATCCATCTTTTCTCATGGTTTGATGCTCCTGTTTCTAACCTTCATGGTTTGTTAGCCAGGCGACCTTCAACCTTTGATCCTGCAAAGACTATTAGCAGTGACTCCAGGAGATTTGCCTCAATAGCACGACTGTGGGGGAGCATTCCCAGGTGCATTATAAATGCAACTTATCACATCATTCTACAATTAATCAATGGGCTATCACCATACACTCAGAATGCATATATAGAAATATATTATAAATAAATAAATACATGTGCATATAAATAAAAATTGGCATTTAGTGGAGATGAGTAAGGCTGCATCCATTATGCTGCTGTAATGCACTTTTATGTACATATTCCCCACTTATCCAAAATAGGATTTATGCAGGTATTTTGCTTCAAGCAATATCTTAGGGTCATGACTGGAGAGTGTTCCTTAAACAAAGCTATGGGAATCAATGGCACAAACTACTAGAGAAATTATCTATGCATTTCAACAGCTTTTGTTGAATTGGGGTCTAATCCCAGCTCTTCAGACTACAGACTAACATTTCAAAACTCAGGACAGGTCTGACTACGTGTCAGGTACACAATTTAACACCTGCTGTCCTATGCATACACTTTCGATGGTGATAATGTATCTCTAGTTAAATTCTGCTGCACTTGATGTAGGTGTAAAACTAAGACATACCTGATGTTGTATCTAGATACAGGATTTGAAAAGAATCCTTAAACAATTCTGGGTTTTTTTCCTATTTAAATTATAAATAGAGTGAAAGTGTAGGCACAGGACAGGAAGAATAAGAGAGAATAATGCTATGAGAATAGAAGGTCCAACGAAGATGCCAAAATAACGTGTTCCTTAAAGGAAGTCAGACAAAGCAGTATTGTTTTACAGAGTTCATGGAATTTGAAATATATACGTTTCACGCATAACACAACATGATTCAAAACAGCTGACCTTTCCTTACAAAAAGTTAAGAAATTACTTTACTGAAAATTACAACTTTAAAAGGCTCCATTGACATAACTGTAACATGAACCAAAAGCCTCATCTTGCAAAGACTTTTGTGCTTTCTGTTACGGGCTGTGGGAAGTCCCACTGACCTCGTGGCTTTGAAGGTTAAGCAGGCAACTGTGTCTTCTCCTCTTTATAGTTTAGTTGACTTCTGGTCTAGCAATTGAAGAACTGAGAACTGCCAAACTTAAAACTAAGCATTTATATTTGAGGGTGTGAGCAATAATTATGTGGACTCAAAGGAGGGCAATGGTAGATAGCAAGAGTAGAGTCACATGGGTGGAAAACGGAAGGAAAACGTTTAGTTGAGAAATGAGCTCCAGCTGCTGACTCACAGAAACATTTCTCAATAAAGTCATGAGGATCTTGCATATGGATTCGGTGTGTGACTGTTGAATAGTCCATGGACTAAGAGTCATAGAAACAGTTAACATCCCTCTTGAGCTTTTAAATTCTAATGACTAAAAAGCCTGAAAGTTTCTCCTTTTTTTTTTCTTCAATAAAGTTAGTGGGTTATATAATATGCACTTAAAGTATCCAGAGAGTTCCCATACCTATCTTAGCTGCAAGGTACCCTTTGGTGATATTACTACATAATCAATGAAAAAAAAAGGGACAGACACACACACACACATTTTCTAGACTATTTTTGTAAACTTAAGTAGCTGAGAAATAAATATCAACTCTACATAACAAATACCTTCATTAGTACTGAGGGCATAAACCTTAAACCAGCATAAAATCTGCCTCCAACTTCCTGATCCTCTCATTCCAGTTTCCATTGAGGACAGCAACATAGGTAAAACCCTTCTTGACATTTCTTCATCATCATTACTAACAGAGCTGCATCACTGACAACATCACCACAGTTTAAAGCACCAAGATAGTCAATCCCCTCCTTTTCTACACAGTTTCCAAACATTTTGTAGTATGATGGGATGCATAACATGTTCCAGCTTCAGCGGAACATAGGACAGATATTTAGGTTTACCCCTTAAGCAGTAATTAAGCATACAATCCTTTTAAGCATGTTTAAGCTACATACGTTTCAATAGGACTTAAGCGCATGCTTAGTAGTAGTCATATGTCTTGTCAAATGAGGATAAAATTACTATGAAATTAATATTTATTCTACATTTGAATTTCCCGGTGTCTTTTTAAGACAAACTTTGAAAGCAGTTTCCAAATATATTAATTTATTATTGCACATTCACTAATAGACTTGTGCTGGGGAGTCCTATAACAGTACAGTGCAGATTCCTCAGATTATACCAAAAAAATCAAAATACCTATTATATGCAATGTCTTTCCTGTAAAATGATATGCCAACTTCCATAATTATTTACTATTCTCCCTTTAGAAAAAAAATGATATCTTTTAAACCTCCTAATTACAATAACAAATAAAAAGTCCTTTTTAGTAATAAGGAAGGAAACTGGCACAGAATCATAATAAAGAAAAGCCAGCTGAGGAGCCTGCTAGAAAACAATACTATGTATAATTGGTGTTTAATTATGCAGAATTAACAAATGGCAGCAGCACTGGCTGTATTACTTGACCAGGGCTCTTTGCCAAGTCAACAAGCTGGTTTTAATGTAGGAAGAAACCCATTCAGTTATCTGGCGCCTTTGAGCAGGGCCCTGACTGCTGCGTTCTCCATCTGTGTTGCCAAAAACATTTAGCAGAAGAAAGAAATCTGTTGATTTGCTAAAGCAAGATAAATTTTGGTCATTGATAGGGGTGAATGCACCAATAAGATCATAAAAAAGTTTTCTAAACATTTTATTCATCTGGTGCCAATGATTTAGTAACACCATGAGAGCTCAAAATACTAATTAGTATAAATTTTCAGGGTTGATATATTATACAATAGAATATCGAACATGTTTATTTGAATATATTACCTCCAATAACCCCTCCCCTCTCCATACACACATATTTGATAGTTTAAAAACATGTTTAAATATTTATGTTCTCTCGAGCCTCATTACATAATTTTCTCTCATGGTAAGCAATTAATTTGCATTCTGAAACGAACACAGCTATGATGGTACATATGAGAGGTTCGTGGAGAGCGTGCCTGCCAATGTACCCACGCTCACAGCTGACCCCTGTAACAAAGCCGAGCACCGGCCTTACCAGCAGCTCGTCCTGCTTCCCCACCGCTGCGGTCTGCCACACTCAGGAGATGTGGCCTGGCACACCTGTGGCACTGTGTGCTGCTTCAGGGGAGCTCAAATTCAGTTTGAAAAAAGCCTTTTTGGATTAAAAGCACATAACAAAATGCTTTGGGAGAAGGAGCAGGCAACAAAACCTCATGGAGATCCCTGAAAGCATGTCGCAGTCTGCCCCTTCTTCCAAACTTCTTTTTCATGTGTAAGTTTCTTTGAGGTTTGTCACCATGACAGTGGTAACAGTAGCAGACGTACTGTCAAATGATAACCTTTAATGAGAAATGCATTGACACGTATGGTACATTTATGTTCTACATTTATGCTGATTTCAGGAAGGCAGAAAGTCTATTGAGAACCCTGGAGAGAAAAGCAGAATTTGGGGTTTGATTGAACAAAGAATGCGGATTGAAAGTAAACAAACAGGAAAGTCTCTGACAATCTAACTCCTCGACAGATTTGCATGGATTCAGATTCACCTGAGCAGCTGGATCTGGTATCGTAAAGATCCTGACTGATTTCCTCTTAGGCAAGACCAGGAAAGTACAGTGAGCTTGTCTCATCTGAAATCCTGGGAGAAAGGTTCATTTTGCCCGATCTTTCTCATGAAATGTCATTGCCACAAGAACCTGGTTGTAGCTGAAGGGCAACTAAGAACAGAAAGGTTGGACTTTGCTTTCAGTGCTTCTCAGGATGACATGGTGCATGCAAACCAAAGGCATCAATCTGTGGAGCACCAAGTGTGACCCAGAACTAAATGGGGGCCTCTTTTACATCCTTAAAAATAGTAGACTTTAGAATCCAACGCTCATTTTAACTCCCACCTTTACTGGCAAAGAACAGCAGTTTTCTCCTTCCTATTTTGTCATACTTTTTCAATGACATTCAGCATCATAAAAGACAATTCTTAAATCCACAGCATGTTATGTTTGGAAACAGAAAGTTAAATAAAACCGCCCCTCTGTGTGCGCGTGTATATCAGCATGGGACTTTACAAAGTTGACCCATTTCCAACGCAAACACAAGTAAATCTGGACATCCTCATATATTCAATATTTTATAGGCCCAGTAAAACTTGATCAAAATCCACTTATACTTGTCGGCTGTGTGACTTAACCTTTAGGGTAGATTAATTAGATTAACAGACCACATACTGTAGATTCCAGTACTTCCTCAATGGCTATTAAATTACACAGAAGGAATTATGTTTTAGAGTCCTGCTTCCTTAAATCAAATTCCAGCCCTGTCACCTTTCTTTCATTTATTAGACTGCAAAGCTCTTGTTCCTTTTGTAATAAAAAGTGAACTTCTGTTAAATTCCATCCTCAGTTATTCACGATTGCTGTGCTTAGGATCAGATAGCTACAGAATGTGAGCCTACGCTGCGAGAATACAGGTATCCTCTCAGAGGAGCGAAAAGGTGCCACTTAATTTGTGAAGAGGTGGGGAGTAGCGGGGTATTCTTACTTTTAAGAGCCTGGCTACAAGCCGTGCCCCATGCAGACCACAGCAGTGGAAGCGCAGAGTGGCTGCTGGCTTGGCAGAAGGGAGCACCCAAAATGGGAGAAGGGTACTGCTTGAAGGAGGCCAGTTCAGCTCTCACATCCAGATAATGCTAACATGGAGAATGCCTCCTGGTTAAGGCATGGAGTGGAGTAAACAGGACTTAAGAAACACCTCTGCAGCTTTCCCAGCATGTTTACTTTTTCTTTCTCAAAATGTCCAGACAGTGAGCAAAGACTTTACACACGTCCCCTGTTTTCTCAGACATCAGGGAGCCTGGGCAAGCCCATAAACATGAGCAGAATATCCAGTATTTCCCAGAAAGCACCAGAGAGACTGTATATGCATGAAACAAAGCAACTAGTAAGCTGAAGAAAAGACACAAGGGTTTGGGCTTTCTTGCACTCGCATCTATCTACAAACTGTTCCCAGGAAATTACAAACAGCACAACTAAGAAACCCAGGTAAATACATCAAGCTTAAAAAACTATCAAGATCTGAGTTCAGATCTTTGTTCTGAGCAGGCTGTACAGCAGAGAAGAATATAACAAAAAGCAGAGCTAAGGGAAGGTTGGTCCTCTGCACTTCCGAGATGCAAAAAAGGAGAAGATTGAATCTAAAATCTTTGACACAAGAACATGACTATGGACATGTCATCTACTGCACGCCTGCTGATGCATACTCTTCCACCCAAATGCCAGTATGCCTCTGCTGTCAAAATTGCTAGAAACATTGAAAGAGTTAGTACAGAAAAGTTGGTGACAGTGTTTTTTTTTTTAAGCTGCCAGGATGCCTGTACTGGCTTTGAAGCAGTGCCACACGATTTGGCACTAACCACACCAGTGTGCCCAGCCTCAGTCCCCATTAACACTACAAAGAGCGTTCAGGACGGTCCCACTAGGACATCAGGAAAGCCTGTCATCATCAAGACACCACAGTCTCGTTCTTCTTTCTCTACAGCTCATTTCTGGTCTGTGATGCTAATTCTACATTACCCGACTCACTTTCTCACTGCATTTACTGCTGATGTGGCTCTTTCTGTGCTCCCCATATTGCTGGAAGTCCGTGCTGGCAAATCCCCTTACAGTTAGTGCAGTTGCTTTAGTAGGTAGGGCAATCCATGGCTCCTAATGACAGGCCAATTACCTTTGAGGGTTACAGCTTACCCAAAGTTGTACTCAAAACTATGTAATTAAACCCATAGACCTTCAGTAAATAGCAAAGCAGTCTTGGAGAAAAAGCTTGATTAACAAACAAGAATCCTCCACCTTTGTTTACAATGTGCTAAAAGCCACTTGCATTTTCAGGACAGAAATTCCATTTCAGTGGGAGCAGGCAGGCAGAGCCTCTAAGCAGCCTGAGACAAAGAGGGTTTGGAACAATGGAAGAACCCTGACAACCCCACACTTGTGATCAGGTAGTGGAGCCCAGGAGGGGAGCCTGATAAGGCAATTAGGAGTAGCCGACACTTGCCAAGATAGACTTCAATCTTTAGGCAAACCACATTAGAGGGGCTTCGACAGAGCCTACAGAGGAATACAAAGCTGTCCTAACTGCTCAGAACTTCTTCAGGATATGAACTGAGCCCCACGTCTGGCGCAAAGCGTGATGAGCTGTGAAGACTTCTTACTGTACTCACGGCAGTCTGTAAAAACATTATTTATATAGTGTTGTGGTGTGGGGCGTTTTTTTTTTTGTTTCTGTTTTTTTTTGATTGGACTTTTATGACCTGCTGATGCTCACATCTTCATGCTCTGCATCGCAGAAAAAGGAAAAGTGTGCATATTTTACACTATCTATTCTTGCCATCCTAATTTGGATGCCATCTACACCCCTGAGGATCCCTCCACAGTGGGAAGCAACTCCCCAACGGTTTAAAGCACCTGAACTACAACTACAGCTGGAAGAGTCTGTCCTCGTTCATTAAGTACTTGTCAACTAGAGATAAGCAGCTAAAATTGCATGCCTAAAATGGGTGATATGATACTGCACTGTAAATAATGTTAGAGGGTTTCTTCCCCAAAACGCTTCCAGTTCTAAATAAGAAAAGAACGAAAATGGACAGAGGCTTAATTTGCTATATGCCACAAATTAACATCAGAGAGGGAAACGGTACCCAAGGCCTGTTCTCCATTCACTAGACTTCATTTGCACAGCCAAAGACTTTTGTATGACCGTGTTTAGAAGTTAAGCAAAAATTCTCCCCATGAGTATTAGAAAATCCTACCACGAATATAAGAAAAAAAGAAAAACATCCTTCTCCCTTCCCTGAATCCTGGAAAAAGAAAATTCTTTAATGCCTTCATCTTCTCACTTAAGATATAAATCTGCATTCTGAACTCTATTTTTTTCCCATTTGATTACCATATTGAATCTGGGGGGAAAAAGCACAGAGTGAAAAATACATTCTTTGAATGAAAAAAGGCAAAATTCTTAGTGTCACAGATGGCTGTCAGGATGAAATGAAGCCTGTGTCTGCGGAGGGAATCAGACGTTAGTGTGAAATCTGAATAGAAAGGAACATAGCAGAAGGCAACATTTCAAAAGGAGTTCAGCACCAACTGGCATTGTGAGGGTTAATTTACTGCCAGGAACTGCTGGGCTTTTCAATCTCAGTAGACACACAATAGACAGATCCCAAAAGTACCCATCATAATCACAGATGCTGGGGATTAATGCTAAAATGAAAGCTTCATGAATATTAAAAATATCAAAACTGCTAATGATGTAGCAGAGTTTGGAATAACAACCAATCTGAAAATCTAAGAGTGTGCCATGCAGACATAGTGAGACACTGTCTTTTTAAAACTGATTAAACCTACTCAATTTGTAACAGAAAGAGGCTTATGCATATTAGGCGTTGAATTGACTGCCAAACTTTACAAATTGCATGGGCTAATTACCATAATTAAGCTTTGGATTGAAGAAGAAAATTCCATTTATCTCAGAATGACTCAGTGGAACTTCAACAAAGAAGGCAAAGTACATCAGATGGTTTGGCCTCCCCCCCTCCTCTTTTTTTTGCCTCTAAGTGGCGTTTCAAAAGCAGTTGTGAAAAAAATAATCAGAGTGACAGCATAGAAATACTTCTGCTTGAAAATAAGAAAAACTGCATAGCTTAGGGATCTGACTTAGGAATTTGTTGTAAACCCTCTCCTACAAACTGGCACAGTAAAACGCATTCTATTTCTCAAATCTGAAATCTGAATCAAGGGGTAATGCAAAGCCACGTGTCTTGTATAACCTGACGCTACATATAATTTCTGTAACTATGCTTCATCAGTTTCCTGGAGAGGACACCGGGTAGCGTTTTGTCCTCTGGACTCTCCTGCTGCTATACATGTCTACTGTTTCCCCTCTCATGCCGACGCAGAGAAGTTATCTTGAAGGATGAGATAACAGCTACACACGCATTTTAAGATAAAGATTACACGTTATTCTATGACTTTGAGCTGGATCCAAAGTCTTCCACTAATCTAAAATGGGATTTGGATCTTGTCCTTAGGGAATGCTTAGTCTGCGAACAATAAAAGCACAGCTGTGAAAACTTTATTATAGGATACAGGAAAATGTCTCACTGTATTTAGTTTCCTATCCCCACTTAAGAAGAAAACATAATATGAAGGTCTTCCTTAAGCTTACCTGCTCTTTTAAGTCACATATGTATGAGACCATATGTATGTAGAGACATCATGCAAAGGAGAATGCTGAGACACTGGGGAAGTATTAACTCTCCCACGTATAGTGGCACTCTGACTTTCGCACATCAGTTTTGTTTGCATTTATCTAAGTTTTGCTTCCAGAATGATGACTATGAAGTCTAAGCATTTTCAGGTCTCTTTACAGAATGCTCTGAACAAAACAGTCCTGAAAAACTCTATGTACACCTTTATTTCATAAAGAAAACACACAATGCATAAAAAAACCCAATCCGAAGCAAATTAAACAGACCTGCATTTCATTCACTGCAGAACTCAAGACAGTTATAACATATCTACCATTATGGGCATGCTACAAATGCTTGTAAAAATAAATGTGAATTAAAGGCCTAGGTAAACATATGAAATAAAACTAGGCAAAAATAGAAAGATTTTCATGTTCAAACATGATTTTATTCAGCTACATTAGAAGAATCATGAGGCCATCAGAACAGAACTCTGCAAAGAGAAACCAGGAACAATTTCAAAATGCAGACAACTAGCCATGACATATGTCACCCAAAAGAAGAGGGAGAAGAATGCAGTGATATCTATCTATCGGCATTGGTGTTTTCAGGAACCACCTGAATTTTCTGCGGTGCAACTTTAATGTTCACTGACATTATGAAAGAATATATTCATATGTGAGTACGTGTGAGAGAAGAAACTACCAGCTAATTCTAGTCCTGAATTTGCATCCATCAAGACAGATTCAAATTTTGATCTGATATTCATCTCATTTATGCAAACCATACATATCTGCTTCTATGAAATTCTGATGTCATATAACAACTAAAATACAGAAAGTACCGCCATATTTACTCCTTGAGGAATCAACAGGAATTATATTAAAATAGCAGATCATGTACTTTTCAAAAAAGCATCCATCCATGCACGCCATGCCTTTCCCTCTTTTGTATGGCTGCTAATACACCCTTCTCTGAGACAGCCATCAGCTGAAATTCCCCACGATGCAAACTAAGCGTTCGGGAAGCATCTCCACTCCACACTCTGAATAATCAGAAGGTATTCACTTCACATGCTCGGAATTAAGCTTGTGTTATTTCGTGTGGCGGCAAAAGAAAGAAATGCAAGTTGTGGAGACCCGCTAGTCATGAGGAATTTCTGCGATTGGGGTATATAAGTGATTATATTGAAGAGGTAGATACGTGAGCAATTTTGTCTGTTACTAATTTTGCATATGGAAATGTATCAGTCTCCTTGTCTAGGCTGGAAATAAGTCGATGAGACATAGCAGAGATGCAAGTAGTAAAGGAAGAGGGCAATCCCAGATTTACACCATGTTCATTGCTTTTATGCTCATTAGAAAAAGCAAACTCATTCATTCTTGACATAAATAATACGGAAGATTATATTTCTCTTTTTTTTAAAAAAAAACCATTTTAAGAATCTTTTCTTGTTCTTGTATGGATATATTCTGGAAACACATGCAGCTGTTACTGAATGAAATAGCAATAGAATAAGCTGCACTATAAACTGTCCTAATGTAATTATGTCAGATCCTTTTGTATCAATCTGTTATCAGAGACTCCATTTTCTCTTTTTTCTCACCATCCTGCACCCAGTGGAAAGCTCTGTGGCCAGAAACTGCACAGGCAGCTTGTGACAGGGAAACCACTGGAACGTCCAAGCCCTGCTTTTATGTGGAATAAAGAGATTAAGTGGCCTCTAAAGCAGATAAAAAACCCACCCAAAACCAAAAAAACCCAAAATGTTACTCCTACAGTAAGACACTGGCTGACTGAACTCAAAACCAACGTGCACAGTTCAACAGTGTGAGTGAAAAATGCCAGCACTTCAGATGTCCATTCTTTACCTGACCTTTTGGCTGAGGGACCATTCCTTGAGTACTTGTGGCTAGAATGAACATTATACAGATAAGAAACTACCTTGCCCTCACTTTAAGGACAAAGAAAAATCTTTTTTTTATAGGTTTGTAAACAAAATCTTAACGCAAGTATTACTTGATATTTACAATTTTTTCAACAAGAATACCTACAACCTAAAGCAGGTCAAGCATAATTTTGTGTACTATGCAAGATGTCCTACCGTTGGTACAACCTACTGTTTATCCGTCAGATAAGAACAGGAAAGATAAATTCTAAATATTTGAGTTTTGAGTGAATGAATGTTCACAGTTAATGATTCAAGATTTCACATTGTCTGTTCTCTTTCATGGTTTGTTTGGTTTCAGTTTCTTGTTTAGACAAACCAGCAAAAACAATTAAAATACCTCAATCTAAAATCTTGGAGAAGAGGTATGGGAAAGAAAAATTACAGCTGTGTTATTTATTACAGGCAGAAAACAAATGTCTTGAAAATATTTAAAGTTAGTAAGAAGTAAAGGGTTATGTATTATTGAAACTGCATTATTAAAATAATTTCATGAAAAATAATTGGTTTAACTTTTGCACTTCTAGAAAGTAAATAAAACTATGTAAATATTTTTTAGCGACTGCAAAGTAAAGGAAAAAAAAAACAAACCAAAAAACCCAACCATAAACCCAAACCAAAAAAAAACCCCAACCAAAACCAACAAACCAAGGTGGAATCCTAAACCGCAAACATTTCACCAGCTTAACAAAACATTACGGAACTTTAGAAACTGGTATACTATTACTCGAGAATAGTTTTTATTACAGTTTATAATATGTCTGTTATTTCTAAAATCACACAGGATTTTCTTAAGTTTTCTTTACCTACATTCCTATTCTGTGACGCTGGGCTAAAATCTTCACACCTTACTCTGGTGTTGCGAATGGAGACACTGAAGAACCCACTCCTGATCCTTCAGAGGGCTAAAAGAACCTGAAAGATGCCTTTGTTAAAACTTCTCATTCTTGTGCCAGCCTAAAAGGAATGGGGCAACTTTATCAAGCTGATGCTGATGCTCAGAAGCTCCGGAAGTCTTCTGAGAAGCATAATATAGAAACGCATGCTTAGATGTTAATCTGTTAATACAGTAGAGCACAGACATACAAGTTTTTAGAGTATTTCCAGAATAGAATAGAAAAAAAACTCATTCAAGTAATCTTGAGCCTTTAGTATGAAAATCTGTAGACATGATCTAAAAGATACCTATTATGATCTTCAAAGGGAGAAATTTTGGAAACACTCCCAGGCTCACCTGTCTTTTGGAAGAGAACATTTCTTTATATTGAACTATGGACTGTAAATATGCTGAAATTTCATTTGTTCTAAATTTTGAAATATGGACAAAATTGTGGCAGGATAAAAATACTCGGAGAATTAAGGAATATATTGCCTATCACCTGTAGGTTACTGGTTCAAATTCTGTCAGATGATCCGTGACAGAAGGTCAATCCAAGCCAATGGCTGTTGCATGAACTACATGTGAATCAGGTAAGCAGTCCAAGAGCAGATCCCAGGACAGTATAATTCCTGATAAGGAACAGCTGGTAGTTGTAGCAAAAGAGCCCAACTGAACTCCCCTCCAATAAAGACTCATAGTATGAAAGTATGCATTTGAAAGCATGGGTTGCACATCATTTACACTCTAGATTCAAAAGATCCATTCGAATGTTGTTAATGTAGCATGAGCATATACACAAAAATCAATGCCACCAGGCACCATATTCCAGAAATCGAATATGCTTTTTCTGACTGCTTTTTCAGACTGCTTTTTCTGCCAGGGAAGTGCATTCACTTCATTAAAAAAAAAAAGCACTTCAATAAATGCTATTCACCAATCCTCTTTCTTGCAAAGCAATAAATCAAAAGCCTTCAAAAAGGCTCTATTAGTCTTAGACAACTGAGTATTATAATATTACTTAACCAATACAAAGATGATATTATTATTAGATGGTACTAATAGGGCTTTTAAAAACTTTAAAACTTTATGAAATTACGTTTTTAAGGTGGTTTTTTTTTTTGAAGAAGTTGTTGTTAAAAAAATGAGAGTGAAGAAAAGACAGGAAGATACTAGTGGACATTTTGACTCTATTTTTGAAGAAGAGCTTTCTGGTTTTTATTTCAGATTTTTTTTTTATTCTAGAAGTTAATTGCCAGTACTTTTCTATGGATACTGGATAACTTACAAGTTAGTTTAACTTCCAGCAATCCCAAAGTGCAAGTTTTTGGGGCTAGTGTAGCCAGAGCCACAGGGAATATATCCAGGAAGCAAATTCACTGCTGCTGTAAATCAAGTTGCTTTCTAAATTTAATTTCCCACACCAGCCAGAGTTTTTGAGAAAATAGTAAAGCCAACTCCTTACCACTTACACTGTAGATAATGAAAAGGATTCTGCTAATACCTTCTGGCAGCATAGTTAAAAAGCTAAATAATTTAAGTCATCAGAATTTAAATTACAAGGGTTTGGAACAGATTTAACAGCTCCTAAATTAAATAAAATTTAAAGTAGCAGGTTACAGAATAAAAAACAACCTAGAAAATACTAGAGTGATCCTATCAATGCTTTTATTCATATTGCACACATCACTGTCCTCTTCATTCCATATTTTCACTTTTATTTACTCTCAGATCTTACAAAATGCAATCTATTTCAGAACCTCAATCAAACAATAGCTAATATAACACAACTTTCCAACTTTATTTCAGGCAACAACCTTCATTCTGTGCATTTTTAAAAGAACCTCAGATATCTACCCAGTGAAAATCCTTGGATTTTTACTCTAGGTTATATCAACTAATTTTCAGTAGATCTAGCTTCTTCTAACTAAGGTTCCTACCTCTTCAGCAATCTTTATTTTTCATTAGTTTGAAATTATCTAGAAATAATTCTCTGTTATACTTTTTGATCACAGGTAACTTCTTCCACTGTGGCTTCAGTTTTTCCCACACAAATTTCTGCACTGCAAAGAGAGGTGAAGTAACCTAGTCTAGCCTGGTTATAGTATAGGAAGAATGCTTCCAAGGAGCTGAGGAGTATCTGCAGTGCAGTAGTAAAATAATAAAGCAAAATACTTGAAACATTTAAGAACACCTTCCAAAAATCAAATACCTCTCCCTCCACAAACATTTTGGTTTTGTGGAAAAGGACAAATTAATTTGTAATAACCTGTGAATTCAAAGCGCACCTACTTAGCAAAACACCTTTTCAAACAATGCAAAATAGCAGACATCTGTATCAAGGCTGGCTGCTATTCTCCAATATTGGACAATAGTATTAAGCACCTGCTAGTACAGCCTACCAGACGAATACGGCTACTTTTGACAGACAAGTATTGGAACTAAACCATCAAATTACAAACCAAGTTAATCTAGGGAGAAATAGAACAGAAAGAAAGAGTTGAAAAGAATACAAATGCCTTCTCATGTGTAAGCAAGTGATAAACCATGGAGCACAACATTATTTCCTGGAATCTTTTCATCATGTAGCTAGAGACTGATGAAATGCAGGACCAGCCATAGTAAATCTGATAACTGGTTCTATCAAGCCCAGATTTCTCTCCAAGCTGGATTTTCAGAGAACTAAAATACACCTAATCTATACACAGCGGTAGAGATAGAGGAAGACTACTTATAATCCATTTATGGTTAGTAGAATGGGTTAACTTTTTTCTTTTTTTTTTTTTTTAAGAAAAGGCTAAAAAGAAGTTACATAGAAACAAAATATACTGCACATCAGAGACACGCACCAAACATTTCAGCAACTGTTGCTAATAGGAGTCCCAAACAACACCCTTGGAGTGGAAATCACTGCCACATGTTAAATGTATTTAGGATGTGATGCAGAAGGGCAAGATTAGTACAAAAATTCCAAATATGTGCAAAGAAGGAGATAACCCCTAAGGAATTCCAGTTCCACACAATAAAGGTGAAACTGCTCTGCTCAAGTTTCCCCGGACTAGCTGTAGTTACATCCGTGTGGCTATTCCCACCACCCGTTTCATGTGCAGCTGCACCAAAATCTAAATGGGAGGAGAATCAGAGAACCCATCTGTGTTTAGCATAATATTGCCACAGGCACTGGAGTGGCAAACATGCAAATGAGCTGATTAATCAGGAGGTAATTATGCTTGGGTTACTCTTTCTGTTACAGGACTGCTTTGATAGCAAGATTAGGTATTATACATAGGAGCAGCTCACAGGGGGAAACATTACAGTACCCTGTGAGACACTTTAAAGTCCTTTACAAGTATGTTTCTTGCAATATTTATATGAACGTTTCATTTATGAGAATAGGTTCGTATGTCATTAACTAAGTGAATCTTGACAGTGAGAAGCAAGTCTATAAAATACTGATTTCCAAAACAAAACATTGACATGGCATTTTCCAGCTGAAATAATTCCTTGGCATGGGGTACAATATATTTATTAATTTCCTTCATGGAATATTTTCTCAGATTAACCGATTCTCCGTTCTTTCCATCTCTTAAAACTGCTGCTGCAAAACAGAGTATGAGTCACTAAAATAAGATTATCTCAATTAAAGAAAAAAAGGCAAGATGGATGGAGCATCTTCACTGCCTATACAAAAATTCAGATGGGCTAAGTCAAAAAGCAAAAATTCTGTAGCAGTTATGTTGCAGAGTAACAAGCAGATTTTTGTGCCCAGAGTATACGCATAAGGCAGTGAAGGATTTCTATCTCCAACTTTGAGAAAGATTGCTCTAGAAAATGCTCAATGACAGCAACAAAGGAAAGCTATCCCAGCCCGTGACTCATGGATCAGCAGCTCTGGTTTACTGACTACCAGACCTCCGCGGTGGCTCCTCCGCAAGCAGTAGGAATTGCTGCAGTTGGGGACTGGGCGTTTTTCTGCAGCTGTACAGAATGTAAGCACAGTCTCAAACCGTGTTATTCTTATATTACTCGGTGTTCCGAACACAGCTGACGTTTTAACATTTGTTTCTGTATACTGTTTAATTCCCTGCATGTTTGCATGCACACATTTCCTACTTCTGAGCTTCTGTAGGGTCTGGTCACAGGCTGCCAGAATCAGCAGAACGACTTTCATGCCGGAGCTAATTCACGATACAAGGACTTCAGTGTGTAGTTGCGCTGATAATAGTAAATCTCTATGGACTCAAGTCTATGTTATCTCTATCAGTTAAGGTTATTTTCCCTGCTGAGAAGATTTAGTACACTTCACTGAGAGGGCAGGATGCCCAAGTAGGAAGCAGACTTTCGCAGATGTCAAGCACAATAGCCTGTTCACAGGTGAGGGTTACAAGATGATTAGGATCACAATAGCAGAGGTTCGTGTTTCTGGAGGGACCAGTAAGTGCCCTGGGATCCATTATTTATACCAAAAATATTTATACGTGCACAGGTATCATGTGTCCAGCTTTCATCTCCTGAAGGGCCTAGCTTAGCACAGCAAACTGCGCTGAGACACAGGGACTTCAGCGCAGCCAGAGCCAGCCACAGCGTGCCTTTTCCTCGCTGCTCAGGCACCTGAAACTCTCCATTCTTTCAAGGTGAAGGAATCTTGAAAGCAAGATTTGCACCTAATATTAAATATGGCAATAAACTGAGAATGATAAGGGTACACCTAAAACATTCTTCCTCTGCAGGGAACTTCTCTCCCATCTGTAGTGAGATGTCTGTGAAGGGTGTTTAAGAAGTGACGTGTGATTACTGCACTCCACCATCCATACAAAGGCAGCCTGTGCAGGTTAACTATGACATTCCTCAGTGTGTCCCTTGTCCTTTTGGGCCTTCTTGCTAATGTGGCTGACTATATCTCTGATGGAAAGCTCTGCCGGTGAATTTCCACTGGGCTTATTCAGAGGCTGGATGCCAATTGCAAAAGTTAGTCAGGTTGCAACCTAGCTGATTCCAGCTGGGTTTTGGAACCCCATGTGCATTTTGGATCTGACTTATTTTAAAAGAAACAAGCTAAAATATGTACAGCAGCGATTGCTGACAGTAAATGACAATCTGTGTTGCGGACAGCCTGGTGGCAGCTGGCTGGCTTGGGAGTCATTCAATGCCTGGAAGAGCTGGCTGTGGATCTGCCCCTGCTGTGCCTGGGGGGAGGCTGATGATCTCCTGGATCCTTGCACACTAAATATACTCTTTCCTACTAAGAAACTCTTCAGTCCTTTCACCTGAGCGTTAGCTCGTTTCCCACAGCACTTACATGAGTTTGGGAGCTGCAGTAACACTGAAATCCAGTGTCAGATTCAGAGCCTTTGTTAGGGAAGAGGCTCCCACTGCTCACAGCTGCTCTCTGGCACCTTCATCTCCCTTGAAACAATACTAACATCTGTATCAACCAACAGAAAAAGTAGCAAATAAAGCTAAAAATATTTATTCTCCAAAATGTCATTCAGTGCTGTGTTATCAGGTGTAACATTCAGCAGCAATTGAACACTCTTAGAATTCACTGCAATTTTCTAACAACCTGAACCAAATTCAACATAAAGAGAAATAAATAAATAAAACTAACTCAATTCTGTACATGAAGCAAGTAATACTCAACAACTGCTTTAATATCCCTGCTGAGTAGACATGTCAGGCTGTCTTACAGAAACTCAAACAAAATTATTTTGTGGAAAGGTAAAAAAATCACAAACAAAAAACCCAACAACAACAAGAAAAAAAAACAACACAACACCCAAAACCCCCACAATAAATTGGAAGTTGCAGTGTTCCATCACTTGAGCTTTTTTCCATTCCTTGCGTGGTGAGATGAGACGTTGAATGGGCCAGAACTTTAAGGTAAATATGCCTACACCCTTCTCTTATGCTGAGTACCCAAAGTGAACCAGATGATCAAAACACAAGGTTTTATTCAAATAAAACCTTCAGTACTTTGTTTTTAAATGAGAGAAAATTGCATGTAGAGAAAAGACATAAAAGTAATGAAAAAGGTCACAGACAATTCCCACTGCTCTCCTTGCCTTGGCATATTTGCCGTAGCCCTTTGTTTCACTCACCAAGAGACTTTTTGATTAGAGCAACTCTGACTGGTCTGCAGTGATGTCTGGGAGCTTATTTCTGTCCCCATCATTGGCTACAATTGATTTTTAAAAAATCTCTTACATGAGCTCACAGTTGTATCTTTGGTGTGACTATCTGCTTTTCCTTTTCCTGTCATAAAATTTCTGTCGCCAAGGCAAGTAATCATCATATCTGTATTCTTGAAACAGGAAATATTCTCTGTGAAAATCATATAATTTGACATCTTAGAAGAGATTTCACACAAGGTGTGTTAAAAATCAGCTGAAAAAGTAAGATGAAATAAAGACTGAAAGACAGTTAAATCATCACGCAAAGTGAGACTCTACGAGCATAAGTTTTGCCAAGAGTGGATTATGCATAACACATATTTGCATGGATAACACTAGTAGCACACAGTATTTTATCTTGTGTTGTAACTTCTTGAAAGAGTTTTACAGAAGGTAAGAATCCCACTGCACTCTGAAGTGTAAAACTAGGCTCTACACAGGTGAAGCCAGGATTTTCGGGTTTCCACTAACAAAAACCAGTAGGGCATTTCAAAAGATTTGGCTCAATTTGTCTGTCTATATTCAGCAAATAATGAGTTCTTATCTTTTCAAAGTGCAAAGTCAGCCAAAAAGATAAAAGTTATTATAGTCATGAGTCATCCCAGAAACTACAAAGCTTATAGTTTTTCTTCTGTCCTGGTTTTGGCTGGGTTAAAGTTATTTTTTTTTTCTAGTAGCCTGTACAGTTGTGTGTGTTTTGCATTTAGGATGAGGATAATGTTGATATCACACTGATGTTTTAGTTGTTGCTGGGCAGCTGTAGTGCCTGCACGTAGTCAAGGATTTTCCAGCTTCCCACGCCCTGCCAGGGACACCAGAGGCTGGGAGAGCACAGCCAGGGCAGCTGGCCCAGGCTGGCCACAGGGATGTTCCAACTCCAGGTAGAACTGGGGAAGCGAACTGGGAGGTGGGATTGCTGCTCGGAAGCAGGCTGGGCATCAAGGTTGTTTGGTTTTTTTTCGCATGTGGTGAGCAATTTCATTTGTGCATCACTTGGTTATATATATATACACATATATACCTATACACAAACACACAAAAAAATATAATCATTCCCTTCCTTTATTATCCTGTTAGACTGTCTTCATCTCAACCCACAAGGTTGTTCTCCCATTCTTCTCCTCATCCCACTAGGAGGGGAGGAGCGAGCTAGTGGCTACATGGTGCTCAGTTACCATATAGGGTTAAATCACAACATTTTCACTGACCATGTATAAATTATACTACTTTTAAAATGGGGTACATTACATGTATTCTTCCTTACTCAGAGCTTTCTTCAGATTAATTCTTAATATAGTAATTCACAGCACATACCTGTGAGTTTTCAGTTCTCCTAAAGAATAATAATGATGTGATTAATATGGCTATGAAATAATATAATTAAACATTTTAGGTGATCTTTAGAAGCTTCACTAAAGTACTTTGAACACAGTCAAGCCACGAATACATTCCTGAAAAGCATACTAAAAATACATTACTTTAATTCTTTAGCCTTTAAAGAAAACCTGTAAAAAATAATCTGCTGGTTTACTATGCTTTCAATCAACACAACTTTTATCAGATATACGTGGAGCTGACACAAATATTAAGCTGACACAGAAATACCAGGCAGTTGGCAATACTTGTTAATACTTTTCTTTGAGAGGACAGTTACAACAAAATTGGGGTAGATTCTGTTTTCACCAAAAAATTATCAGTATTGTTAACCTAAATAGTGAAAGAGCCACCAGACTGTAAAAAGTTCCTAAGGAAGTGGTAATGAGGCATCTCCAGGAACAATGGGATGCCATAATATTTGCTATTTATTTTTAACAGGCTGAAATGATGTGGAAGTGGAACTGAAAACTGTACCAACATAACGTCCCAGGGAATGCTACCATCAAGTGATTTTTTTATCAGCACTGCAAGCAGCTTCTGATGCTATGATGAAAACACACCGTTGATCTGCCTGTGAATTTTAGCAAACCAGAAAGAATGGTCTTTCAGGCTATCGATGTCAGAGGCCCCAAAGGAAAATTTGGCCTTTTTTCACCTTCTTACATGGATTAGAGTTTAGGTCCTCCCGGTGTAACCTGTTATGTACTGTTTACAATGTGCAAATATGCAAGTGGAAATCCACGAAACGTTGGTCTGTGTGATTCTCAGCTTGGGCAGCATCCGATGCTCACCCACGTCATTCACCCAGTTTCGTGGAATGCAGCTGGTGGGCTTCAGTGACACAGCATTCATTGGCTAAGCAGCAGACTGCCTACCAACCATCTAATATAATACATCAGTGATTATGGTTTTGTTTTCTCTCTTATGAGTGGAGTTTAATAATGAAAAACTACAATAAAATTCTTTGGTCATCAAGTACAGCTCCTTGCTATTACAGGCAACCACATTTTGTAATCCCTTATGTAAACTGATCAAGCTCCCTCAAATCCGTAATATTTTTATGACCTTCAGAGATGGCAGCAGCAAGGGAGGGGTGTGTGTGTGTGTGTGTATATATTTTATATATATTGGATGAAATTTGCCTAGCTTTTTTTTTTGTTTTTACAGCCAAAGACTTAGTCCCCACCCCTGCAACAAGCACAACAGAATTTAAGGAAAAAAAGTACCTAATACTTTTAATAACTGTCTCAAAGTTATCCAAATACTTTCATGTGATTAAAAATATCTAATACCACACTATCCTGAAACTTATTTTGAATTATAAAAACCACACACCTGTAATTATAAAATCATATTGAAATGTGAATTTTATTTTATGTTAGAGAACTGTGCCATACCAAGCTGCAGTTACCACTACAACTAGGGATGGGACTGATCATCCAAATTTAATTCAAAGCATTTGTGAAGCTGAAGTTGATCAAAGACTACAAGATTTGTCAAAAATCCAGCTTAATTTGATTTTATCTAATATGCGGAATCATCCCCACTGCAACCAAAAGCAAAAGGATGAACAACAGACACTGCATAGTAGAGTGATTCAGCATCAGAAAAAGAGCCTAATGAGGCAACATTATGACTTGCATCTGGATGATCCATCTATACAAGTAGAATTTAAACTTGAACATATTGATGCCATCTTCTAGGCCAAATCTAAAAATTTGTTTAAAGACCTGAAAATAGGAGTGGCAGAACATATTTCTGATCCAAAGTAAATAAGAACATTTAAAAAAAAAAAAAGGACTACTGGAGCAAGTTGTATCTTTTTCTTCCATAAGCCATGAAGAGCTGATAATTGCTGGCAGTAGCACATTAGACATTCTTTAAATAAAGAATGCTGAATAAAACATTTGGTTATGTTTTCAGATCACACTTTTGTGTTGTTCAGAAAGCTGTCTTAAGAAAAGCAAACACTTGCTGTACTTGGGTATGCAGAACAACGGCTTTATTTGTGGTCTCAAGAAATACCTCATATCTTGCTGATGACAGACAAGTGCCTGTATTTCTTGTTCAAAGGCAAGCTGGAAATCAGGTTTTTGGACAAGAAAACGTGTAATAAAATAGTTAGGTTCAAATTATGACTGTAGCAAGCACATGCTCAGTTTTCAATACACGGGATCTGCTACGGCTTTCTTAGCTGTAAGGTAATTAGCTATATATTACAGCCTATTCCAAACAGACTGACCTGGAAGAATGAAACTGCCTCAGAGCCAGCACCTGACTGTGGGGGGAAGGGGTGGTGGAGCATGGGTCGCAACATCTGCACTGTATTTGCTTAGCAAGACCAGCTTCAGAAACAAATTCAGAGGATTAAGCTCAACTTTTTTGCAAAGATCTTGATGCTGTGCTGGGGAGAGCAAGACATTTGACCTGGTGGCTGTTACTGTCAATCTCTGGACTTGGCAAAAACACAGCTTGGCAGAAGTAGTCACAGCATCTCTTCCTTTGCTCAGTTTTTCATCATACTTCATCTCGGACAGCCATTTATGCATCCGGGAGGATGACACTGTTCTAATGCAGAAACGTTTGCAGCCACCTTTGCCTCGGACCCTCAGTGCATCCAAAAGCAATCGTTACAAGTGCAAAAGAGCATGCTGAACCATCTGATATAAATTCCATTTCTGCCACTGCTACTAAATACACCAGATGTATTTAATAACTAAGCTGTAATAGTCCTACTTCTATCATTCGAAAGCTGTGAAAACCACTTTAAAAAAGGAAAAAAAAAAAGCGATGTGAAAACAAGGCCAGCCAGCCAAATTCAGGCCTGTGCAGCTCTTGAAATACCAGCTCCGACTTTTCTTGAGAAACACAGATATCTCACCCAGAAATCGGGCTGTATTTATTTTGCAATTTGAGTGAGTCAGACACATAAATATTTAAGTTTTAATTCAATTGCCTCTCCTGCGGTCGATGAGTCACTACTACTCTGATATCTGAGGAGTCTCACTAGGGGAGGTCCTGGAAATGTGTTACGACTCCCAAGTGGGTTCCAGCCGGAAAGTCTGCGAGCTGCACGTTTAAAATGTATAAACTTATTTTCCTTTCACACACTCAAAATACATGTAATGAACTAGAGTGTGTTTGCTTCCTGGACAGCAAACAATCTTGCAGCCAGAAAAAATGTTTACTTTGTAAACACTATTTTCTTTTCAGAAAACATTTTAGCAATAGGTTCCATGATGAAAAACAGTTTAGGTCATAAAAGACCTAAAATAAATAGAACCTGTAACACTTTTCCTTTCCTCTGAACTCCTGAAGTTAACTTAGGAGACCGTACAGTCACTCTAATGTGCTAAAAATACAGAGGACATACTCCATACAAATGGGTGATGCAAGATAATTTCAAAGCCTTTGATCAAATATGGAGTATTATGAGTCTTTCCATACATGAGCTGCAAAGAGAGACTAATTAAAAACTAAAATGCCACATTCCATTGGCATACACCTTACAAATCAAGTGGGGAAGTCAGTTGTGACTGCAGCGTAAAAATAATTAATGCAGAGGTGTGAAAAAGGCACTCCCTTTCCTGTATGGCCCTCTGTAATAATCCTGTAACCTTCTTGAGTCATCTTACCACCACTCAGAATGAAATGTGCCATCAGTGACTCACTTGTGACAGTTCCTATTTTGACTCAGACTGGATAAAACATGGAGTCAGTACCGAAGACGCAGATGGACACCAAATTCAGTCCTGCTCTGAATTCAGGAGAATTCATGTCTTTTCATCTTTTCATTTAGTAGACATGGTGGTGTTGGTTTGACAGTTGGACTTGATGATCCCAGAGGTCTTTTCCAACCCTAAAGATTCTATGATCCATGGAGGTACAGGTAAAAGAAGAAAAATAACCATGCCGGAGCATCAAATCTGCACAATCTTTGTGGCTTTGTGAGCCTTGCAGCCTCAGAGAGACTCCTGACCCTAGCTGTGAACCAAGCCAGCTACTTTGCAGACAAAAAAGTAAACCTGCTGCAGATGTCCCAACACAGACCAAAATCCCCAGGTCTCCAGCTACAAGTTATGGAGCCTGTGCAAATGAGCTCCCCATACCCCACATTTGACAACTCCCAGTCCTCAGAAAGAAGATCTCTACGTTTCCCATGGGGATGAAGCCCAAAGTAGCGTTAAGTTTGCTGCACAGCTGTTAGTGTGGAAATATTGGGTGCGAGCACAGTACTATTAAATTTTCTCCCCCAATAACCATCTGTTGTTACACCCTCGATCCAAATTCTGCATTTGCACGTGAAAAGCAAGGATATAAATATACACTATGCACTTTCCCCCTAAAACAGAGACAAGACCCTTTGGTTTTTGCTTCACTAGCATTTTGAAACCAGAACTGGAATTCACCTGAAGTCCAGGCTTTCACAGGTTGCTTAGTAGGTTTTGTGGCAGCTGAAATAGATGTCACAATCAAACAGCACATATTTGTTAGGACACTGTTTTCACTGACTGGTAATGGTAACACAGAACAGACACACAAAGGAAACCTATTTTTACCGTATGCAAAAACCCCTTTTACTATATGTACAAGCCTTGCACATTCTTTTTCTTTTTTTCTTTTCCTGATGCCAACCTGTATAAATGAGGTGGTGAATATAGAGGGAAATGACATACTGCCTACATATATTATTTCAGAATAAGAATTCCAAGAAGGATGCTAAATAAAATGTCTCCCACATGCTTCAGTCTAAACCCATCAGCTCTCTTCTCTAATGGTTGTTACACTGGCTTCTCTTTTTCAATTTGCAAAAGGCATATCAATTTTCTGCATGCTACGCTACTCTTATATGCATCTTAACCGTTGCATCCACCTTCAATTCATTTCATTTTTCTGAGATACAGGGGATGGGTCTTTTCCTACAGGTACTCTGAATGTAAGGATTTTCAGAGGGGGAAATACATGCCATGGGTAATTTCATGGACACGGAACGACATCACGCCACTGGCGCCTGAAATTTAGCGGTTAACTGTGGGTGCTGCAGGGCTGCTTTTTATCACTGGTGTCAAATTTACAAGAAAATCACCACAGAATGCCTTTAATGTCGGCTACAGTTTTCAGTTCTGGAAAGTATCAGAGGGATGCAAGGCAATGTATCCCTTCCCATGTACAGGGATTTGTCTTCCATGGCTGGAGCTATTAAGGATGATGGGCTGTAGTTCACAAACACTCAAGATATCACTGAACTACAAGGCATTTTTTTCTTTGCATGTCACAAAATTAAGATAAAATTGAATTTTAAATAAAATAATCAGTTTAACGTGTTTTTTTTTTCTTTCACTAATTTAGTTTTCAAATCTTGATGGTGACTTGTGACTCCGCAGACTAGAGAAAGTAACTGACTTGGCTCCATCACTCGGGGCCTATACAGTCACAGGTAACTCTCATCCACAATGTTCATACTAAAATAAAACACTTGATTTCAAATACTTATAAATTACATTGCAATTCCCTCTAAATAATATATTTTTATTCATCAGAAATATACATCTAGAGTATTATAATGTATAAATTAGAATTTTCTCATCAATAATTGCAGACAACAGTCTAATTTAAAATAACAAACTAACTAGTTTATTAACCAAATATTCATATTAAAACGGTAGCAGAAAAGTATTTGAATATGACTTATTACCACTGTAGCAAGAGTAGGGATTTTACATGCAGTAATTTGGCAAGATTTGACATACAGTAGTTGTATTTTCCCAAAGGGAGAGCCAAAATCTGGCCAGATCTGTCATGGTTTTGTAAGCATGCCAGATATGACACAGAATAGATGTGATTAATTATCTGAAGAATTATATGTACATGTATTTCCATGAAATAGTCACAATCCCCCCTATACAAATTATCCCGACAACAGCCGTCTTGCTGGGCAGTGAGAGAGGAGGGAACAGAGAGAAATCTCACAGAGGCAATGAGGTTCTACCAAGTACTGCAAAAAAATATCCTCTTAACTGGCACTTATTTCTCATTCTAGAGTGATTTTTAAAATCTCTTCCTTGCTCAGTTTCTTACTATTTTGCCCACGGTATAAAACTATATCAAACATTCAAGATTTACAAAAACATATAGCCATTGGTTTGAAAATTAAATCACAAAAATTAAACCTCTAAAACAGTCTTTAAGTATGTAAGAAGTGCCTTGAATATTAAAAAAGGTCAAGCAACAAATGTGTTTTTCAAAAACTAATTAGAAAGGCAACATTTCACTTGGCAGCTCCTTTTTAAGATGCTTTTTTAAATTTTTCCTTACCAACTACGATAACTGCAATTTTTAATTTTTTTTTTTTAATTCTTGTTATCTCTAGTCAAGGAGTACAATAGCTTTCCAAACTGAGCCACAGAAATAATTGTAATAAATCATAAAGATTAAAAGTGAAATGAAATAAGTTTAAAGATCATATTTTAGTAGATTTGGCACCAAAACACTCTGTACTATGTATAGTCTCAGATGATAATTTCCAATTAAGCTTGAGTTACAGGAAAGCAGTATTTTAGACACGTTACAGTGCAGCCTATAGCGCAGCAGTTCTTGCAACTATAAAGGAATTCCAGAATTCCTTAGGTACAGTTCTAATTTTTGTGCCTTGGGGAAGACATGAAACAATTGCTTTATGGTCAATCAGTGAAGTCCTCAGAAGGCCTTGCTGGGGAAACTGCCACTGCCATCTGTAGTGAAACTGTATAGGCATAACTAAAACCGAGCACAAGATATTCTTCCCTTATAAACTCAGACCTGCTGAAGTAATTCCTGTGAACAGCCACCTGCTCCTACAAGCCATGTGTTCCATTTGTAAAATGAATGTTAGCTCCACACTAACTTCTGAGTGAGAAATTCATTAAGGTAGCCAACCATTCATACAACTTCCATTGTAAAAATTACCTATGTTCCTATGATTCGAAATAATAAGTGATAGCATGTCATTCAGATGTCATCGCTCTCAGATGGTACAATTAAAACATTCAAACATGGAAGATAAAGGGTATTATAAAGACATATATTTTTAATTGTTCACTTTTTTGAACTACACATTGTATAGTAGCCCATATCCAACCTACATGGTCATCTCATGGCTTTTAAAGAGAATATCCAGCAGCCACAACCACCGTGAAGTTTCATGCTTTCATGCTATCTATTCCAAAATGATGAACAATTCTAAGGACACAGCTTGGCACTTTCCTCCTCTCAGGAATGACATCATTGAACTGCCTTAAGACACCACCAGTTGTTTCCATTAGATAGTGTGAGGTCACTGTGGATCTGATCTCCAGCTGTCTCCATGCTGAACTGCATTGCTGTGGCTCTTATCACAGGGTGAAAGTTGTATTCCAAAGCAAAGAAGAAAAACACACTTGAAACAGGTTAATTGCATAAGTTATACCTTGAATTTTACTTCCTTCTGGACAATGGATGTATGTGTTATGGAATGGATATCAGAAATAAATTGGGAATTTTAAGTAGGAATTTTCTGACTGCATAGTACAGTTAGCATGTAGTCACAGAAGGCAAATGCAGGGACTAGGAGAATGAAGAACCACCCACTCTAAGAGAAGATCAGGTATGAGAATATCTAAGGAACATGAAGGTGCACAAATCCATAGGACCTGATGACCTGCATCCATGGGTACTGAGGGAACAGGCAGATGAAATGGCCAAGCCACTCTCCATCATATTTGAGAAATCATGACAGTCCATGGAGATTCCCACTGACTGGAAAAGGGGAAACATAACCTCCATTTTCAAATAGGGAAAAAAGGAAGACACGGGGAACAATATGCTGGTCAGCCTCACCTCCGTGCCTGGCAAGATCATGGAGCAGATCCTCCTGCAAACTGTGCTCAGGCACATGGAAAATAAGGAGGCGACTGGTGACAGCCAACATGGCTTCACTAAAAGCAAATCGTGCCTGACAAGTCTGGTGGCCTTCTATGACAGGGTTACAGCATCAGTGAACAACGGAAGAGCAAATGACATCATCTACCTGGACTTGTGCAAGGTCTTTCTTTGACACTGTCTCACATGAAATCCTTGTCTCTAAATTGGAGAGACATGAATTTTACAGATGGACCACTTGCTGCATAAGGAATTGGCTGGATGGCCACACTCAAAGAGTTGTGGTCAACTGCTCAATGTCCAAGCAGACATCAGTGATGAGTGGTGTACCTCAGGGGTCGATACTGGGACCAGCACTGTTTAATATCTTTGTCAGTAACATGGACAGTGGGATCGAGTGCACCCTCGGTATGTTTGCCGACAACACCATGGTAGAGGGAAGTGAGGCCATCCAGAGGGACCCTGACAGGCTTGAGAGGTGGGCCCACGCAAACCGCATGGACGTCAACAAGGCCAAGTGCAAGGTCCTACATATGGGTCGGTGCAATCCCAAGCACGACCACAGGCTGGGTGGAGAATGGATTGAGAGCAGCCCTGAGGAGAAGGATTTGGGGGTGCTGGTTGATGAAAAGCTCAACATGAGCCAGCAGCGTGCGCTGGCAGCCCAGAAAGCCAGCCGTGTCCTGGGCTGCATCAAAAACAGTGTGGCCAGCAGGTCGAGGGAGGTGATTTTGCCCATCTACTCTGCTCTTGTGAGATCCCACCAGGAGTACTGCGTCTAGTACACTGGGGTCCTCATTACAGGAAAGACATGGAGCTATTGGAGCAAGTCCAGAGGAGGGCCATAAAGTTGAACAGAGGGCTGGAGCGCCTCTCCTTTGAGGACAGGCTGAAGGAGTTGGGCTTGCTCAGCTTGGAGAACAGAAGGCTCCAGGGAGACCTAATTGCAGCCTTCCAATACCTAAAGGAGGTCTACAGAAAAGCTGGAAAGGAACTATTTACTAGTGTAGTGATAGGACAAGGGGGAATGGGTATAAACTAAAAGAGGAGGGATTTAGATTAGATGTTAAGAAGAAATTCTTTACTGTGAGGGTGGTGAGGCACTGGAACAGGTTGCCCAGAGAAGTTGTGGAGGCCCCATCCCTGGCAATGTTCAAGGTCAGGTTGGATGGGGCTTTGGGCAACCTGGGCTAGTGGAGGGTGTCCCCATCCATTGCAGGGGGGTTGGAACTAGATGATCTTTGAGGTCCCTTCCAACCCTAACCAGTCTATGATTCTGCATTATGGTAGGGGAAAGTATGAAAAACGAAAGAGTGGGATAAGGTGTAGTCCATATCTACAACAGCAATCCTTGTCTGCTGCATGATCCTTCTATGATTGTGGGCCAAAAGTGAAATCTAGTACTTCCAGGCAGTCCCAAATGCACCACAGGAGCTGGAAACATTGCTGGGCCTGAGAATGCCGGGTCCTGGCACCTGCTGTTTGTGCTGTGGATGTGCCAACAGCACTTCAGTGCCATTATGCAAAGAAATCACGATTTTGTGCCACCAGTCACATGAAAAGTGAAATTCATAACTGAATAATAGCCAAATCCAGTAAAACAGAATCTTAACCAAGACCCAACTGTAAATACAAACCCATTCCCTCATTTCATCCACACTTTCAAAGATATGAAAGCCCCTTTCTATGCAGTTTCCACACACTTATACTCCTCTGATGCCCTAGAATTAACATTGCAAAATCACTATTCACCTTGCAGTATGCTTCCAGGACTTGATCCCAAACAAACGGGAAAGCAAGAAAATAAAAATGTCTCAATGAAAAATGTCCAGGTGTATTGTACTCACATGACATTTCTAAGTGGTGGAATTAAAAAAAGATGGAAAAGAAAAACAAATTTCATAGCTTTTGTTGACCAAAACGCATTTTGTAAGTCAAAGCTATGAATTCAACAGTATGTCTTTAAAAATGGGATCTGGTGCAATGGATAGATTTGATGCTAGAAACATGTCATATGTTTCTGATGTCCATTATGTGAAATACGCATTTCCAGCTCAGCTGACTGTGGCCTTCCTGTTACCTAAACAGGAAAAGCGTGTTTTAAATCCTTTTTCTGCTTTTGTTATTTTTACGTGTGAATTGTGTGCTCTCAGTAACGAGGTGAACACTCAGTCCCAGCTGGTTACCAAATCACATTCATCAGATCATTTTTTAAGTAGTAACAATGTCACTTTTTTTTTTTAAATTAAATAGTAGAGACTTTATATCTTCAGAATAAGTTTTTAAAACTTAAAATATTGTTCTTGTTTCAGTGCCTAGATGTCTGGGCTTATTTCTAGACACTAGTCTGTATACTTGAAAAAGCAGGAGACGTGAGTTAGCAAACTGTATTTAGCCACCAAGTCATGCCCTCTATAAGATCTTGCTGTTTCAAGTCTACTCATAGTCAACAGCCTTATCACAACTTTCAAAATTACATTTTTGTTCATGCCATTTTGGGGTTTGGGTCATATGTGCTTGCAAAAAACATCACATGCACTTTCACACATGGCAGCACAACTGGTAGAGCTCCTTCTGCCTTGGGAAGGGCTGGCTGGCAGCAGAGCCCTGCCAGGCTGACCCACAGGTAACTGCCCACTGGAGCTGAGTAGCTAAAGATGCAAAGACTAAAAGCAGGTTTCAAAAGCACCCCTCTCCCTTCCTTCCCGCCCCCCTCCCTTTTTTTTTTTTTAACACCTCTGTTTTTCTCTGTTCAAACTCTGCAAATGAAGAAAATGGATTATCAGGTCGCCCCTCATTAGCTACACAAACGCTTTCTGGCACTACCTTTTCTTTTTTTAAAAACATTTAGAAACACTGAAACAGGTTGACCAGAGAAGTGGTTGGATGGGGGCTCTAAGCAACCTGATCTAGTTGAGGATGTACCTGCTTATTGCAGGGGGGTTGAACTAGATGACTTTTAAAGGTTCCTTCCAACCAAAAACTATTCTATGATTCTATGATTTAGGACACCATCCCAGTGAATTAATCCTCCTACGTACTTGCTGCAACTACCAATTTTCTATTTACGCTACTGAGAATTTGTTTTTTCTGCAGGAACAGCACCCACTCAAGTGACGTGTGGTGCAGTTCATTCAGGAATACCTGTGTCACTCTCGTGCAGGAGTATCAAAATGATGCCCCATGAGAGGAAGCCAGTAATACAGGATCCACCAGCAGTCCTGCTCCACAGGTGTGCAATAGAAAGCAGGATGGCTGGAAGGTGAGGTTTGGGAAACACTGGCAGCATGCTTCTGCTTTGCCATGTCATGCCAGTAAGAGCCATGACTGTAGGGAAAGAGGGGAGATAGGGGACCTCTAGATAAGCTGGAGGTGGTTTGGAATAAATTCAATAACCACTGCCAGCATCTTTACTATGAAAAGCAGGGGATGTGCTGTGTCTCTTCCTCTGGGTCGGAACAGCATCACCCTACTGTCTCTTTCTTTTACTGTGGTGCGAACCACCAATGGTGTTTCAAGACACTTCAAACAGCCACAACACACAGACCAAGACTTTCCAAATTATTTGATTAGTAATTGTTTTTTCATTGAGCATATCTATATTGCTGGGATAAATTAGGGATGGAATGCCAAAATGATCAACAGCACTGAGAAAAACACTAAGGCCACCTCATCCTCACAAAAGAAAAAGAGTAAGGCTGCTGGGATTAGGGCCTTAGCCTGATAAAAATCAAGAAATTAGGACACAGACTTTCTGTCTGACTTTGAAAAACATCACTTCGCTTCTGAATCAGATCTTAATGTGGAAGTATTGACACAGTCTCCTTCATTATCAATAAGGCCTACAAGCCTGTCAGATACCCTGGGAACAGAAACCATTAAAGTGCATTAACATCAGCGCAACTTTTCTGATATGGATGACTTAAAGCTTTCAATACTGTCTCTCACAGTCTCCTTCTGGACAAAATGTCCGGCATACAGTTTGATAAACATAATGTGATGGGTGAACTGGCTGATAGGTCAGGCCCAAGGAGTTATGGTAAACAGGGTTACAACAGGCTGGTTGCCAGTCACCAGTGGGGTTCCCCAGGGCTCCATTTTAGGGCCATTTTTTTCTAATGTTTTCATAAACGACTTGGATGCAGGACTAGAAGGTGTCGTGAGCAAGTTTGCAGATGACACTAAATTGGGAGGAGCTGTTGATTCTGTTGAGGGTGGAGGGGCTTTGCAGAGAGATCTGGACGGATTAGAGAACTGGGCAATCAGCAACTGCGTGAAGTTCAGCAAGAACAAGTGCCGGATTCTGCAACTGGGAAGGGGCAACTCTGCTGTACATACAAGCTGGGGGATGAGACGCTGGAGACCAGCCATGCTGAAAGGGACTTNAGGACATAAAACTATTGGAGAGTGTTCAGAGGAGGGCAACAAAGATGGTGAAGGGTCTAGAGGGGAAGATGTATGAGGAGAGGCTGAAGTCCCTTGGCTTGTTCAGTCTGGAGAGGAGACTGACAGTGGGACCTCATCATGGCCTACAGCTTCCTCACGAGGGGGAGTGAAGAGGCAGGCGCTGATCTCCTCCCTCTGGTGACCAGAGACAGAACGCAAGGGAATGGTATGAAGCTGTGACAGGGAAGATTTAGGTTGGAGATGAGGAAAAGGTTCTTCACTGAGAGGCTGTTCAGGCACTGGGACAGGCTCCCCAGGGAAGTGGACACGGCACCAAGCTGGGCTGAGTTCAAGAAGCGCCTGGACAACGCTCTCAGTCATCTGCCCTGATTGGGCTGGTCCTGTGTGGAGCCAGGAGTTGGACTTGATGATCCTTACGAGTCCCTTCCAACTCGGGATATTCTGTGATTCTATGACTTTAAATGGATCTCCACCTTACACATTGGGGCTTTGCTTTTAAATACATACATTTGCACACTCATTCATCTCTTCATAAATGTATTTTCCTCAGGTTTATGTGCTTGTGTTTACTTTGAGAACAATGACAGCACCACATTTCCACCAACATACGTAATAATTTCCTTGGAACCTCTCTCTGAAAAGTATTGCTACAAGCAAAAGTAGGAAATGTGTCCCTTTTTTTTTTCCTTTCTACCTTATCTTCTTTTGAGAGATTGCATTAACTGTCACTTACATCCACAATTCTAGTTATGTTTTGTTTATGGCTTTTCAGCAGCTCTGTAATCCTACAGGATGAAAATATTTTCCATTTGCCACAGTGACACGTGCTGCGGAGCAAAAATATGAACAGCTGCAGGCTTCCCTAATAATGGGATCAGATAACACACCGTTCAGGATTTTGGTCTATCATTTTTCCTTACAGAAAAAAGCAGGTCTTCCGTTCAGACTTCTCAATGTCAGACTACACAAGGACCATCATACTCTGGATTAGAAGCGAGTGCTTCAAAATGAAACATTTCTACACTGCCTGGCTGAGGGACATTCACCGATACAGAATCAGCCTATTTTAACCATCTTCTGAATCAAACTTGCTGGCTTTAAATCAGCCATATGTGCTGTACGTGGGTACTCAGGAGGTCAGTCCTTTGCAATTAAACAAACTCCTCAGAAGAGGAAAAGGAGCTTGCAGGTCAACGAAACTGAGGTGGTGAGTTGCCATTCCTCTACTGGAGAACTTTCAATATTTGTCAGTGATATATTAGGTCCATAAAAATAAAATATCATTATTTAGGATGTTTACTTTAGCTTGGCTCTGAGAGGCATTTGTGACCTTACAGAAGTACTTCATTGGAGGTCATTATTTAGACTAAATTCCAGATACAGAAAACAAAGAGCTCTATTCATAACAACTAAGACAGCAAAGTATTCACAAGAGAAATGAACAAGAATTTCAAAATGTAGACTAAATAGGACTGTGATTCAACAGAGGTCCCAGTTCAGGAAAGCACCCCTGTAAAGCTAACTAAGCACATACTTATTTTCATTCTAAGCAGCAGTGAATTCAGCAAAACTTTAAAAATACTTTAAAATGGTTTCTTGACTTGCAGCCTGGGATTCCTCTCAAATTCCTTGGTAATGCATAGGATAGACTTTATTAGAGAACAAAAAGACCCGCTACAGTATCAGTCACCACTGCAGCTGTCAAGCACATTGTTTTCATGGTTCAGACTTGCAATTGTTCTTACAGAATGGCAAAGAAGCACACAGGTCAGATAGGGATGAAGCTTGCAGACAGGCAACTTGAATTCATAGAATCAACAATAAAAGCATGAGCCAAAAGAGGGAACTTTGCATTCCCAGGATACACCATAAAAGAATAGCCTGTAATATCTTGCGATCTGAATGAGATCAGTTTTTAATGCATAGTTTATCTTTTTTATCTTTTCAGCAGTTAATCTTACTGAAAATACAGAACGCAAAGAACAAGCAACACTGGTGCGAGGACGCTACCCTGTTTCACCATGAAGGATGCACCCGTGTTTCCTGAGGTATACATAAGCATTGTTTATGTCAGGTGATCTCAGAAACATTTATGTATTTCAGGGTACCTACAAACATTCTCCAACCTAAGGAGACAGATGGAACAAAAATTGAAAAGATAATTGCTAAAGGCCAGAAACTGTACAAAGACAATAAACTTAATTCATGTCCATTTACAGAAGCTATGAAGGATCAGTCAGTGGCTGGAAAGGTCCTGAAGACTGGTGTGTCAGTGAATATCAAGTCTAAAAAGAGTCCGGTACAGGATCTTTTCTGACAGTCCCTTGGAGTAAGTACCCACTGATATCTTCATTAGCTTCCTCTAATATGAAACAGGGATCCTTATTAGGGTTGTGCTGTCTTTTACAAAATGATCTGGTCATGAAAAGAGGGAAACTGTAAATTTCAAGTTTTCTTCTTGAAGATTTAAAGAAATAGTGGAAGTTCTCACTGACATGTTAAACAAGACTAGCTTTGACGTAAACAAACTCTGTCATCAAAATATTATCATGGAAAACCTTCAACAAATAACATTGTCAGTAAGCATCAGTGATTCACAGATGGAATTTTTTGTCTCTTAAGTTCCTTCCTTTTCCATTTCTTCCATTTTTTTCCATGTCTTTGTAACATGAAGGCTTCGTATAGAAATGGTTACTACACATACAGTCTGTACCACATGGCTTACAAGGCCTTGGAGATGTTTGCAGTATCGTACTAATAATTAGTGAGACATGACTCCAAGAAAGAATGACTTTCTACAGACTATCCTTGGAAAAACTATCCTCTTTTCCTATCTGTTGAATGTGGAGTGTGAAAAGCATTACAGAGAAAATATTTTTTACTTTCATAGAGATGGCATGATTACTTATGGATAGACATTTCTGTATCTATATTTATAAGTCTACTCTATTTAAAGACCATTGCTTTAACAATGAGACCTAGTCCTCCCCTTCAGATTGAAGAACAAAGTTGATTCCATTTAAAAGAGGTCAATGTTGTTTAAAAGCATGGAAATTTTTTATCTCACAGCAGATTTAAAGAGAAGAGAGACTTCTAGTCTCCTGTAAATTAGACATATATATTATACTAATATCTTTTATTGTATTATTTTAAGTCATTGTAACAGATCTCGTGATCCTGCTGGATCATTGTATATGATCACAGTTTTCATCTCTGAAAAGATGTTGATCCTGTAAAGAAGGAAAGATCTCAGTTTCTAGAAGGAATGCTAAAGGAAATTAAAAAACATCTTTTTCTTGATTTGAAGAGAGGAAAAAATCTTTGTAACAGCTGGGATGTAGCCAAGAATGTACTTTGCCCTGTATGTTCTTCATCTAATACATAGTTATTTTGTTATTACAGGCACAAATCTATTTGCCATTGTTTTGGGGACTCTTAATGGTTCACATACTTACCAACTGGCTTACTCACAGCTGAGGTAACTCTGACATCACTTACAAATATTTACAAAACTGTAAATCCTGATTTTGTAAAATTTTCTCAGGAAATACAAATACATAGATATATAAATTTTTAATTGGACTCATCTTCTGGTAAAAGTACTTCTATAAAGAAAAGCATTTTGAAAAAATCAACCTTGTTTTTAATAGCGATATTTTCAAACTTCTTGAAATTATGTATGTCAACCAACTTCATGTTCTTCAGGAAAAAAAACTGTATAGTCTTTAATAAAAATATATGCTTGGTGTGTAATATGCTGGACTACAAGTAACAAGCAATATTAACACATTTGCAACCCAGTACTTAATATTACAATTCTATATTAATCTTTCTGAATAATCACTACAACTATGAACTTCTCCAAAATTAACCCTACAACTCAACTAGACCTGGTCTTTGCATTACCTTACCACCATGTTAATGATAATTGGCATTTACACTGGCCGGGATTACGGTTAGACCTGTATTTCAGGGAAGAGCCAAAGCCAACACAGAAACTGGTACCAGTGACTAAAGGCTGCTTTGGCACTGTCCGGACATTTTCTGAGGATTCAAGATTCAGCATTCTTAAACTGAAGGAATCTTTCCACCTTATAAAACAAATTAAAAATTCAAACCGATCTTTATCAGTTATGCCATTCTGATAGAGATTTGTAAGAAAACATCAAATCCCAAAGGAAAACTGCACTAGAAAAGTAGACTACTATACATATGGGGGCACGGGAAGCTGAAAAATGCAGAACTCATTCAAACACAACTTCACTGTACAGCTAAAACGTACAAAAAGTAACTGAAAAATCTTTAATTCTAGCTTGCAGCTATTTCTCTGCCCTGTGAAGTATGAATTATTGAAGCACATGACACTAATTTTAACCATGAATCATATTTTACTCTCATGTTCAAGAAGCCACAAAGATTTCAATTTTCTCCTGCGCTGGCTTGTAGAACTGCCAAACACAGAATCAGATTTCCAGATATCGCTGTATCTATTATACACGCTAACAGGATTAGCTAGCATTAGACTGGCATCCACAGGAAGCGTGATACACAGTAAGACCTGAGGAATTCTCTCGGGAGGCAAAAGGTCTAAGTTGAGGCACGCATGATTTCAAAGCAGTTCTTAGCACAATTAACTGCTTGACCTGCAAGATGAACAAGCATATCATTTAATTAATTGCTGAGCCTTTTTGAGACATGCTGCTCATTTTTCTTATAAGTGTATGATAATATACTGCTACCAGTTTTTATGGAGACGATCAAAGAAATCATACATTAAATTGCCTGGTGATGAATCAGGACTGTATTTCATATTGCCCTCAATCTTTCACATCAGCAAAGCTGATGTGATATATATTTATGCAACTTAATAGTGCTATAAAGGTAAAGCAATGCAAATACTATTAGAAATAGTTCTGGTTCTTACTGTGGTTCCATATTTTCTTGTCTCCTTGATAATATAAGTAGAACAATAAACTAAAAATTAAAGGGATTTTTAAGCAAGTGTGAAATACCAATAAATTCTGTTGTAAAAACAGTTTTTGCCATTTTTGAACTACATCAAATATACTCTATGCTAACATCTGTACACTCTAGAGCCTGCAAGTCAGAACAAGACCCAATTCTCTTTCTCCTCATGTAAGTAAATGGATAGATCTTTGTCTTTTCTTTCTATAGATACACACAAGTAACTAATTACTCCTTTAAGTTGTTATCTGCTTAGAAGTAAAAACACACATTCTTTGGATTAGTGGCAGAAAACGCATTTGCAAATCTATTCTTTAACTTACAGTATGCACAAGGAAGTACATGTTAAACAGTATCTTTTAAAGTGATGGCCATAGCACATAAGAAAAACCTTCTGCTTATAGGAAATAAGAGTTCCTCTTCTATAACTGTTTCTTCATGCAGTGCATTCACAAACAGAAGGTCTGCTTTACAGAGCTCGTATGATTTTCATTTTGGCAATGGAATGGGTATATGTTTTATCAGAGTATTGGAGAATTCTTTTAGAGGACGAGGTAATGGCTGCTGTTGTGCCAGGGGAGGTTCAGGTTGGAAATTAGGAGAAATTTCTTCTCGGAAAGAGTGGTCCGGCATTGGAATAGGTTGCCCAGGGAGGTGGGGGAGTCACCATCCCTGGGAGTGTTTAAAGAAAGGTTGGATCTGATACTGAAGTACATGGTTTAGTGGGTTATAGGTGGCGGGGGGACGGTTGGACTAGATGATCCTGGAGGTCTCTTCCAACCTTAGTTATTCTATGATTCTCTGACTTTGTCCCTGTACTCTGCTCTTGTGAGACCTCACTTGGAGTACTGTATCCAGCTCTGGGGTCCCCAGTACAAGCAAGACATGGAGCTGCTGGAGCAAGTCCAGAGGAGGGCCGCAAAGCTAATCAGAGAGGCTGGAGCACCTCTCCTAGGAGAACAGGCTGAAGGAGTTGGAGTTGTTCAGCCTGCAGAAGAGAAGCCTCTGGGAAGACCTTATTGTAGTATTTCAGTACTTAAAGGGGGCTTACAGGAAAGATGATGACAGAATTTTTAGCAGGATCTGTTGCAATAGGACAAGGGGTAACGGTTTGAAATTAAAGAGGGCAGATTTAGACTAGATATGAGGAAAAAATTCTTTACAAAAAGAGTGGTGAAACACTGGAACAGGTTGCCCAGAGAGGTGATAGATGTCTCATCCTTGGAAACATTCAAGGTCAGGCTGGATGGGGCTCTGAGCAACCTGACCTAGTTGAAAATGTCCCTGTTTATTGCAGGGGGGTTGGACTAGATGGCCTTTGAAGGTCTTGTTCCAACCAAAGCTATTCTATGATTCTATGACTTAAGGAAAATCGTCCAAAAAATTTGGTTTACTCACATAGCTGCAAAGATCTAAGGAAATGGTTCTGTGCTATTAAGAAGGTAAAGTTGTTCTTAATCAAAATTTTGCCTTGGGTCCTCTATAGTTAGGCCAAAACTTCTAGTCATCCCTATGGTATACATATTAACTCTTTCCCAGATTTCATATTAATTGTATGTAGGGTTTTTTGGTCAAATTCATTTTTAAAAATGGAGTACAGTCACCAACAACTGCCTTTTAATTTCCAGCATTCTTTTAATTCTTCTTGGACTATACTGTTGTATTGCTCTTTATTATCCCCACCCCCAATCAATAACCATATAAAATTATTAGTTCATACCACCTACATGAAGCTCATTATAAATATAAAAAAATTAGTATTTAAGCAACTAATGTTTTTACATGACCAAGCTAAGCAAATAAAAAGTATGGTTGCTTGATGTTCCCTTCCCTAATTCTCCCAAAAGGCAAAGCAGATCCATCTGTATTTTATTTGATTTAATTATTTAAAACAGGCCACACTTTTTTCCTTTTTTTTTAAATAACCACATCTTTTTATAATTTAGATGGTAACTGATGAAATAGTTTTTTCCTTTCTTTGTAAAACTGTGTACATTACAAACTATATAAATAATAGAACACTCACAAGAAGCCTCTAGTAATAATAATTTCTTCTAACACTAACTTTTTAGTTTAAAATATTTCTCTTTGATCAAACAGCATCGATGTGTTGCAAAACCAGTTGCTTTTAACCGTTGGTGAAAGTATAACAAATTTTCAGGATGGCTTAAGAGTTTTGTAAGGAAGATATGAGACTAGGGCAAGAAACACAGTGACTTTAAACAGAAATATAGTAGAAATTGGGCGGGGAGTTAAGCTGCAGGGATGAATGGAAGTGTATAAGTCTTTAGAGATGGAGGAAGTCAGCCTTTGTACCTCTTTTCATCTCAGAACTATTCCTTCTGACAGCAAGAGATTTGCTATTAAAAGCATTTCACTCTTCTCAGTACTTTTCATTTAGAAAGTGTTAAAGATTTTCCATGACCTTATCAAGTCTCCACTTGCTTACATTCACCTCTGCCCTAAAAAGTACCAATGAGAGTTTTCTCTTTAATTCCCTAATATAATTACGTTAAACTTGAAGCAACTCTTCACTTCCGTGATTAGCTTGAAGTTTGCTGTTTCTGACCTTGGTGCCTGAGAGCCAAGGAATCTGTATTTTCCAACTGTGTCACCTTGTCCAATAAAGGAGCGCAAGAATCCCCAACAAGCTTTGTCCCCTGAGCCAAAACTCCCACCCAACTCAAACTGATTTATAAATATACATTATTTCTGATATGGGTATAAACTAAAAGAGGGGGATTTAGATTGGACATTAGGAAGAAATTCTTCCCTGTGAGGGTGGTGAAGCACTGGAACGGGTTGCCCAGAGAAGCTGTGGAGGCCCCGTCCCTGGCAGTGTTCAAGGCCAGGTTGGATGGGGCTTTGGGCCACCTGGTCTAGTGTAGGGTGTCCCTGCCCATGGCAGGGGGGTTAGAACTAGATGATCTTTGAGGTGCCTTCCAACCCAAACCATTCTATGATTCTATGAATTTGGAGCCCTTAACACACTGATACTTCCACAGTTAAATTTTCATGGAAACAGACATATCAAGATCCCAGTGAACTATACCAGGAACATATGCACAGCAAAAGGCAGGAAGGTTCCTGTATAATAAAGCAGTTTTCTATAAGAGCAAGTGCATTTGAAGGAGGCAAGAGAAGCAACACTCCCAAACACAAAGGATTTTTCTCACAAGTCAATTTCTTCCCTCTTCCACTTCTCTTTGTTTGCATATACTTAACCACAAGACCTACTGATGTCAGAGGAGATTAGAAATTATCAGACTGCCACTCCCATTCCTTTCAGCATGCAAGCCTGATGGAGTTGAGACCTCCACAAAGACGGTGTAAGACAGAAAAGCAGCCCTGGGCTGCCTCCTGTTCTCTGATCTTTGGCTTCTTGTGGTCGAGAATATTCATTAGTAACACAGACAAACCGACTAACAGCATGCAACTCATCCATACCTGTCTGTCTCATATTGAAAAGGCAGTCCATTGATTTGCACAGGTCACCGATCAACTGTTTCAGCAATGCAACATCACACAAAGAAGGACAAGCAGGAACTGACAAACGAGCCATATACTGTGTAAAAACTGCAAAAAAGGGAATACCAGCATTTCCTAATGCCTACCTATCCAAGTAGCTGCTTCTTCCTGTCTTTGAAATTATTGTTAGCAGGTACAAATGCCAACATAAGTGCCATGTATGCTGTTGTCCTGGTTTCAGCTGAGAGAGAGTTAGTTTTCATCATAGCAGCCAGTATGGGGCTGTGTTTTGGGTTTGTGCTGGAAGCAGCGCTGATAGTGCAGAGATGTTTTTGCTGTTGCTGAGCGATGCTCACACAGAGCCAAGGCCTTTGCTGCTTNGATGGCTGAACACCTGCCCGCCATGGGGAGTGGGGAATGGATTCCTTGTTTTGCTTTGCTTGTGCACGTGGTTTTTGCTTTCCCTATTAAACTGTCTGTATCTCAACCCATGAATTTCCTCACTTTCACTCTTCCAATACTCTCCCTCATCCCAATGGGGGGGAGTGAGCGAGCGGCTGTGTGGTGCCCAGCTGCTGGCTGGGGTAAAACCACGACAGTCTTTTTTTATCCACCCTTAAAATCAGATTTGTGCATTTATTTCAAATAGGTACAAATAAGATGAAAAATGGCATTTACGATTTGGAAATCCTAGGCACACGTGAAATACCATGTGACTATTCCTGTAGGCTTTTTACCTGCCCTAAGGCAGGTGACCAAAAGGCCTGCTGCAAAATTTCCATAAAGTCCATCACTGTCCCCAGCCCAAGAGTCACAAAAATAGAAGCCAAGAAAGGTCACAGGGAATGAATGACGTGGCCCATCTTGAACAAAGCAGAAAACTATTTGTTTCTTACTAAGGAAATAAAGTAAATGAAAATATTTTCATTTGCTGCATGCATGCTAGCTGTCTTTTGATATAAAAAATTAACATCATAACGTTACTTTTAAAACGAAAAATTATTGGTACTTTCGGTCAGTTAAGGTAAGGAAATTTCCTAAATAGCACAAACTTATCTGCTATGCGATGCTCAGTGTATTTTCACAGAAATGGTAGTAGACTTCTGCACTTTCATCCCCCCAAAAATCTGGGGAAAGGTAAACATGATCTTTTTATACAGTCTCTTATGCTTTAAAATTTTAAGTGAAACTACTGACATTTGTGCTCTGTGAGGAGCGGCCAGGGCTGCCCAGTGCCAGGCACAGCCATTTCCGGACAGCTCCAACCCACCCACTGCAGGGCGTGGCCTCTGGAAAAGCACGTGTAAGAAAGGGCAAAAAATGCGAAAAAGAAAAAAGTAACAAAAAAGTGTGAGTGACAGCCCTGTGAGCACCAAAGTGAGAGAAAGAGAAGGAGGGGGAGGAGGTGTGCCAAGCATTGCAGCAGGGATTCCCCTGCAGCCACCATGCTGGAGCAGATGTCCACACTGCAGCCCCTGGAGGACCCCAGTTTGGAGCAGGTGGATGTGCCCTGAAGGCAGCTGCAGCTCATGGAAAGCTGGAGCAGGTACAGGTTTATCCTAAAGCATGGCAGCCTGTGGGAGAGGCCCACACTGGAGCAGGGAAAAAGTGTGAGGAGGAGGGAGCAGCAGAGAGGAGCTGTTACGGGCTGACCACAGTCCCCATTCCTCACTGCCAACATTGCTTAGGGGAAGGAGGTAGAAGAGTCAGGAGTGAAGTTGAGCCAGGGAAATTGTGGGGGGAGGTGGTGTTTTACTGTTTTGTTTCTCACTGCCCTGAATACTTTGTTTCTCACTATATTAACTGGCATGAATCTAGTTTTCTTCAAGTTTATTTTGCCTGTGACAGTAATTGGTAAATGATCTTCCTTGTCTTTATCTTGACTCACAAGGTTTTCCATCCCGTTTACCCCCCATATGTGCTGAAGAGGGGCAGTGAGTGAGCGACTGAGTAGGCGTTTGGCCCTTTGTCAAGGTTTTCTCGATGTGATGCTTCCACGAACAGCATATCTGTCCAGACCCAAGATCTTGTATGAAACTTGACACTACAGAATTTCAACTATATATTTAGTAAAATATTAATATCCCATGAGGTATGAACCATCTTGTCATCCCTAATTTATTTGCAGAGAATTGATGGTTACAGATTTCTTGACTCCCCTAACATTGCAAATTATTTCCATCGCAGCAGAACTTCAGCCTACATATTCCAAGTCCGACTCCTGGGTGGCCAGAAGTCAAACCAAAATGATCAATGCCCCACAACGTTGTTCAGCTTCCTGAGGGAAGTAGCAACTACTGTTGACATCTTTACAATAACTCCTTCTGTTACTGCATGATAACAGCATATTGCCAACATCAATAATATAAATTTCACTGATGATATGAAAACAGTTTTAAAAATGTTATCAAGTCCTCCTTATTCTTAATAATCCCTTAAGTTGAACAGTAATACTACCAAATCGTTTTCATTACATGTGGACCATGAAGAAAGTATGAGTACATTTGCCATAGAGATACCAACGCTATCAGGGGACTGTGGCAAATGATTTTGCCAAGATCAACCAACCTGCTGCTGATTTCTATCATTGAAATGGTCTCCCAGCCATGGTCTGTGCTAAAGCAGAATTTATCTGTGGAAAAAAATGTGCATCTCTGTTTCCAGTACAAAGAACTACCACTAGGAACAAAGAGTAACCCTGGGTTTTAAAACAAAATGAAATGAAAACCTAAGGGATCTGAAGTATAAGGAAATAGGTTCATTCAGCTACATATTTATTTCACAGGGGAGATTATGGTAAGGACACCAAGACCAGCAAGTAAAAAGGCAAAAATTCTATAGTTAAAAAAAAAAAGGCTCAGGACATGGGAATGAAAGACCTACTAGTCTTTGTTTTCACGCTAAATTTTTTTGAGAAGCTTCAGCCCCCCAAAGGCAGCTCTGCTACTTCTCTTCAATCTTTTAACAGATCCAGCTGAAAACTAAACTCAGTCCCTTAAAAAAAAAAACAACAACAAAACAACAACCAAATAAAAAACACCCCTAACAACAACAATAACAGAAACCAAACAGAAGTTTGAGTTTAGCTGGATCAGATCCCTTATGTGGCTGAAGATGTGCTCACACAGTACTAACTCTGGTCATGGGTAATTGTTAAGAACCAAGTTTGTGGACCAAAGTGGAAAGAAGGGGTGAATCATTTCCTCTAGTGGTCCACCCTGCCTTTAAAGAGACCCCAGCTGTCTGTGAAATCGCATCCCTGGGGG